>JARLTB010000052.1:7187500-7650000 GCA_030141615.1 Unio pictorum
CCCAATTTGTAAGAATAAGAAGACGACGAATTTATTATTGTATTATTATTATTTTGTGGTTTTCCTTTTCCTTATAATTGTCTTGACCTAAGAATGCTAGGTCATGTGCTCATATATGTGTATTTACGGTAAAATCGCGTAGGGTGACACGGAAGGATATGTTCGAGGAGGACATTCTGAAATACTTTCGTCAGGACGTAGTGGAAACGTAATATCATGGTGTGTCCAAATAACGTGTGCACAGAAAGGCTTGTTAAAAATTGAACGCAGTTTGAATGCAGAGACAAGATCAATACTGAAAGAGGTTGGTATGGTTAGTTCGAAGTTAGTGTTTACTTTAGTAAGCTTAAAACCTGTCCATGTGATATGTAATCGAGGTCGTAGATAACCTGTGACATGAAGGTTTTCAATCATCAATGGTCCAGTAATGTTCCAATATGAAGGACACATACCACGCTGAAGTATGTCAACAAGTACGCATTGAACTCCTGTGGTAATTTCAAGACGAAGTTGAGTTCGTGCGCTAGACTGAGTAACCCATTTATAGACTTGGACAAGCGCAATTGAAAACGTCATAGTTGTAACTGAAAAGATCAAATGATCCCAAGCGAGTGCATCAGAAACAGTAGTAAACCAATCAGGAACAATGGTTGTCGGCGCTATGGTATACTGGAAATGGACGGTGGATTCTGCTTTTGTCGCATGTACAAGTAAGAGTGCCGTTGACAATGTTCTGAATCGCCATATGAGCCAAACAATTGCCAATGTATTCAAAATAGATACAGATAAACTAATTATAGTCATAATAGATTTGGAATCAAACCAGGAATCATCATCAACTGAAATTTCACCACTCAACATTGTTTCCGCTAAGGAAGAGAAGATTCTTTGATCGCTTTTAGCACGTGCCGCTACTTTCTTAAGACTTAAATCAATCTCCTTATCTGCAGCAAGGAATTGCGATATTTGATGTTCATATAGTCTAAATTCGGGTACTGAGATAGGCAAAGGATTGTCAAAGGATGTGTTACCTAAAATGGCTGATAAATGTGTGGAGTTGAAAAATTGTTGTAAAAGTGCTAAATTAATTGGGTGAAGTTGGGTAACTTCAGTCGAATTGTCAGAACAAGTAGTGATATGTCCGTCATATGTCATAGATGTAGTAACAACTGCGCAGTGACAAGGAATATTCATGATAAAAAAACGACAACCTTTAACAATGCGACGTTGATTTTGACATTCAAGTATTATTTCGTCCATAAGGTAAATTAATATTTGATTTGAGGAAATGTCTAGAATATGTGGTACGACTCGGTTTGTCATGAAACGGAAGTTACAAGTCTGATGGATATTATTCTTATCATCTTGGAATAGACTATTGATACACTCGGGTTGAAACAAGGGTTTGAGTGTAGGGCGGATATTACAATGTAAAATGTCCTTACCAGTGCATTGATTTAGGGTCGATAACGCTAGTGTTGTGTAAAATTGACGGTCGTCAGATACAAGCATTATGTCTGGTAAATCAAGTAACTGCTTAACATGTGTAGATGAAGCGTTAATTGGAACCGGATAAGGATTGAATTCGATACATGTCGAAAGGTCGTCGTCGCGATGAGATTAGAATTCGCAGAGCAATATAGAGGTCGCGGTTTTTACGCGTTGCTATGAATGACCCAAATTGATAATAATAACGTGGATCTGTCGGTATTACTGAATAGCCTGAATAATCGGTAGATATCATAGTTTCAATTTGATTTATGGAGTCCGCTAAAACGTGAGGTGGAATCAGTATCGGAGGCAACTTTCCTGCTGCTAATTCCGCTGTTGCTATTTGTAATTTCTCTAATTCATGCCTAATTTGCTGGGATTCTAACATTTGCGAGGCAAATAGTTCTTCTGCTTTCTGATATTGTAGGCGTATGTTTTCTTCATTTTCAATCATTGTACGTTCTTATAACTGAATCGTTTTCGAGTTTTGACCAATAGCTGATAATATATTTGTAAAGCGATTGTCGACTTGTGAAATATAGGAGGAAAAATCACCTCCATGGCGGGCAAGAGCACTGATCATTTTATTATTCTGTCTTGTCAGCATATTTATGTGACTTGCTAATGTGGCGACGTCTCCTGTTGTAGCTAAACCGAATTTCTTTTACCTATTTCACCAACGAAGGGCAAAATTGCTCTTTTTGACAAATTTGAAGACTGAAAAATACCATCTGGTATTAACTCATTAATTAATGAGATTGTTTCGTTAAACTGTGCATTCATTGTAAGACGTATTGCGTTTAGTTGTTGAAGTAGTGAATTTCTGTAGCTACATTTGACACCTTTAAGACAATACTCTATAGGATTGACAGAAATATTCTCTGGAAGTTGTATTTGAAACGTGTGTATCCATTTATCGGTCGAACAAAATACTGGTGAGAGAGACTGGAAAATAACTCCATAGTTTAATCTTTGTACATCTACAGCAGACCCTGGATTCAGAGTCAGGAGAAGTAGTCCTATGACCAAAATCCACATTCCACTCATACCTTAAAGAAAAGAAAAGAATTTGAGAGTTTTCCCGGCGAAAGAAGAAGAAGAGAGAGAGAAGGCACGAGGAAGTGATGGAATGGCGGAAAGGACTAGCATTAATTCTCTCAGGTGCGAAGGAATGTTCCTTCTAAATTTCGTATTGAATTCAATGACGAAATATTCGACTTCGTCGTTTGCGACGTGCGTTTGATTGTGTGCGTTTGCTGTGAAATGCTTGCTTTAATGAATGAGAAACATTCTCAGTTGGTTGCCATGATGGTGTGGATCCATCGGACCACTTAACCAAATAATGCTTTTCCCCAGAAATCCATTTGGATTTCAATAGTTTATCCACTAAGTACCATTCGGTACCATTGTTGGTTGGTGTGTGCTCATCGCTCGTTTGATCATGTGATGTTTGAGTCGACTGTGGAGGTGTACTGACTGTGTCCGGTGTCGGAGGTCTATAATCCCTAGGATCTTTATAGTGCTTAAGCCTATTTGCGTGTACAAGTGATTTCATTTCTTTATTGTCTGAACAACGGCGTAATCTGTAGGTGCTATTCGGACCTACTTGGGTGATGTAATATGGACCTTCCCAACGAGGGTAAAGCTTTTTTGATAAACCTACAGGTATATGTGAGATTTGTAAATGTACATAATCTCCAACGCAAGAGGACGGTTTCTTTGCTTTCTGGTCAAACCTATGTTTGCTTGTGTTTTGTGCTTCACGTGTATTTGCTTTAGCTAGTTCTTGAACCATTTTCAATCTTTGAATCAACTGATCTATGTACTGTTGTGTTTGTGTTTGTACAGTTTCTTTAGGCGTAAGAGACACACCTAAGGGCAAAGTCATTTCTTTCCCAAAGACTATGTAATAAGGTGAGTATCCAGTAGAATTAACTGCTGAACTCATTCGGAATGCCATCATTACGCTGGGTAATATGGACGGCCAATCATCTTGGTGTTTACTACAGTAAGCTCGTAGTGCTTGACTGATGGTACTATTTTGGTTCTCACATGCAGCATTAGTTTGAGGGTGGTATGAACTAGTATGATGTCGTGTTACTTGAAATAATTCACAAAGTGTGAGTACAATTTGAGACATAAAGTTTCGTCCACGATCACTGACAAGTCTTCGCGGTGCACCATAACGTGTGAATATCTCATTGTACCAAACACTGGCGATTTCTGTTGCTGTTTGAGAACGTAAAGGAAAGGTTTCACACCAATGTGACAAACTATCTGTCACCAATAAGATGCATTGATAACCTTCCTTACTTTTTGGCATGCACAAAATGTCCATATGCCACCTAGAGAATACGTCTTCTGGGGGCAATGGGTGCAATGGAGCTTTTCGTGCATTTGTGTCCCGTTTAATGTGCTGACATTTAGAGCACGATGTAATGTAGTCATACACATTTTGATACATTTTTGGCCAATAGTATTTCTGTTTGATAGCTTGATATGTTCTATGAACACCAAAATGACAACCTCCTGCTTTTGAATCGTGATAAGATAGAAGGACATCGAGTCTCAAATTTGTGGGTAAAGCAACTTGTTTTATGAGTTGATCTGAGGAAGTTTTATGTTTTGTACGAGGTTGGAAAAAATGATGTAAGACACCACTGATTAGTTCATATTGGCTTGTTTCATATGGAATAGCTGTTGCGCGACGAGTGTTTTCTGGTAATATTCCTTGTTCTAAGTAAACATACATGTCTTTAAAATCAGGGCACTCGCGCTGATATTGGGCGAGATCCGGTAATTCTGCAGAAATACTACTAGGCATGTTATCATTAGTGTGTACTGAAAATAGGTTAGGAGTTTCTTCCTTATCGTAAAAGAATGTAGTTTCTGTCATTTCTTCTTGAATGGAGTGTACTGGTGGTTCTAACTGAGTAACCTGAGTGTCAGTGTGTGCTAGAGATTCCTCTATTTTACTGTCAGTGTTCTCTGTTTGGTCGTAGTTTCGACGTGAGAGTGCATCAGCATTTGTGTTTTAATGGCCTGGAGTGTATACGATATCAAAATCGTATTCTTGTAAGCGAAGTGACCAACGAATTAGTCTGTTTGAAGTGTGTTTAACTGTCCTTAGCCATACTAGTGCCTTGTGATCTGTAATGACAGTAAATTTCTGATGTAATAGGTAAACATGATATGTTCGGATACCTTCTAATACTGCCAGACATTCCTGTTCAGTTACTGACCATTGTTTTTCAGCGTTTGTTAATGCTCGTCCACCATAAGCAATAACATGTTCTTTGTCGTCTGTTCCTATCTGAGACAAGATATACCCTAGAGCTGTACCACTGGCATCACATGTGAGTCTAAATGGTTTATTAAAATCTGGATAAGCCAAGATAGGAGCTGTGGTCAAAGCTGTCTTAAGAGTTTCAAATGCTTTTTTACACTTGTCTGTCCAAAGAAATGAACTGTCTTTTGTCAATAATTTATTTAAAGGTGCTGCTATTGTAGAATATCCCAGGACAAATTTTCTGTAATAATTGCACAACCCTAGAAAACTCCTAACATCTTTCTGTGTTTTTGGAACAGGGAACTGTGTAACTGTGTCTATTTTGGACTCATCTACTTTGATACCTTTTATTGAGAATTTATGACCAAGATAAATAATTTCAGATGCTGCGAATACACATTTTGATGGTTTGAGTGTCAAGTTTGCTTGACGCAGTCGATCGAAAATAAGTTCAAGATGTGCTAGGTGTTCGTCAAATGAATTGGAGAAAATAATAATGTCATCTATGTATGCAAGACATGTTGACCATGGTATACCTCTAAGTACATGACCTAAAAGAATACAATATGTGGCGGGCGCGCTTCTGAGTCCATACGGCATTACATTCCATTGATAAAGACCACGTGATGTTATGAAAGAGCTCTTATGTTTTGTCGCTGGGTCCATTTTAATTTGCCAAAATGCTGAGTTTAAATCTAATGTACTGAAAAGACATGGTTGATTTTGTCCAACTGCATCAATGACATCTTTTAACCTTGGAAGAGGGAATGCCATAGGTTGTGTCACCTGATTAAATTTCCTATAGTCAATAGCAAAGCGATAGTCACCATTTTTCTTTTTGACTAAAACAACTGGAGATGCATAACTTGAGGAACTGGGTTCGATTAGTTGGTGTTCTAATAATTCATCTACCTGTTTATCAATTTCTTTATTGATGTGCGGAGACGCACGATAAGGTTGACAACGAATTGGCATGGAATCGCCGGTCTCTTTTCGATGGGTAAATACTGTAAGTACTTCCTAATTCATCTAAGTTCAAGGCAAAGACATCCCTATATTTATTCAGAAATGAGTGAAGTACCTGTTTTTGATTGTCTGTCAAATCTGAAGAGTGTAAATCAAAATTAATTGGTTCTTGTAGATTGCTAGTTTGTGTGTTCATAATGTCGGGTGTGTCAGGAGTGGTATTTTTGTCAAAAGTGTCCTCATTAATAGTAAATATGGTTTGTGGGTGTAGTACGTCTACACAAGCTAATACGGTATTTGCACGTACATGTACTGGTTTTGTAGTAGGATTCATTATGGGCACAAAGTTCTTTTTTTCCACCTTTACAATTGTTCTAGCTGGTAAGACTGTAGAGTTTGACATGTTATGAGATGGTTCTAGTAAAACATGTGTTCCTTTTCTTATTTTACTGATACGAACAGAAATAGGTGAGATTATCGTACTTCCCTTGGCACGTGCCAATCCCGACTCAGTACGGATCAGATTGACAATTACCGTATCGTCTAGCAAAGAAAGCGTTTGTGTATCTAGATTCACTACTGCTTTGTATTTAGTCAAGAAATCTATACCCAAAATGACTGAATGGTGTAAAGCAGGTATAACATAGAATGAATGAGAGAAGCGTATTCCTCCTATTTTCAAATTAAGTTTAATAATTCCTGAAACAAAATGTGTCTCCCCTCCGGCTGCTATAATATTAGAAATATCTGACGGTTGAATTTGACGTGAATTGAATCCTGCGCGAGAAAGAAGGGTTAGGTTGATGGCCGAAATGAACGCGCCTGTGTCAGCTAATGCATTCGTGATTTTGTTTTTAACAAAAAGAGGAAAAAGATTTTTGTGAATAGGTGCGACTAATGTGATTTGTGGTTCTTTGTCATGCCCACGACAGGTTCGTATCCTACCGTGAGGTGCGCGTTCCGATTGTTTACGAGTGGACATGCATGCACGTGAAAAATGGCCTGCCTTGTGACAAAGGTGACACTGGGCATTTCGAGCTGGACAAATGGACCTAGAAATACAGGACCCAAGACAATAAAAACAAGAGTTTGGAGAGCGATTTTGTGGTTGCTGGTGGTAATGCATACCTTGCCGTGATGAGTGACTAGTAGCATAATTTGGGATAGGCCTGTTCTGTTGTGTATAGTATGAACCTCGCGCCTGTGGTTTTTGAGGGCGAAATGTCTGCTTAGTGTAATTGGATCTGACAGGTGGTTGCGAGTATGTGTTAATGAACTCACTTTGTTTAGAATTAGCAACTTTAACCTCATCTTTCAGATGTTTGACTTCATCAATAAGTGTGTTAAGGGCAGACAGGTCCGAATTATCGGTAGTTGCAATGGAGTTTTCTGCTAAAACTGCAGCTTGTCGTAAATCTGACATGCTAGTTGGATTTTTGTTCATAACTATTCGTTTTACTGAAGGTTTCAATCCATTCAATGCCACTGCCAATAAAACTTGATCTGGAATGGTTTTGTTAGTTGCGATTCGCAAAAAGCAACTTAGATAGTCTAAAACTGGTTCAGAAGACCCTTGCGGAGTTTGCAAAATTGAGAGATCGAGAATGACATCGTCATTGTGAAATCTAGATTTGAAAGCTGAAACTAGAGTTTACCAATCGTTTTTATCACTATCTGGCAAGGTATCGTACCAAATTTTGGCATGTCCCTGAAGATGAAAAGGAAAAGCATGCAAAATCTTATCATCTGACAATTCATAAAATTTAGCCCATTGTACAAAATGTTCTAACAATTTAACAGGATTCTGAGATTGATCACCATTAAAAACATCTAATTTAATAGCTGAGGACATACCTGTTTGCGAGAATCTGTTGTTTCCGGAATGAATATCACTCCGAGAAAAATGTTCGTCTTGACACACAGATAATGTCTTGAGTTCAGGAACAATGTCCTGCTGAAATGTTTTTAAAAAGGCACTATTTGAGGTCGCACGTTGTTCAAACGTTGAGTTCAAATCAGAATCAGGCCTGCCTGGGGTCACCACTGGCAGACCGGGCGCAGGACCAGTTGAGTCGAGGTCAGGAAGAGGCAGAATCACCGGCGCTGGACTAGGAGTGGCAAGAACGCCAGCAGCGCCGGCCAGGGTCGTCCGCAGAGCAGACAAGGGAGGGAAGACCGTCACTGGTGAAGTATATGATAAAGTTGTCGTGTCCAATAGTAGGGAGGTGGTTGGAAATGTAGAAAGCTCTTCGGAATGTGGTGGCGCTGTCGCTCTGGAAGTCGAGGTACGGCTGGGCGGCGTAAAGTCTGATGGTCTAAGTAGTGCTGGGCCGAATCTGTTACGTAGGTTGTAGTTATGCGGGGTGACACCTTTATTCATAGCTCCACCAACTTTTATGGGATGTTTGGCTGGAATGTTCTATAGATCAATCTCACAAACACATGCTGGGAATTCAAGAAGATAGTAAGAAGAAAAAGGATGAGTTCCCAGATAAAGAATGTCACCCGATGATGGAAATGCCTTGGGGAAAGGTACGGAATCGAAGCTGAAATGATAAGGCGAAGATCTATTTCCTCGTTGATAGGAACTGACTTTATTTAATTAAACAACACACATATATTGACTACATTCTAGAAACACATCTAAAAACTTTATAATAAAAATTCATGCAATACATATTATATTTTCCTTTTTCAAGCTTTCCAACTTCATTTATTCGTATAACTTCTGCATTTTAGAATATTATACAAATAGTTAATTCTCGATCAATTTCAAGATAGCCAAAAGTGTAAGATGTAATTACTATAGTTAATGTAACAATTAATTTAAAGAAATGCATTTTACTTATTTTAAAATAGAATATAGATTTAAAATATATTGCTAGATATTACTCTTTCTTGCTTAAAAAATACTTTATTTCAATCACTAAATCAAAACATGAAGTTGGTAGCGAATTCATCCTTTACAATAAAAATTGCATAAATATAATTAAGTAATAATTCTTTAGAACATTTAAACATTCCGTTACAATATATTATAAATAAAAGTATTAAGTGAACAATGTTGCTAACATAACAATGTTACTATTAAAATCTCAACATTAAAAGTACTTATTCCTAAAGAAGTTACGACATATACAATTGTTTTACCTGAAATGATAAGGCGAAGATCTGTTTCCTCGTCGATAGGAACTGACCTGACCCTTTAATGCGTGGTCTATTTATACACATCTTGTGTCAGGGTTTAAGGTATCGGAGAGTAAATATGGCCGTTTTCCTTTCAGGTAAGAATCAGTTTCTCCCGGTCAAAACCGGCTTAATTTGACGTCATCTGACATAAGGTAGAACTCAAATTTGTAGTTTATCTATTTTCGTTTGGCATTAGTTAGGTCTAAATATGATAATTCCTTAATATTTTAAACCAGCAACATGTTTTAACATACTGAGCCAGCAGCAATGTATGTCCATCATTAGATAAGAACCATTTTGTAGCGACGACTGTCCATCATTAGATAATAACCATTCTGTATTTACGTCAGCACGGAAGTTCGTTCTACTTTTTTATTAACCGAATTAGACTTTTGCCAATGCCTGGTTTTACAGAATATATGTTTCACTGATAAGACTTAAGAGCTGACTGATTTTTGCTTCATAACCTATTTCCACACAATAATGTACATTCGTATAGCTAGTGATTTAAGTTGCCAACGTTTTGCTATAAATGAATAAAACATTACTTAAATAATACAATTTAAAGAAAATTGCAATCTTATTAATTTTACTAAAAAAACAATCCTATATATATATATAATGTATATCTATATTTTCTGTCACTTCTAGTTATGTGGTTATTTAATTTTCGTAATTTGTATTCATGGTCGTAAAGTGTATATAATATTTTTTTGTAATAAATTGTGTGTAATTCGGTTGCCTGAAACACAAATCACGAAGGATATATGAATATATGTTTACCTATGTGTTGGCAATTAGTAATAATAATCGTAATAATAAGGCAAAAATGGCGTCTAGCCGTAGTTTCTCAGTGACAGATGGGATCTGGAAGTTTCGAGAAGAATGATGTGACTTCCCCATCGTTACTTAGTACGTCGTAAATCAATAGTGGATGTTATCTTATGGTTCCGCACAAAATACAATCACAATCGACGGTGATATAAGGAGAAATTACGTAATCAGTTTTATTCGGATTTGGGGAGGAATATTCACACGTTTAGTGTTCTTGATGTAAGTCTTCAGTGTCACATAATTAGGCGAAAAATGAATTTATTTCTTCTTGGATACAAACTAATTTCACCATTTTTGTTTCGTCGTACATGCGTTACCTGGGGTGAATAAGTGTTTTTCAAGGTAAGCGACGTGTAGCGACTTACATGTACCTGGCTTGAAATCACTTGAAGTCAGGAATATTATAATCACGTGGTGCACGGGAATTTTGCCCTGAATTCTGCTCACCTATTTGGGGACATAAGGCAGAAAATTTATAAGAAGATTACGAGTCAATAGTATCTTGTCAAAGGAGAGATAGCTCGTCATTTTCTTTCTCCAGCCAAAGGGTTGATTGTGCTGTGATTGTGCTGCTTGATTGTGCCATTTGATTGTGCGATCAAATTGAGGTGTCTGACTGTCTCTCTGTCAGACTGTCTGTCCGTCTACGTTTGTATCTGGCGTGAACAGGAGGTCATGATGTCTGAGGATATCTGTCGAGATGTGTAAATATCCGGAACTATCTAGAAGTCTAAATGTCCGAGTGTCAGGAGCTGTCTAGAAGTGTAAACGACCGGGGTAGCATCTAAGTGTTTGGGACCGGTGGTTCTAATAGGCGCTGTATGCTGTCTGTACGTTAGTGTGACGTATAACTGTAGTGGATCCGTGAAGGGCAAGCGGACGATAAAAGTATTGGGTCAACGCTAGGTATTCGGAGAAGCTGTGCGGCGATTCAACAGTTGGTGAATCGTACGGTTGTACAGGGTCGAGACGCATGTGTGTGTTTCAATTGTGGTTACAATTGAATGCATTGATATATTTACACGGACTTACTTTGAATCTCGGTAGTATTCCAAGGAATTACATGAATCTCAAGAAAAGTCAGAAACTTGACTTAATACATATAGATGTTTGTGCTTGTTATCGCAATTCATACGTGCGATAATATGATTTGAGGTTTATCGCAATTCATACGTGCGATAATATAATTTTTGTAAAGGTTCCCTTTTATTTGAAACATTTGTGCAGTCCAGGAGGTTCCTTGGATCTGTGTTCATTTTGAATTAATATTTAATTTTATTTTCAAATTGTGAATGGTTGTGAAGTGTGATTGTGGGTTGAACGAATGAGTTATTGTGTTGATATATCATTATTTTTCATTAATAATTTATTTCATAAATTTACATCATCTTTCACACATTGTGTTTGAGTTGTTCATTTGATCCACCACCCACTCGGTAACAATTCTGTTACAATGGTGTCAGAAGTGGGATCGCTGGATTAAGTGAACTGTCAATCATTTTGTTTGTGAAAGTATACATTTAATATTTATATTTGAGCGTGACCTTCTTGACAAGATAATTCTCAAGCAAGGGTTTATTTTTGTTTAGTTTATCTAGGTCCGTGGGTCCAGTATAAACATATTTAAAGCATTGGTTTGGTTACCTTCATCAGGAAGATAAAGTCAGCCTGTTCTATATATATTTATATTTATATTACAATTGTCATGTCATCCCTTAATGACTTGGTTGCCTTAGGCAAAGAATTTGGGTATGAAGGTGAAAGTTTAAGGAAATTTATTCAGGAAGAACAAGCCCGGCAAAGGGAAGAAAGGGTAAGGGCAAGGGAATTAGAGAAGCAGGCCGAAAAGGACAGGATAGAATGGGAAAGGGAAGCGGAGGAAAGGCGAATAGAGTTAGAAGAAAAGCAAAGCAACGGGATCATGAGCGTAAGGTAGAATTAGCAACAGCTGGAAAAGGAGAACACGATTCTGCCTCTAGCAAATTAAGGGGCCCCAAACTACCTCCCTTTGACGATGAAAAAGATAACATGGATAGCTATCTTCATCGGTTTGAGCGGTATGCCGAAAACCAGAAGTGGAGTCGAAATGACTGGGCACTGCATCTTAGTGCTCTATTAAAAGGTAAAGCGCTGGATGTATACTCACGACTTCCTAGGGACGATGTGTTTAAGTACGACGTCCTAAAGGAGTTACTTCTGAAAAGGTACGAGCTCACTGAACAGGGTTTTCGTAAAAAGTTCAGGTATAGCAAGCCCGATAAGGGAGAAACCTTTGGTCAGTTCATCGTTAGAATTGCGAACTATTTTGAGCGGTGGATTGAATGCGGCAATGCGGTGAAAACGTTTGAAGGGTTGACTGATATTTTGCTCAGAGATCAATTATTTAACACAGTTGGGCGAGAACTAGGTCAATTTCTGAAAGAGAAAGTCTTCTCAAACGTAAAAGATATGGCTAAGCGAGCCGATTTCTTCGCCGAAGCTCATGGGGGAACCCAGAACGTGGTTTCAAAAGATTTTAAATCTGGAAACCAGTCTACGAGACCGATGCCTAGGGAGCTTGTGAAATCAGCTGAGGCAAATAGGTCAGTTAGGAATCCAGGTAGCCCGCGTGTGCAATGTTACTTGTGTAATGTATGGGGTCAAGTTCAAAAAGACTGTCCTAAAAGAAAGGGGCTTGTACATAAGGTAGCAGTGGCTATACAAAGTAAAGGTATATCTGATAATATCGTACAGGTAGAACTATGTATTCATTCGCTTGGCACTTGTCTATTTCCCGAAGCACGAGAACCAACCGCGAGAGGGTTAGTCAACGGTCGAGAAGTCGTAGTATTACGTGACACTGGTTGCACGGGCGTAGTGATCAAACGTAGTCTCGTGCAGGATAATCAAATGTTCGGGTGGGAGTCCCCATGTATGCTACTTGATCAGACGATCGGTCGCATTCCCGTAGCAAAGATCACGGTAAAAACACCTTTCCTAACGGGAACTGTTGATGCCCTTTGTATGGAAAACCCTATTTACGATCTGACAATCGGTAATGTTGAAGGTTCCCTTCTTCCAACCATGGCAGATTTTAAGATACCTTTGGCCCAGGCAATCGAAACGCGAGCGCAAACACGACGAGAGAAAAACCGCGTTTCATAAATTAATAGTCCCTGAATCGATCTCATGAATTTCGCGTGATGAGTTCAAATGAGAGCAAGAACGTGATGAATCCATCAAAACAATTGTTGAGAAAATCGCGTCCGGCGCGATTAAACAGTGCAAGGGTGGGGGTAGCTCGAGATTTGTAAGGAAGAACGAATTAATTCATAGGGAGTTTAGCGCTCCGGAGGGTAAGAAGTACTGGCAAGTGGTCGTACCCCAGAGATATAGATCTCAAGTAATTAGGGTGGCGCATGAGTCGAGCATGGCAGGACACCTAGGTAAGGCTAAGACCACCTGCAGAGTAGTTGCTGAATTCTACTGGCCCGGTGTTAATGGCGATGTCACACGGTTCTGTAGGTCGTGCGACGTATGTCAGAAAACCGTATGTAAGGGAAGGGTCACAAGGGTTCCCTTAGGACAGATGCTATTATACACCGTTTAAAAGAGTGGCAGTAGATATTGTAGGACCAATACAACCAGTTACCGAAAGAAAGAATCGGTATATTCTTACTCTTTTTGATTACGCGACCAGATACCCCGAAGCCGTAGCGTTACCAACTATTGAAACGGAAAGGGTAGCTGAAGCATTAGTATATATCTTCAGTAGGGTAGGGGTGCCAAAAGAAATCCTCACAGATTGTGGTTCCCAATTCACCTCTGACCTCATGGGTGAAATAAGTAGGCTGTTATCCATCAAACAGCTAAACACTACCCCATACATCATACCATCCGATGTGCAATGGACTGGTAGAGAAGTTTAATGGTACCCTAAAAAACATGCTACGAAAGATGTGCGCGGAACGTCCGCAAGACTGGGACCGTTATTTGAACGCTGTTTTGTTCGCGTAATAAATAAAATCACTGTGTTCGATGCAGAACCAATGCCAGATATGGAGGGTCTATTTGCGAAGTTGTCGGGAAACCGATAGATTTCCCAATTAGATCTGGCCAAGGGATATTGGCAGGTTCCCAATGTCCCAGAATCCCGAGCATTGACAGCATTTGCGACCCAGAAAGGATTGTATCAATTCAAAGTAATGCCATTCGGGTTATTTGGGGCCAGTGCCACCTGTTGTCGTTTGATGCGAAAGTTGCTTAAAGGTTTAGCAAACGTTGATAGCTTTGTAGACGACATATTCGTGTACACGAATACTTGGGTGAGCACGTGTCCGTCCTGGGGGAACTCTTCAATAGACTCCGCAGAGCGAACCTCACAGTGAGATCCACTAAATGCTGTATTGGCTATACAGATTTAGATTGTTTGGGTCATAGGGTCAGTGGTATGGGTCAGTTACAACCTCACCCAAAGCAAGTTGAAGCAATTAGAGACGCACCAAAGCCAAGCAACGAAACGCAAGTACGATCATTTCTAGGTCTAGTAGGGTTTTATAGAAAGTTTATACCGAACTTTTAATTTAAATTGCTGCATGGGCATAAAAACGCATAACATAATAATGAGTACTTTGTAAAGCGCCTAATCTTTAGAATCTCTGGGCGCTTTACAACATATATAATGATACGACAAAAACAAAACTTTTATAAAAAAAACACAAGAAAACAAACAAATCAAACCAAACAAACGAACAAAAACCATCAAATTATAAAACATAAAAACATCCTGGAAATATTTAAGATAGGAAATATTATTAGGTCTTTAACTTTGTTCATGCAGTCCAAATATGTGAGTTTTAAGAGCACTCTTAAAGGGGACGACTGAATCTTTGTGTCTAATTTCAATGGGCAATTCATTCCACGTTGCTGGGCCCTGGTATGCAACAGAACGTTTTCATAGTGGGAATAATGAGTGTTCAATTGTCAGAATAGGATCGTACGTATCCTGCTGGTGTGTTCACATGGGTAAGGCTAGATATGTATGCTAGACTGGAGTCCATCATTGAAACGTAGCACAGAGAACAAATTTTGTGCTTGATTCTGAATCAAATGAATAGCCGGTGTAGGGTACAGAGGAGTGGGGAGGTATGCTCTGATCGTGGTACTCTTATGGTGATCCAAGCAGCTGTGTTTTGAATGTTTTGACGTTTCTACGGTAGATATTGAGACGACCCAGAGAGAACTGGTTACAATAGTCCAGTCCTGAAAGTACTAATGAAATCACGAGTGTTTTAGTGTCATCACCTGAAAGATATTTGCGACAGGAGCTGATGCGTCTCAGCTCAAGATATTCAGCCTTGCATATGTTCATGACATGTTGATGGAATGTGAGAGTACTGTCCAGAGTAACACCTAGGTGTCGTACTGACTTTGTGAATTTAATGTTGGTGTTGCTGATATTTATTGTTTGAGATAAAGGATGTGAATGAGAAAGTATTTGTGTTGGGATCAGAATTACCTCAGTTTTATTATCATTCATCTGGAGCTGGTTGCATTTCATCAATTGTTTCATATCAGAAATGCACCTCATTACACCTTGGATGATATCATCAACTTCAGTTGGGTAGCTAGGTTTGTATATTTGGGTGTCATCAGCATACAATTGGTGAGATGCTGAATGATGATCTATGATACTGGAGAGCGGCTGTGCTTATAGAATAAAGTGAACTTGTCCAAGAACAGACCCTTTTGAACACCACAACATAAATAAACTGGGCTAGCGTGTATTCCATTTGCGAACACAATTTTGTATCCTGTTGACTAAGTAGGACGTGAACCACTGTAAGCTGTAATATAGATGCCAAATACATAATGAGGACGGTGAAGTAATATATAATGGTCTATTGTGGCAAATGATAGAGACAAATCAAGAAGGGTAAGGATTGTAATCTTTCCGCTATCCGAAGCAGAGTGAATGTCATTAATTCTCTCATTAAAGCACACGATCCGTTCATTTATTACATCAAGATATTAATACAAGATCAATGAATCCGCTCTTATTATATATCAATCGAACGCACATGTATGCACTAAAAAAAATCTGATAAAGGTATGCATTCACGTAGTCGTAAAATTGGGAACTCCAAATTTGTATAATTACTGATGTAGAATTTGTGGGTACGATATCACCTATTCATCAAATATCGTTTGGAATCGTTTAGACACCTCTCGGTATCTCACGCGTTTCTTGGGTTACCGGCGGTCGTAGGGTTCATTTGACGATATATACAGAATGGAAATCTTGGATAATAGTACAACGGGTGTGAGTGTTACGTTTATATCTAGCTGTGGCTTTAAATTAAAAGAATTACAGCTTAAACATCCCGGATGTAATTGGAATTAAAAGCGCTTGAGCTTCAGTACAATATGATAGAAATGTACATTCAGAGAATGGAAAGGGAGAGTGGAAAGAGAGAGAGAGAGAAAAAAAAAAGAAGCAAATGCAGATGCAGTGAGAGAAAGTGAAAAAGAAGAAAGGGATATAGATTTCCAAACCAAGACATATACGAGAAAACGAAATTAAAATTCAAATGGAGATGCAGATGCAGAATAAGACATGAATATGCAAGGTAAACTAAAATATAGAGTAAAATAATTAGGACAGACAGGCAAAGCTCTATACTACTTTACACACAAGGAAAGATTTTAATGTCTCTAGAAATATTAGATTATTACTCACTTTTCAACTAATAGAAGTAGAGGAATCCTTTCCTCACTGTTAGACAACAGCAGAAACTTGAAATGGATAAGTGTTCATCGGATTTTATAATTAAAAGGTGAACTTATTGGCATGGCTTAAGAGTCTTACTCCTCACTGTCAGTACAACAGAGAGCAGATTGTGACTTTTTGGTTAAATAATATATCGACAAACGCACGCCAAATTTGCAACGGTATATGGGAGTTATTTGATAGGTAATGCCCAACCAAGATCAATACAAAAACAACCTCAGGCAACTCCTTAACTGAAGAGTTCAAGAAATGCATCCATAGTGATATGTAGACCTATCTTGATCGGAAAAATTTGAAATTGGAAAATGTTGCTCGCATAGCATACATATATTTTCGATTTCAAAGTGTTCCATTTGTAAGTAGTCTTCCTCTCAGCAGCTTTTGAATAAAACATAAATTCAGTCTCATACAATTACTTCCAATTCCTACTCTAGTATAACTATTGGAAATCAAACATCTGATGAGACTGATCAGAAATCGTCACATCTTCCTACGTGCTCTTATTGTCAAAAGAATGTTCACGTAATTTCTAATTCTTACAGGATGAATAATAAACAACAGAATTAAGACAGTCGTATTATAAATGCTCTTATGTATAAGAGGTTACGGTCGTGGTCTTGTATTGAAAGCAATGCATTTCTCTTGTAAAATCTAAACAATATTTTTATAATTTGGAGACTTATGAACCTTTTATTTCGGAAGATTTTCTATCAATTATTGATGATTCTGCCAAGCCTATCCTTATTAAAACATTTAAGGAGACAGGATCCTCTTATTGTCTTTTGTTGTCAGATAACTTGCTTACTCAGAGGATTCTTCTTCTAGTAAAAGTGTTCTTTTTTAAAGTTTACAGTACGGCTCTGTTGTCAACGGTTTTCTACAGTGTCATTTTCACATCAGACGTAGTTATCGGACCCGAGACTCTCGGTGTATAGTTTCGTTACCTATATTTTATGCGTATTTATCTATTCTTTCGCGATATCCTAGATGGTGTTGTTAAGCAGGCCAGCACCTGGGGGGGGGGGTAACCATGGCACTTTTCAGGGGTCCGAGCTAGATAGGCACATATACGCACATATTTGAAACACGAAAAGGGCCCGAACTCTGTCAGCTGCCTGGGGCCCAGAATTTCCTAGGTGTGGGCCTGTGTTAAGGTCCCGGTTAATCCACAAGTAATTAACAAGCCTTGTATGGATACAAAATTTGATCATATTGAGAGTGAAATCCTTAAATTGTATCCTGATTGTGGAATTACCGGAGCTATCGCAGGAAGAGAATAGTGTTATTCAGGAAATTATTCCTTCAGATGTTGCATGTCTTTGGATGATGTCAGTTTTATCATGTTGTTGATCAATAAATATATATATATTGATCACAGTAGACTTCTTCAACTAATCACTGGATCTATTCTAATCAGGTTGACTAATGACAACCACTCAATGTAGTACAGGAACAAGATACGTGATCTCCTCTTTGTTACAGGGCGATATTAGTGACAATGAAGCCATACAATTCTAAGTTTGTTACTTTGTGGATAATGGGGTCTTTATGAGAAAATGTTTACTACCTAAGGTATCTGCTCTCGATGAGTGGTCAGAGAAGTTGTTTTTTCCTATTCTTAGTAAATTCTTAGTCTTCCAAGGCTGGTAATTTATTAGTCAGTAAAACTTATCACAAAATCTTGAATAGTTTTATTGGCTGAAAATGAAGTTATGTTTCTAGATGCTTTAGATTTTGTCACGTTAGTAAAATGACAGGAAAACCAAATCAGAAGAACGTGGGGTTTATCTGCATCGTACTCCTGCAATTGACAAACCATTAGTAAGAATAACGGTAAACTGTGTTTGTCCCTTACCTAAGACCAAGCCAGGCAACCAATACTCGTTATGTAATGTGCGCTTTGACTGATTTTCAGAGGTAATTCCTTTGAGGAATATTAAAGATCTACTAGCGTCAAAAACACATTATACATCAACATGTTCGTTTTTCGTTGAATAACTTAGAAATGTACATTTTAGATCTAGGTTTTAACTCATTGAGGAGAAAATTATGATTTTTTGAGCATAAATCGATGTTTTACAAAAAACGCTCCGGAAAAATTTGTACACATCCGGTGAACAATCGGATTTCCGGAAGTGACGCGCATTGGGGAAGTCCCTCAAGTTTAGCGTATGTGGTGATTATGGCTGAAAGGGACGATATTAGCGAATTTGTCAAATTTGACATGCTCAGCTTCGTAGTTTGAGGAAGGTGTACCCCTAGAAGATGGCCAACTCCTTGAATCTGAAGAAGATTCTGCTCGTTATGAAGTGAGGCCGTCACAATTTCAGCTCGTTCGAGACGAGAATCAAGGCCCCGAAGCGAACATTCCATGATCAAGCTTAGCTACGATGTCGTAGCCTCAACTTGATTTGTTGTTGGTACAAGATACGAGTATGGGTACTAATATTAGTACTAGCCTGTCACTAGTCGGCTCAGTCCATTCTTTTCTTGTCGTTCGTATCTGCTTACTCCATTGTTTCCTTGAAACAGGATTAGTATGAAATGAGTGCAAACCCACTCTTTCTCGTGCTGTATTACTACAACCTCCAACAATACACCTTTTTACCATTTTTCACACACAGATACACTCGTTGAAATCAACTCAATTAGAAAGCGGTGTTCCCTAAACTGCGTCACTTCCGCTTTACCTTACGGAAATTACCGAGCGCGAAATCAGCTAGAAGCGTTTTGTCAACAACGATAAAAAAAATTCAATGTTATGTGGTCATTATTTTCATTATTGATGAGGTATATGACATATTATCTATAACAATCGCTTTCTGAAGTTCAAATTTATAATATAAACGAAGGTTGTGTGAGTGTACTAGTAGACCTTTAAAATATAAAAGCACTTTAAAAACCTTGGAAAAGTTATTATATGTATTGGCCATCCTTAATTTGTCGAGTCTGATCAAGGGTCAGATTTTATTTCTGGAGTTTTAGAAAACGTTATGCATGAATTAGACATTCATCAGTTTAATCTTCTGTCAAGGAGCTTTGAAAAGATTTCATCCAACTTTGAGGAGCATGATTTGATAACATTAGCTTGACACAGTAAAAGTTTGGAATGATGGTGTTCATTTGCTGTTGCTTGTTATTAAAGAATCAGCTCAAGAATCATTGAATTGTATTTCTTTCGACCTGTTGTTTTAGATATCCTGTCCGTGGATCATTGCAATTATTAAAAGAAAACTGCTTTTTCCATGCAACATAAATTTGTTAAAAAGAAATTCAATATTTAGTGAAGGAAGGTTTTATAGAACCAAGTAAATGTAGTTGTAGTTTGTCATGTAATCTCGTGCCTAAACCAAATAATAGATTCCGTATGCGTACTTATCATGTAAATATCAATAGCGTCATACAAGCGATTTATTATCAATGCCAAGAACATACAACTGCATCGACACAATTGTATTGTCATCATTTAAAAGGATTCTGGTTAATTCCACTCACGGAGATTCGGTTTTTGCAACTAATAATGTGTTTTAACAGAAAAAAGTGATATCCTTAAAATGGAAACATTTTGCGCCAACATTCCACCTTTTAATGAAAATGATAATATCTGGATTAGGTAATTGTTACACTTACGTTGATGATGTCATCGTCTACAACGACACACGAGATCACTTGGTAACCATACGGAAATTCTTCTACCGACCTAGTGATGCAAATTTGACGACTAATTTAGGTTAAAGTAATTTTGCCGTGCATATGTCACACTTTTTGGACATTTTGTGGGATAAGGTCAAGTTAAAGGTGCAAAGTTAAGTCAAAAGTATCTCTGAATTCCCAGTGCCTATCAGTAGAATGCAACTGATGCCATATGGGGCCATGGCTGGATTTAATTGGAACTTTTGCTCACATGTTTATACAAATTATTAGTTATGTATCAAAATCCAGGTTTCACTGGTCTGACAATCTCAGGAAACTTTTAAAAAATTAAAGGCAATACTTAAAAAAGAGTACCCTTTCTTTCACCTCAGATATTCAACCAATTATGTTAAATGTATGTTGACGCAAGTAGTGATGGGTAGATAATAATAATAATAATAATAATAATAATAATAATAATAATAATAATGAGGACTTTAGCGTCTAATCTTTCAAAGCTCTAAGCGCTTTACACCATCAATAATGATATGACTACACTACAGAACAACAAATGACATAAACAATGAAATTGGAAAACATGACAAAAATGCTGATAACATATAAGATACAAAACATGATTAGGACGCTAAGTTTGTCCCTGCAGTCGAAACAGGTGAGTCTTAAGAGCAATCTTAAAAGGGACCACTGTGTCTTTGTGTATAATTTCAATGGGCAATTCGTTCCACGTCGCTGGGCCCTGGTGTGCAAACGAACGTTGTCCATATGACTTAGAGTGTTGGTTCAAGAATATAAAAATGCTGTGGATAAAACAGTGTTCTATTTACTCTCACGTGTACAGAAGTAATATATTGCTATGCTGTGTATATTTTCTTTGATTAAGTTGTGTGTCATTATTAAGACATCTTCCAATGTTATTTTAATTAGCATACGTTATGTATTGTGTGTAACATAACTGTATTTGTGTTGTGTAGAACCTTTCTCATATATTACATAGGAGATATAATCAGGTGTTAAGGATCTTTCATATTAATATTAATCATAAATATGTCATGTGTTTGGAAAGAGAAATTGGTTGGATGGTCAAATCAGGTGATTGAGTACTGTAAGTCACGTGGTAAGGTATTCTGAAATGTGGGGAAATTTTTCATGTACGGCTAAATCGCGAAATATAATCGTAATAGACTCTTGGAAATAAATATATCAAGAGTGAACTGAGCAATTAATTAATTCTTAATTTCAGATTCTTATTTCCTATATTCTTATTGCAATATAAGTCTGCAGATTATTTCATGTTGAGTTTAGACATAATTTGAGAGGAAGTCATTTGTTGAGATTATTCATTAGAATTACAAAGAGTTCTTCGTCTCTGGACTAAAATATTATTCTGCAACTATTGTTAATATATTCAATGATGTTCTGGGCAATACTGTTGTAATATATCAAGACTGTTGGCACATCAGCACATTAGAGGATCTGTAATATATTCAATCGCTCTATTGAATTTGTGTGGAAACTGTTTCGATTATTTACGATTATATCATGATATTGTAAGTTCCTTATAAATTTAGAGAGTTAAATTATTTGTTACGTTTTAAATTTTGGGGGTTTTACTTTTTATGTTACCTATTTTAATACCACAGAAGAGTAACATATAGTATCCATATACTGAACTGACAAAGTTTAGGATTATTTAGAATTTAATTCACGATACTGGAAGTGTCTTTTGAAGTTTCATTTTGGACTGGAGAGAAATAAATAATTTGTTGATTTTACTAACATTGATGTTTTACATATTTTAAAACCTTAGAGTCGTAACACTTTGAATTTCATGCCAACATGATTATTATTATAATGTTATATTACTTTCAGATGATGTGGCATTTGTTTCTATCACTCCTGACACCTATTCATTGACGACATTGTCAGAAAAATATTTAATCAACGAGGTAAGCACGGTGTTTTACCGTTCGTATGTCACGGAGTATATATACTTCAGCACAATTTACTCAACGATCGAAATTACCTTAAAGCCGGAACAGCCAAGTTTAACCTGCATTGCAGCTAATACATTTTCGGTAACGTCATCCATGTTTATTGCATCTTCTACAAGTGCACCTTTGAGCTCTGCAAATGTGAAGGTGATGCCCAGTGCTTCAGACACGTGCGTATGTTTCACTCAAAATCTCTGGAACGTTAGCAATCAGAGTATAGTTGATGAATGGGTCAGCAACATTACAAGAGAACTAATGGTAGAACGACACTCACTATCATCAAGAATACGGCGAAAAATTTCTGCCACAGACATTCGAAAGTCGGCTGGTTTTATTGGTTACGTCGGAGTGACGGTAATCGTGATTACACTTGGCACAATTATTTTATCGGACATTTGTACTTATCTACACTCCCGAACGAGTTGAGAAAACAAGTAAAATAAAAAGTTTGAAACGTTTCAGGTCATTTTGGTCGTACAAAGCATGTATTTTCCATATCATCGTCTTTTTATTCTTTTTAAAGTATTATTCTGATCCCATTCCGGCAAATACGTATATGCGATTGATTTGTTAACTGTTCAATTTCATGAACATCTACCTAGTATTTTTACTTTTTCAGTCCAATGTTTCGTAGCCAAGTGTCAAATACTGTGAAGTGCCAAATTTTCGGTCGATCTATTAATAAACCATTAGTTGTGGCCAGATAGCCATTAGTTAGATTTAGGAGACACATCGTGAAAGAAGGGTGACTGTAAAGGCTAGCCGACCGCTGTACTAATTGACACGTTGTTTATACAGGAGCCAGTACTGACCGACGGCGACCTTATTAAGTTTCATTTTATCACGAAAATGTCAGAATTGAGAGAAAACAGAGATTTTGTTACTTAAAACGAAAGCGTGTCATATTGACCATGACGTAAGCGACTTTTTGAGGAAAGCGGGGGAAAATACATTTGATTCTGATTGGTCGCGGTTAAATAAGGGGTGTGTTTTACACGAAAAATCTTTAGAACATAATATCGCACTAGCTAAATTAGAATGAGTCTTTAAAAATTTCTCTGCAAGAGAGGAAGAGGTGTAGAATCATTATTTGTAAAGGACTCCGAATGTTATTTGAGAGAAATACATTCGTATGTAAAATAACCGACCAGGGGAAAAACAGCCAAAAATCATCGGTTGAGTGACACGCCAAAACACAAGGAAGAAAATAGCTTTTGGGGAAAGAAAGTGAAGAACGGGAATAAAGAATTGTGAAGGGGAAATCGCCGTGTATGCAAGAAACAGTGGACAAGTCTGAGTTCAAGCGGAACATTCACGAGGGCAGATTACCTCGAGGGGAACGGACTTCTAGGACAACATTGGATTGAACAGAGAACGTGGTTCGACGATAACAGATTATGAAAATCGAACAAAGCATTGACTTCGATTGTGACACTCGATCCTATGATGATTTTTAACTATCAGTAATAGAATGGCTAATTTGTTTAATTCTATTTTAAATCTATTTCTAATTCTGTGAAAGTTTATTTCTAAACCGCGTGTATTCCTAATGAAAGGAATGTATCTATTTGATTAAATTGTTTTTTTATCTTTACGGGCTCGGAGTTGTTTTGTTCAATATACCCGCTCGGGTTACCATATACATTCTCTTACTCGAACAGGGCAATTATACCGAGGGCGGTCATCTCTTAGATAACGAGTATCAGAGGGGAGTGGGTTATCGTGTTATTATTATATGTTGTGCAATACCCCTTGACAAAATGGGACGTAACACTTACCCTTTGACAAGTGGGGCTAATACAATATTATACGAGTAACGCTCATGACCCGCGAGAATCTTACAAATACACATTCAAGACATCACCATTTTCTTCCATATACATTTCGTTCATGTGTTTTATTTCTAGGGCAAACATTCTGTGTGCAAACAGTTTCATAAATGTCGGCGCTATTCCAGATGTGGTTGCACATAACAATTTCCGAATTTTCAAGTTATGATCATCTTCAAATATGGTTCAATGCCTTTATACGTTTCCTTCAGATTTTGATTGTCACGCCATGAAGTCTAGACTCGTGTATCTTTTCCGTTACCTTTTGATACTTTTCTCGTTATGATTACATATAAATTACGTGGATTCATCATCCGATATTATTTTATACATGGAAAACATTAATGGCACTTGTAATTGTGTCCTCACTTTTTGGAGTCGGTCCATTGATTTATTTAAATAGCAAGATTTATACATAGAGATAAATACCAATTATTTAGATTTGTGAAAAAAAATTAATGTATTCAGTACATTGGTCGTAATTATTTGCAAAATATACACCTTACTGTCTATAGCATATGACCTGGTGGCAGTTAAATAGGAACTTTGCCACTTATCATCATATTGGGGAGGAAGACGTCTCTACAGTAGATCTTTAACTACCCTGTCGGATCTTACGTTGTTCTTCCATGTTCTTTTCTTTCTTTTTCTTTTCTGTTTTGTTGTGTGTTGTCTTTTAATTTTTCTTTTGTGTACACAACAGATTGTCACACTTTTCTTTTGTAGCCATACCATTGATTCTGTTTTATTGTTTGCATGCCATTTTCGTTTTTTACATGTTAACGTGCACTAAATATTGTGTACGCTTCCTTTCCTTTATTAGTTTAATTATTTATAAATATGTTTTTTTTCTTGTGTTTTATATTTTCAACTATACAGATGGAGAGCTTCTCAACTACAGATTAGAATGAAATTTCTAGACCAAGGAAAGAGAATGTGTAATACAAACCGGAATAACTTAGTATTGAAAAGCAACGTTAGTCAAGTCTTTACGTGTCAGTTATCCTGGTATCCGAAAAATCGAAATTATTACCCGTTGTCATGTGAACGCTACTGTGTTATTTCTAACACCGGAGAAGGCACCACAATTTAAAATTTAAATAGCTCCGAGCCCCCAGGTAGCAATGTCGATGGTCTAGGTGCATAATAGATTCAAGTTGAAAGCTATACCAATTTAATAAATAACAACGTATTTAACTATTTCGTCGATAATTTCTGAAACAATGCTTTCAACAAATACAAACAGTGATCTATTACGTTGCCAATTACTATCCTCATAGAAAGGCACAATCTTAAGAGTGTATGTTTGTTTTCCTTTGCTGTGTATTCTGATAATTATCTGTCATCTGGTACTTCCGGTTACTTCGCCTCCGTGCTCACATTGCACTTCCTGAACTTACTTTCGAACTTACTTTCTAGCTTCCTTTCAGAACCACGCCTTCAACCAACTGCTTATGTCACGATAGACCTCCCTCGTGGTCTCAACGTTTTCTTTCTCTCCGAGTCTCGGGTGTCGTCTCACGCTCCCACCTGGAAAGCTTAAAAAAAAAGGCGTCATTCACAATCCGAATTAGAATTTCCTTGAAACTCCTTTCTCGCCATTTTAACGAGCGCACAACTTCAGCAGTCGGATCTCAGTTTATTGTCTCACATCTTTCTTATATTCTGCTCTCGGCAACGTCCAAACATGCACTAACGGTAAAATGGACTTAGTCCGGACAAATTGTCAATTGAGATTCCGCCTTAGATTTGAATCTCTCTGTTCCGATTGGCTATGACCCTATCTCTTTGAAAACTGCCTTGGGGGTTATTTCTCACTTACCTGTCGTACTCAATTCCCGGCCGAGACATTGCTGCCTGAGTGCAAGGTAACAAACGAGTCCAAACGTAGATATACCTTTGGAGTACTCCGCGAGCTGGTCGTTGCGTAAATGGTAGACAACCGAGAGGCAGTTTCTTTGTCCAGAATCGGGTATCTAGTCGAAACCTAAAGTACTATGTATTAACTTATGCAGGTGCTCTCACGACAAAGGAACTATTAGAAAATGTGTGTATGCATGAATCTGAACATCGGCAAAGTTTCCCCACAATATGACACTCGCTCTGTTTGTACCCGTCGTTGCCAATTCCTTTAAACATTACCACGCTCAGACCCCAGACAATCTGATGAATAATAAAATTAACACCTCTCCCAATTACGCCGATGCGGACGATCTTTGCGCCAGGAAGTATCGCTCTACCTTTTGACCATAATTAAATCTATAGAAGTTAATTTACACTGTACTGAGTTCCCCCAAATACTATATTTCTGTGCATCAGACTCGTGCCTTTTGCTTTCGGTGTGCTAATTCTGCTATAAGGTGTTTTCTCTTTTTTAAAGGGGTGGGGGTGTAAGTCCGTTTTAAATAGTTCTGTCAAATATCTGTGCTTTATTTTATTTTTAAAAGTTAATGAAGTATTATATCGTGGACAAAATACGGCAATGTTGGGAATTAAATCCAGTACTAGTTGGTGGTTTGTCCCAGAGGCGTAGAGATGATATTTTGCGCCAGGGAACGACCTATAAAACTGGCGACCCAGCGATCTTGTGACCGATTTATTACCCTTGTTTACTTATTATAATGTAACATTGCAAGCCTCATTTTGGCGACCTGTAACTTGGCGCCCGGGGACATATGTACCCCCCTGCCCCCCCCCCCTTAGCTACGCCTCTGGTTTGTCCCTCTTGCTAACTGTTCTGCTACCCAAGTGTCTAATAATGATGATGTGCGCAACAATAGTTTGGTTTAGTGGGGCTATTTATTGGCATGCATCGCTGATGCAGAACAACATGTTAGTTTAGTGTTGATAATTATTGGTGTGTATCAAAGATGCATAACAACATGTTTGTTTGTTTGATTTTTAACGTAGCTTTAACAATTTTAACGATGTCTGCAGTGAAGCAGTTTATAGCAATGTCTAGCACTGGGGTATCATGCCGCAGACGTGTAGCATGATGTCCCACCCAGTCCTATTATCCTGACACCAGGCCGACCAGTCCAAACACTAACCTTTTAATGCGGAGCATCAAGCGAGGCAGCTGTTAGTACCATTTTGTAAGTCTTTGGTACGACTCGGCCTGGGATAGAACACACGACATCCCGCTTCCGCGGCTGACGCTCTAACCGCTCGGCCACCGGAGCGGTTGCCCAAGAAGAACAACATGTTGGTTTGGTTATGTTATGCCGACTTTTAAATTATTTCGGCCAAGCCTACATTATAGGTGGATGGGTTATTATTGTGAATCAGAACTAGATTGCTCCAATTTAGTTAGGTTAAACCAGCTTTGAACTATTTGCCTAAAAGGCAAAAAGTTAGTTTACTTTCCCTATTTGCTACCATAAGATTGTCAGGTGTTAATGTTGTACGTCTTCGACGGCACTGGTTGATTTTGCATTAGAGACGTACAAGAAAACTTCTGGGTTGTTTGAGCTAAACCTACGCTTTAATGTGAAGTATCAAGTGACTTTGGTTAGATACAGTACTCCTGCTTAAGAATCCAACACGCCAACCACAAAGATGAGGCGCCTTATTAGCCACTTGTAGACACCGTGCAACACAAACTGAGACAGCTAAAGAGCTTTAAAGAAGTTTACCCATCATTTTCTGAATAATAAATGCTCTTGATGTCTGTTTATCCCTATGCCACCCAAAATGTTTCGAAATGTTGTGTGTTTTCCTTTGTAAAATAGGAAATGTATTTGTTTTTGTGATATACATAGTTGCTTTTACTCCTGTACGTGTCTGCTTGATGTGATTTAAAAGGATTCACTTAATAATGCAAAGTGCAGGTCTGACATAGCTGAGGCACATTCCTTATTAGCGTACTTAACAACAACCAAGCACAATCATTGCTACTACTTTCTTTATTACCTCCTCATGTATCTAGATCCTATACTACTACTACTACTACTACTACTACTACTACTACTACTACCTTCGTTTCTACTGCATGAAACAGTTTCATCACTCCGAATATCCGCGTTACTGCTGAAACGCTTAAATGATAGGGTGATATTAAATTCTTACTTAGTAGTAAATTCACTTGAATTGATAAAATGGTACAATTTTTGTACATGATTAGAACAACGCTAACTAATTTGAAATTACTAAACAAGATAAATGATGCTCATGAAACATACAACTTTATAATACGGAAGTGAGGATCTTTTCAAGCTAGATAACCTGTGATTACCTGTATCATTTAGGACAAGATCTGTGATTACCTGTATCATTTAGGACAAGATCTGTGATTACCTGTATCATTTAGGACAAGATCTGTGATTACCTGTATCATTTAGGACAAGATATGTGATTACCTGTATCATTTAGGACAAGATCTGTGATTACCTGTATCATTTAGGACAAGATCTGTGATTACATGTATCATTTAGGACAACATTTTGGAAAGGAATCTTAAGTGGCAAAGCTGGTTAAAACTAGAAGCTGATATTGCTACAGCAGCCGTGTAGTTCAAAGGTATGGAAGAAGTTTAGAATACTAATCGATTTTCAGATACAGACGTGTCTTTGTACACAATATCTCTTCGTAAAGTCTTCAGATTTAGCATTACACCCGCTGAGAGATTGAACTGGATGTAACCAGTACTATGAAATGGATCACGTTTGTTTGCAGTATTATGCAACTCGCTTACAAAGAATCAATTGCTCAATCGGTAAATGATAAAAAAGAAGTTTCTTTCTTCTACGCATAGGACGGGGTGGTGGTGGGTGGAACAATAGCCAAAGGGGGGTGGGGTAGCCAATACACCTTTAACTATCATCACATTTGATTATCCATTAATGAACTTAAACAGCGTTTTGATTTTGTGCAAAAAAGACTAGAGAATGTGATCCTCAAAAGTTTGTATAACTCAGAAATATAGAAGACATCGAAGAAGATACAAAAAATCTCCCAAATATGTTTGTATTCCCTGTGATTTATACTGAGATAAGTATTTATGGGAACGGCTAATAATTTATTCTATTAGCATCAACATCACAGAGAAATGAGCAAAGTAAGTGTTATCAATTGTTACCCTGGCCTTCATTGCATCTGATTTGATTTGGGAAGTATTCACAACTTACTGCAAATGTATGGGTATTGTATCTGGCTTGATCTGAGAAGTATGCGTCTGGCTTGATTTGAGAAGTACATGCCACGGACTGCCATGTACCTGGCATAAGTTAGCAATGTTCAACAGGATATTGATTTTCACATTCAGCAGAAAAGTGGGTGAATAGGCTACACCCCCCCCCCCTTTCCAAAAAATAAAATAGGATATTTTCTGATTCTGTCTCACCAGCGGCGTCGCAAGGGTTGATGTCACCCAGTGCGGTAAACTCATGGTGTCACCCCTCCAGACTTCCACCATGGATTTCTTCTTCTTAAAATAAGTCCACAGTATAAAAATGACAAGAACAAAAACAAATTAATTGAAGGTCAGAAGGTAAAAGTAGTTAAGAACTGTAACAACGTTAAGTTATAGTTATTCTTACATTAAACTTTTACCGAGCAGTGTGTGCTCTGTAAAATTTGCAATTTTTCATTTTGGTGTCACCCCTCTGAAATGGTGTCATCCGGTGCGGTCCGTCCCCCCCCCCCCCGCCCCCCCCTCCCAGCGACGCCACTGTGTCTCACTAAACCTGTCATATCCAGTTTAAGCCAGTTAACCAGTTTTCTATTACCTTCAACCTGTTTACAGTTTGTTTTTTTAAATTCAATGTCTATCATTTTCCGGTTTTGGAATTAATATGGCTCAGTGGTCATCAGAATAGTTGTTATTGCAACATACCTTATGGCGGTGATTGTCATTTTTGTACGATACACCTTGCTAAGCGATCGTCCAGTTAGGTAACAACATAAAATGTAAGATTCTGGTCCAGTATACAACACGTACGAAAAGTATTCCTCTGTAATCATTGTTGTTCTAATGCTGGATTGAAATAATTAACAGGATCCATTTCTCTTTGTCCTTTTTGCAGAGTATAAAGACTCTTTTTAAATATTTTGTGATTATGGTTATGTCGTTAAATTTACCTTTTTTATTTCCAAACCCTGTATAAACCCTATCTCCCACCAGAGCTGCTATCATTTGGATTTGGAGTTTTTAACGTAGGTTACAAAAAATATTTCAGTACTATAGCTACGATGTCTGCAGTATGACAGTTTGAAGTAATGTCTAGCACTGGGGCATCATGTCGCAGACATTAGGTATGACCTCCCACCCAGTCACATTATCCTGACACCAGGCTGACCAGTTCTAAAACTAATCTCTTAATGCCGAGCACCAAGCGAGGCAGCTGTTAGTACTATTTTTGTAAGCATATGGTATGCCTCGGCTGGAGATCGCACATACAACCTTCTGCATCAGAGGTGGACGCACTAACCACAATAAAACATACCGATACGACATAGGCTCATTAGAAGGTTCACAATAAGCCTGAAGATCAGGTTCAACAGCTTTTTTTAAATCGTCCGTTATCATCCGGGTTTGAAAAAAATATATGATATATCTAAATTACTTAATTACAGAGTGATCAAACCGTTCTCTTGTAGCCGATGCTCCCTCTAAGGTGCGCGGCTGCGCGGCCGCAAAGCTCATTAAAAAATGTCACGCAGCAGTTTGAACATTCCGCGCACACAGGACAAATATTAGAGGGAATGTTGCTTGTAGTTTTATCATTTCTGTAATCGTAATCGCTCTTCTTGGGCTGAACTCGTTATTGCGTTTTTAATTTTCTATGTGCTTTATCTTGTCTTTCTTTCGCATGGTCGGCTTTTCTATAATCAAATGAATTAAACATAAATCTACATCTTGTAATAGGCATGGAAAAATTACTTTTCCGATTATTGCCACTGCTCATGGATCATTATATTTATTTATTTTCGGTTGCATTTTCACAAACTTTACAAACTCAGTTTTAAAAAGGATCAGCATTATTATCTTCATATTTTTTAACTGGAAACATAGCATCTTTTTCTTTAAACAATATATTTTGTACTCCCTTGCCAATATTTCTTTTTCGTGTATATGCTTCGTAACTAAACATTGAATTATTTGGTACTAATAAGGTGTACAAATAAAAATTTGAATAGCTAATTATTCTTAATGTCTAACGTTAATTTCATAGTATCAACATGATTTCTTTATTTTGATTGCATACTAGTTTTTGAAACCTATGGTGTAGTCTGGAATCATACGGGACCATTGTCAATTCCTTCCAAAAGTAGATAATGTTTATAGAATAATCATTGCAAAAATATGTCCTAAAACGCGTTAAGTTTAAGTACTACTGCTTTCATTCTGTATCATAATCCCATGTGTTTATTTTTGACATAGCTAAACATTCGATTTTAAAGATATAACAATCAATAAGTAATAGTATTAGTATCATTCCTCCATCTAACTTATTTTTATTTTCATTAGTGTCATTCTTCTATAAAAACGCTGTATTTCATAAGTTTCGCCTTTTTGGCTTCACTGCACTAGCGTGGTGCAAGACGCAATTGCGAACGTTGTAAACTGTAAGCAAAATTTAACCGCTATTTTAGTTTTGGAAAGCGATATATCCATTCAAACGTCATAATAAGTTTCACTAACCTTATTTTTACGCGCGCTCTTCAGGACGATATCTTTCGAATGTATATTCCATTGCTTAAAAGATATGTTTCACATGAAATACGCCATTTTGACTTGAACCTCGCGTTTGTTTCGTTTAGGGTCGTAATAAGAATAACTTATCTTTGATGCATTTGTACATAGGTACAGTCCACCCTCGAGATCTCAATTTTGCGTGAGACACTTGACGGTGTCAGTGTGTTGAGTACAAAATTTGACTATTTCCAATTCCGATGCATATGTGGGATTCTGTTAGACAACATTGCCTTTCCTTTATTTGTGGACAGTTCCAAGCCGTTGGGACTTGAAAAGTACCCTCTCATATTCTGAATACCAAAGGCTTCTATAATTGGGCATAAAATCGTGTTGTGTTATTTTCTTTGCCTTACGCACCTTTAAATATCTCTCTCAACTTGCCTTGTGTACGTCAAAGACAATCCGTAACATTGTTGACTTGATTAGGTTAGCTATCCTTAAAGTGTTGCCAGGAGGCTTTGATTAGAGTCGCATGTCTTGCCATAGTACTCAACAATCTCCAGTTTCTATCCTGCTTAAATGTTCGGGCTACAAAATCTACCTAATGGACATATCATCTCTGTTTCCTTTCATATTACTTTTAGATGCTTCAGAAATAGTTGTCTAAGTCCTTGCTGCGATTTACATAAAATCGACTGCAACTTAATCAATAATAAAGCCCTTAATTAACTGTAGATTTTGATAGAGCTTCTTCGGCCTAGATTTCCTTAAAACTCCTTAAACGGCATTGAAAGATCACAACATGCAGACAATTATCTCCCTTGAATTATTCCCCATTCGTTGCCGATAGTGAATTCTGTGTGAAAGACGGTCTTGTGCTTATTGATTGGCTCATCAGTCGTTGTTTTTTTAAAACTATTTTTTCGAACATGGCCTTACATAATAAAATAAATCGTGAATATCTCGAAAATTTACCTACAACGATAAAAGTACAAACAGTTCAGATGTCCCGATTTCTCAAATATAAAGAGATAGATATATAAATTTACAGATAGAATAATGGTTATAAATTGAACGAAGAAAGAAGAAAATCAAAAGAAGAACAAGAGGTCTTGCAAAAGAATATTTTTGCACTTGTTTTAAACAAAAGGGAAATAAAGAACTTTAGCTTCACAAGCCTACTTTTGATATCCAACAATGACCTTTATTCTTAAAACTTGACGTCAAGATTCAATATGGCAAAAAATAATAAAATAACTACAAATCAGAATAAAATGGTTGAATTCTTTCGGGGAATCAATCAATATATTTCATATATGAAGTATTTTACTTCTTTCTACGTTACAAACACTTTATCAAAGCTTCTCATACTGCATACTTGAGGTTTTTTATACACTTTCACGAGAATGCTCCGAATCCACTTATTCGGAAATCCAGGAAAGCATAAAGATGTTTCAAATGAGATAGCACTTTGATGATATGGACTAAGAAAGAGATAAAACGACGCCCGTTGCAATCGATGTCCTAATGACTGTTTTGAATACGTTTTTCAATTGATTCTCAGTCTGTATGCCGTTCATAAGAAGAATTTACCATAGACAGAGCATATAAAACCATATAAGCAGACATTTTGTGGAAAAAACTAGTAATTTTGATTTCAATGCGGCTTAGGAAATGTCATTATGCTTGTTACAGGCAACTGACTTTGATGTGCACTCTTGTTACCTCTATCAAGTTATAACATACCACGTGTGTTGGTGGATAGCACACGTCCGATTGCGAGCAGTTTCAACCCAGATCTATCAGCGTACTTCGCGCCGGGAGATAAGAGTCAGTGTTTTTCATTATGTTCATGATTTCAAGGGAATATTGTCGACACTGATTTGCTGGCGCATAATGCGTTATCGGATCGTGATCTTTGCCGCTCCCAGCTGGATGAGGTTTATATTGAGTACACGAAGTTGTAATGCAATCTTTCTTAGCTATGACAACAGTGTGTATTGCTTCAGTCTTGTAATGTACTGGACTATCAATCAGACTACGGCAAAAGCAAAATATCAAACTTAAACAGGTTATGGATACTATATATAGTAACATGTATAGCAGAAAAATCGTGAGGGGTGGAGGTAAGAAAGCATATAAAACACAAAAGTGAGGTCATGAAGATTAATATTTGTAAGATACCAATAATGAAACAAAACTTATTCACTTAACCAGAAAAGTCAATGGATGTCAGTAGCCAAGTACGTTTATGTACACCAACCTCAAACGTATAAGGGCATTTTTATGCTGTTTCCAAATGTGATTGTATGAACAAATACTGTGTTTTAAACAGCGTGGTGTTAGTTCTAAGGAGATGCCATCCAGGTCTTTTTTGAAAAAAAAAACACTACGTATCTTAAATCCACATGTATACTGCTATGGGTGGCTTGGCTAGTGTAGCTTCCTAGCATGTTACTGACATTTCAGTGCCAACTGAATGGGAAACATTTACAAGAGGTATGTTTGCCTCAGATCAATACCAAGAGTAACACATTCCCGAAACATCTAATTCACAAATATATCCATATATTTAATTATTAAACAATTATAGCCGACAAAGTCCCATCATAGCCCGCAGTAATGAAATTTGACAGAAGGCCAATTTACGAAACTATACTCTGCCGCCTAATGCATAACAAAGTCCGATCTACATCACTAGAAGTTTTGTTTTTGAATTATAACCCCATTTGTGGTACCTAGAATACATATGGGACTTTCCCCAAGTAAAGCTAGAAGCATACCTAGAAATAAATACATATTCGTAATTATAGTTATTTCATGCATCTCTTTATTGTATAGGAATGTGGGGATTTACATCTGTGCTTATATTGACCTATCTCCTAACCTGGCGTGTTGTGATATTCTTACAGAACCATGATAATTATCCTGGAATTTTGATAAAAAGCACGATCTTCATGTTATGATATCCGTATAGCACCATGCTCATCGTCGTGGGACTAAAATCATAACCCAATTAGTATAAAAACCTTTCGAATATCAATACGGAAGTTATTTATCGTATGATATATGTTTTATGCACGTTCGTTCTGTTTATATTTTCATGGAACACTGAGTTAATTGACGTCCAAAAGCCTCCGTCAGGCTCATCCTGTAGAAGTAATTCAATTTTGATTACTAAGTCATCTTTACCCTGACAAAGACATAATGAAATAACAGTATTTATGACTGACGCAATTACCCTAAGACACACCTAAATAAATGTATTGATGACTTTTACACCATTGCCCTAAGACACGCCTAAATAACTGTATTGATGACTTTTACACCATTGCCCTAAGACACGCCTAAATAACTGTATTGATGACTTTTACACCATTGCCCTAAGACACGCCTAAATAACTGTATTGATGACTTTTACACCATTGCCCTAAGACACGCCTAAATAACTGTATTGATGACTTTTACACCATTGCCCTAAGACACGCCTAAATAACTGTATTGATGACTTTTACAATGTAAGGATTGATTGTTTTAGTATGCCTTTTGGAAAAATCAAAATAACCATGGTGATGGTTACTTGTAAATAACTAAAGTAAAGCATTCTCAAACTATATTCTAATTTACTCGAGCGTGATCTTGGTGGGGGTGAGGGGTGGAAGCAAATACTAAGTACTAATAAAAGATATTTCATACCTTATATATATATATATATATATATATATATATATATATATATATATATATATATATATATATATATATATATATATATATTGCTGCCACCCCTCACCCCCACCCCCAGCTCCGTTACTGTTCTTTGATTTGCTAAACGTCAACCTTAAGCAAGCGTCAAACGTTTTATTTATATGTACGTGAAATTTATTTGCATATCTACTGCTCAGAAACTGCTTATACAACGTGATTTAATTCCAGGAGAATACATTACAATGTATTTAAACTCTTTCATCCCTTGGGCGACATCAATAGAAAATGTTTTTTTATCACACAATGTAATGTGAACGCATAAATATCCACTCGCACTGTTTGTGCCTTATATTACCACGTTCATTTGTCACGTGACCATATCACGTTACGCCAAGCTCAGAATCCAGAGAAGAGCCCTACGTGCTTCCAATTTTGGCTGTCTTTAAAAGAGATTTTTAGCTTTTTTATAGATAGTTTCAACATTTCTCGAAATTGTGAATCTAACAGAAAAGATAAAAGAAAAGTAACAATTTTGAAAATGCACGCGTAATATATAGATCCTTTAAATACTGATTTACTTACAATCGATATTTGGTCAAAAGCAACAACTGGTTTTCTGCAATCTGACCAAAACGGAAGTACTGCGTGATTTCGAACCCTCCTTTCCTTGACCTAAATATAAAACGACATTTACTTTTCGCCGAAAGTTATAAACACGCTGAAGTTACTTTCACTACATAGACAAATGGGCAAATCGATAACCTGTTTGTATCTGCCTCAAAAATAAAAATAAATTAATTTTAAATACACAAATATAAATTTGCTTAAAATACGCCTTAAATAATACATTTCACTTATATTTTCGACCTTTACATGAATATGCTGACGTTATCTCAGTTGGCCGTAAGATCAAAGAGTTTCTTAAATAGTATACTAATGTACTTTTAAACAGGAAGAACGGTGCCATGGTCTAACAAGAAGTGCATCTGTTCTAGATATAATGGAAGAAGCCAGCTGACCAATTGTAGCTTTACCAGCACGAGATTAATCAATGAAAGATATAAAGAAAATTATGTCATGGCTCAATATGGCCAACATTCAAAATAACAACCAATCAAAATAAAAAATAATAACCAATCAAAATACAACATAACAACCAATCAAAATAAACAGAAAGAATAAGATACATTAAATTTGAAGTGTTCGCAAATGCAATCAATATACACATTGATGAAATATTTTATATCTTTCTACTTTTCAATAAACATATTAAAAAAGAGATTACCCTACTGCGTGTTTGAGTTTTAGATATTCTACAGAGATATTATCTACGGTATATCAATGCAAATCAAAGAATGCTCCGGATCCACTTATTCGGGAAATCCAGAAGAGTCAGAATATGTCAAATGAGATTGCTCTTTTAGGCAAATTTGACGGGGACTAAGAAAGAGATAAAATGACGCCGGTTGCGATCAATGTTCTTCTAATGACTGTTCTGAATATTTTGTTCAATTGATTCTCTGTTTGTAGGCCTTTCATAATTGAAGAATTTACCATAGACAGGGCACATAAAACCAGTTAAATGAGTTGGCATTTTGGTAAAGAAATGATTCATTTCCATTTCCGTGCGGCCAAGGAAACATAATTATGCTTGAGAAAGGCAGCTGATGTTGTACTGTGGCTATCTCGATAAATTTGTAAAGTACCGCGTGTGGTGGTGGATAACGCACATGCAATTATGAACAGCTTCGACCTGGATCAACCCACGTAATTGTGACGGCAGATTAGGGTCTACCCTATTCATTATGTGTATGATTTTCGTAGGAATATTGTCGACCATTATCTGATGGCGCATTATGCGAAGGTAATGCAGTTCGCAGCTGGATGCGGTTTATATCTGATATTAGCATGTATTTCTTGATGTAAACAACTTCGATCGCCTAATGTACTGAGCTATAAAACTGGACAAAGCAATAAAAGAATACTTAAAAAGCTTATGGATACCAGCTATATTCAAATCTATATATTTTAGAACCCGAATCAACACGCATTTCTTCATGTTTATATTCGAACTGAATTTATTTGAGAGACATCAGAAGACTAACAATTACACGATCAGATCTGCGGCGGAGGTGAATGGGTGCAAGCAGGAGTCCTGACACCCATCCGCACTATCGATGAGTGCGAAACAACCGAAACGTTTCTATAGTAAGCTTTATTTGTGGGGTTTTCACAAAGGTCCCACATTGGGAGTTCCGTACCACATACACCGCCCGTATATAATATTTCTGTTTCCGCAAAAAATATGTACCTTTTACAGACGAAGCTGGATTTTTTTTGTTGCTTGTTTTTTTTTTTAACAACTCTCGACTATTGTATAGCAATCATTCCACCTGCCTGCTGACCAATTCGATCAACCAGGTAGATGCAAATGTTCACCTAATTACACTTTACATGCACACTATTGTAGACGAAAAGATGTTGTCCAACTGGATTGGTAACCAAGATAGTTTGTCTGCTTAAAAAAAAAAGCATCGCATCTTGAACGCTCTGAATCTTCTCTACCTATTGCATGAGTTTTCAGTTTTAAATAGTATATCAATCAAACTTATGTCTTAGGAAAACACGCCAGATTCAGGTTGTATTTTAAATAGCTGTGATATTAATGGGTGGAGCATTCTACTCTAATCATCACAGACAACGGCTTTCAGTGGTCTTTTATTTCCCGTGTAGTTGGCGCCACGGAATATGCGGGCCTTATCATTTAGAATTTTTAGATGATCTTCAAACATGTCACTTATTAATTGAGACAAAATGAATACCGCTTTTATTGATTGTAACTTTAGCTGTAATTTAATGTCAAAGTTTGTAACGGACACTTAGATTTGAGATTAGTGTCGCTATAAATAATAGATTTATTTTCTATGAAACAGCAACATTCAGAGATTAAAATTAAGAAAGGAAAACAAAATAAAAACAAAGAAATTGTTTATTACACTTGAGATTAATTTTTAGATTACAAAAGTCTAACGATAAACATAAATTATTTTTACAAAATTTACATTGAATGTAATGCCTTTATGAACAAAGTGACAATATTCCTTTATCGTCAAAATCTTACTGAATACACCGCTGTTTTGTTTTACTTGGGGTTTTATATTGGTTTTTTTTTTTGTTTTGTTCATGGTTTACTGGCTTTTTTCTGGTTGTTAACATCTTTCTTAATTTCGAAAGAAAAGTCTTCGCAACAAATATTCGGATTACATTAATATTTTAATAAGAGATTTAAAAACTGCAACAACAAATTAATTAATATTATCAGCATTGTTGTCAACAGCAATAACAACAAGAACAGTACTAGTAACAATACTACTACTACTACTACTACTACTACTACTACTACTACTACTACTACTACTACTACTACTAATAATAATAATAATAATATTATTATTATTATTATTATTATTATTATTATTTTTTAACGTTTAAGACTACGATGTACAAATATTTTCTCGAAATAATTGAGGTATGAATTAAAAATAAATAAATTCAAGAAATAAGTACAAACTTACCTCAATGACTAACTTTGTGTTTTATTGAGACTCACTCTTACTATACAGCTGGATATTTCCAATACACAACCCTTGGACAATATACCAAGAAATCCTTATTATTTCCAATACACATCCCTTGGACAATATACCAAGAAATCCTTATTATTTCCAATACACAACCCTTGGACAATATACCAAGAAATCCTTATTATTTCCAATACACAACCCTTGGACAATATACCAAGAAATCCTTATTATTTCCAATACACAACCCTTGGACAATATACCAATAAATCCTTATTATTTCCAATACACAACCCTTGGACAATATACCAAGAAATCCTTATTATTTCCAATACACAACCCTTGGACAATATACCAATAAATCCTTATTATTTCCCGGAGATAAATTCAGGCTTGCCACAGAAACTAACCTGTGCAGTTTCGAGAGGGAGATTTACTTGCAGTTTTTGAATTGCTGGGAACACACACACACACACACACACACACACACACACACACACACACACACACACCCCGCTATCGTATAATTCAGCCAATTTCTCTAAACGCCCAAACATTTTAACACTCCCATCTGAGTAAGATTACTCCTATCTAGTCCCGCTTAATAAAACCTATTCTAGAAAATATCAAAGTTAACATCTGTTTTAAATGGCCAAAATTTCCCAAAATGTTTGCTCTGCTTTTTTTTCTATTCCGCGATTATCCACTATAGGGCATTACACTGATATATATGTTGGACCTTTATCGAACGGACTAATTAAAATTCAAGTCATATTCCAAACAGAGCAGATCACATCCCTCGCACTTAACAATTGATTGCGAGCCTATCCCATACGTCAACCTTGTTGGTTACCGATCAAGTTCACAATGACAGAATGCACTGTGAAATTTTATCTACAAAATTTTGCACTCTTACATTATTATTATTATTATTGAAAATTTTAATGGGAAATTGAATGTTTTAATTTCAGGAAACGATTGGCCAACTAACTAGTGAACTGTAGGGACATGTAAATTACCGTATTTACTTTAATTTTCATAAAATTTTATAAACGGTATATTCCATTTCGGACGGCAACTATTAGGATAATCGATAAAATGTTGATATGTGAGTACATTGCATGAAAAAAGAAAAAAAAAAATACAGAAAGAGAGACCACATAAGGAAGTTAGCTGTAAAATGTTCCAAGCTAAAAAAAACTGAAAGAGTATGTCAATTTATGAAATAAAGCAAATATTCAGCACCAAAAGAAAAACAACAACAAAAACACTTGATGTGAAAATATGCAAGTATTGACAGTACGCAGATGGGACATCACAACAATAAATCGTTTCTTATGGATAAAAAGCCCACTGCTTAAAATTATTTCAAACACCAAAAAGCAAGTGTTTGTTATACTAAAATTAATTTTTTTTTATATTCATCATGAAGGACGTGAGAAGTTGGCTAAGTTTGTAATCACCGAACAATAACGGTATTATGTGTTTTATATCTTGCACAGTTATTAGACTTACAGAGTAGTCACAATAATATATCACATGCTTCAAGAAACCGCCAAGCTGCTCTGTATCCTATAGATATATACTCGTGTCTGACCTTATGGAAAACAGTACAACTAATGCCAATGTACTAAAAGGAAAGCAATCGTGCCCCTTCGAATTACAAACATATTTCATTACCAGGTTGTGTTGGTTACGTATCCGAATGAATTTGGTTAAACATTTATGCAATCAATTTTATTTATTCAATTACCTCTCTTTCTAGATATCACTCAGGCTTTCTTTCCAAACATTCAATCGTTTCGCATTTTATAAACTTGTATCATAATGTATGCACTTCTTTTGAAATGAAAATAAGCATGTGTATGGTCTTTTGCGAAGATTCTAAATCATTTGACCTTATTGCATAAGCGACTGGTACATAACTTAGTGAATCATCAGCATCAATATTGCTTTGCAGATCGGATCACAAACTATTTAATTACCACGCCTCAAACCGGTTTTCTAAATCCAACCGAGTCTACCACCTGGTACATTACGGCAGGAATGTCCGCGGGGTCCGTATTAGGCCCGTTATTATTTATTATCTAGATCAACGACACGAGTGTTAATCTAAAACTCTTCAAAAAAAATGTTTTTTTGTCATTGTCACGTGTATTGTCAGGTGGAGTTATGAAAACATCTGAGATAAGACGTTCTTAAATACATATTTGTATGTGAGAACATACAAAGCACGTTTCGCCAATGAAGAAATACGGCAGACAAGCCATGTGATCCTCATGAAGATCTCCTGATCACAGTAAAAATACAAACTGACTGTCGTACATTGCATGGTTTTGCTACTTCCACGCAAGTCTTTACGAACATCTCCCTCTTATTTTTTCTGATCCATTGCTCTCCTTATTGGTTGGTATTCAGACGGATACAATCATAAAATAGTCCAACTTCATGCCAATAAACCCTCGTTTACATATAAATAGGAAATCATACAAAACGCTACTGTCTACAGTCGGTATAATCTGCCTTATTCACTATTGGAATAAGCAAATTATACAGTATTTAGAATTAAAATATAGGTCAAGGCCACATGTGTGCCGTTTAATTATTATATTGGAATAGAAACTCGTATACCCCACCCCGCATGACTGAAGTGTGTGTGTGTGTGTGTGTGTGTGTGTAATTATTATGTTTAACGTAGCTTTAACAATTTTTCAGTCATATCGCTACGATGTCTGCAGTATGGCAGTTTATAGAGATGATTGCACTGGAACATCATGACATCATGCCGCAGACATGTAGCATGATGTTCCACCCAGTCACATTATCCTGACACCAGGTCGACCAGTCCTAACATTAACATTTAATGTTTAGCACCAAGCGAGGCAGCTGTTAGTACCATTTTTGCAAGTGTTTGGTACTACTCGGCCTGGGAATGAACCCACAACCTCCCGCTTCCGCGGCGGACGCTCTAACCACTAGGCCACCGGAGCGGTCCATGAACGAAGTAAGAACAAGTGTAATTATTTTGACATAGAGATGAAGCAAATAAAAGATTCCCTTATATGTGCATGCGGTGAAAACATTGAAAATATCGATTTTATACATAGTCATAGTTTAAACATTCGTGCAAAGCAGACACGCCCGCATGTCGACCCAGCAGCATGTCGTAAGAATCATGAGTGATTGTGTGCTTGCATGAATATTAATTACTTGATCGACATGAGAGTGTGTCTAGTAGGCACAAATTTCTCATGTTCGCGTAGTGGAGCTGGTATAGGTCTTCTTTTATTTTTTTAAAATTAAAAAAACAGGGAATTGTTATGGTAGCCGTCGTAACTCGCGGAGACAGGTTCGAATTATCGCACGAAAATCTCCCACACATATGGTAATACTATAGACTGGTATTTAAAACTTTTGTTGACTCTAGCACCTTTCGCTCTGTTTAGTGTACATTTGTAATTAATTTCATTCTTTTTTATGAACCATACCCTATTTGTATTGATAATGTCATAGCTTATTTTATGCTAGGCCTTGCATGAATGTATGTTCCAAATGAAATTAAAGCGATATTTCACTGGAGCGGAATACGGGAAATCTTTCCACTGCCGCGTCAAAAAGATTATAAACAAGAAAGTTCAAATATTTTAGACGTTAGCGTTGTCTAGTTGTCAGAATGGCCGCCACGCATGCAAATGAACCTGGTTCAGATCCCATAATGTGAATATACTTTTTTTCTCTTTAAATTTATTTGCTGTTTTGCCTTGAGTCGTAACGAGGAATCGTGTTACTGCAGATATTTTCCGTGCAAACACACAGATGACGCAGCAGAACATAAACAGTACACCTCTGACATCGCGCGGACGTAGTAACAAATCTGCTAATTCCGTCAGTTACACAAATTTGCTTGCGGGTCGGGGCTGGGGTAAAGACAAACGCCAAAAGCTATGTAGACTGATATTTATCATGGAATGTAGCGTTATGGCTCGTGCAAACAGAATGGATACACCGTTAACAATGCTATTATTTTACACTTCGGCACACATAACGATGCAATCAATATAGTATAAAAACAATAGCATACATCACTTATACAGATACAGTATAAAAATTGCATACTCCATATAAACTCATCACACTTGTGTCACAGCACGAAGTTTATAGATGTACTTACAATAGTACTTCATGAATATCACGTGATGATTATGTATCTCACGTCTGATTTTACTTTGAAATGGAATATATTATAAAAGCAAAAAATAGAATATACACGTTTGTGATATGTCCATCATATTTACATCAGTTAGGTATTTGTACAAAAGTGTTCTCTTATCAAATACAGAAAATTATACAACCACAATAAAAAAAGTGTGTTATACATATATATATATATATATATATATATATATATATATATATATATATATATATATATATATATATATATATATATATATATATGCTATTCACATACACATCCATAAATCAGCCGACTAAAATAATTAGAAAAACCCATGCAATCAGCATCTTTTTACCATAAAGAAAATTTCGCAAAAGTCACTACTAAAATAAATTTCATTAACTTACTTACTAATATCACAAACAGGAGCAAAATGGTCATGACGACAGTCACTGTTCGTTGTGTTCATGATTCAATCAGTCGAACAGCGTATAAACAAATCTGCCGGCGCACATCGCTTACTATTTAAATCTACATATCTATTGTAAGGCTAGTTTGACCCGTGAGTTAGCCAAACCTTAGTCCACATTCTCAGCGCATCATTACGCGACTCAAGCTGAGCCAATCACTTTTCTTAACTAAGATTAAATATCCAGTCATAAATGAGGAAGTTAAAACCAGACTGAATCGAGTGAAATAAGATGCGCTTTATTGTGACGTCATCGGCTGATAGTAACTTTGGCTTGCGTGCATCCCATGACCGTTTGCTCCATAGCTGTAAATAAAGAACTTTGGACTCTTCTTTCTGCGTACTACACACAATCGTTATATTCTGCATGAAACTAATTAAAGAGTGAAGAACACAAATAATGCAGTTCTGAGTGATCGAGTTATCAAAGCTATGGTTTCACCTGGTGGCATTTTCCCAGCATTTCATTTTATATGGTAGATAACCCACTGCAAGGAATCTGTAGTTTTCCAGGTTTAGCGAACGTTACACAAATTTTTAAACTGGAAACTTAAGATCGTAAAGAAAACGTTTAGTTAAAACTTGAAGTACATTAGAAAAATGATTGTCAAAAATTTTGTTCAACTTTAAATAACAACAAACATTTTGTGGAGCCAATACTATAATAACTAGATTAGTATAGCTGTGTAGGTATATTGATAATTCATAAACGAAATAGACAAAAGAACCTTGGCTATTATTATGCCCTATATATCGTTTGTCTAATATTTTATGAGGTAAACTGGACATAATCAATACAGCTATGTACCTACACATTAGTAGCACAAGCGTTTTTGTTCTACAATACAAGAAGATTTTCGCAGGCGTGTACAATGTTTCGTGAAGGTGACCTCCGTAAAAGTTTATCTATTAGCTTTCTTGGGCCAGAGCGCTTTCTCTTTGATTTCTGTGCTGCTGCAACATCAGGTATCAGATTCGGAGCAAGCACCTTAGGGGTAAGCTTTAGGCGTATCTGAGTCAGCATTCCAACAAGCAGTTCGTCCACGTGATGGTTTAGAGCAGCCGAGGTCTCGGTGTATTTTGATTCATATTTTATGGCAGCCGCTCTCCCATCTAAAAACAAATAAATATATATATATATATATATATATATATATATATATATATATATATATATATATATATATATATATATATATATATATATATATATCTATATATACATATATATATATATATATATATATATATATATATATATATATATATATATATATATATATATATATATATACAGAGAGAGAGAGAGAGAGAGAGAGAGAGAGAGAGAGAGAGAGAGAGAGAGAGAGAGAGAGAGAGATTACAAATAAATATCAATCTATGCGGACAGTTATATCCCTGAAATGATACAGGAGAATTCTTCGTTTCATAAGCATACTTTGTACTGGTGTGTATTTGTAATTCTCTATTATAACCTCAATTTACCTTGATTTTTGTCGTAAAATTCTGGAGTGACTGTACTTTGAAAACATTAATCATTGGTCGACATATGGGTGTGTCTGCCAAATTCGAAATCAGCGATTTTATTACATCATTTTCAGGTGATGTGCATGGTTGAATGGTATAAGGACTGGTACTTACAAGCAAGGCGATGGGTGCATTGCCAGGTGACCTGGATTCAAATGTCCGTATTAAAATGTAAAACATCACTGTATAATAGGTATCGGATATTTTAATTCAATACGGATCCTAAATTTGGATTCATGGCTACGGTAGATACAGTACACGCATCCTAAGGCATTGTATATGTAGTCATCATAACGCTTTTGAGTGAGGAGGAGAGGACGATGCAAGGATACAAACAGAGAAACAGAGAGACAGATGGATGAATGCAAAGAACAAGTATTCAAACTGATGGAAAGACAATTTTAAGAATGACAAAGACAAGCTGTTACAAGACAACAATACATATATACCTTCTTTTGTGACTTTTCTCTTTCTGACCAGGTCAATCTTGTTACCTATCAATATTATGGGACGGTCTGTACCAATATCGTGTCGGAGGCAGTCAAGTATCTCAATAGCGGAGCGAAAACTTGCCTGGTCGTTGATGGAGAACACGATTCCAAATGCGTCATATGGCTGCCCATCCAGGTCCTTAATTAAGGTAGAAAACAAGAACTCGTCAGCTATTATCATTTATCAAATGACATAAATATGGACTGTCTTCCTGATATATACTTCTGTTTACAGTTTGTTCCCATGTAGAACGCACGCCAAATTGAGAGCGTGCTCGCCCAGATTGCATATATTTGCATAGTATAGAAAAGCGAACCATAAGTAAAACAACGAATTAAATAAAGTATTCGTAATCGTGATCTCTTCCCAATAATGTATGAGGCGCAACCGATGCACGTTGCAAAGAAAATGTATCTCACGAATGTTTTACCTTACATAAATTTCACTAGTAAAATATTAGGTTTGGAAACAACACCACTAATCTCGTAATAACGTAAAGATGATAATATCCAGCAGGAGCTGGCCGGAGGTTTCTATCGATTAAGACACCCACTGAATCACGTTCTTATTCTAGCCGCCGTTTATAAATATAATGTTAATGCACATGTACTGAGTATGTGTACGAGAACCGAGTATGTGCTCTCTTCTACAAATGCCGGTCATGTGATTCCTTGTAATTTTACATGTGCAAGGTTATACATTTCGTTTCACATATGGTTATCTTTGCACGTTTGGATTTGCTGTATTTTGGACATTTTCGTGACACATGGAGTACATTGAGTACCGGAGTAACGTTTACTCTGTCACGGGACGTTTCTTTTGAGATAATAAATGTTCAAGGTGCGAGAAATTATTCACAAAGCCCATGGCATGTTAAGTCTAAACGTTTAACCCAGATATCGTAATTGTAAAGTAATCAATCATATGAGTAATAATTTGCATTGTTATAGTTTCAGTCAATTACATATATGCTTGCATAGGAATGTTAAGATTTTAATTGTACACAAGGGAAAACTTTACGCTGCATGATTGATGGAGATAGATCTCCAGAATAACTAGTTTTGTTTTCATTTGTAGTATATGTCTTGCTACTTAATCAGCCTTAATGCGTTTATTTCATAGATATCAAAGTATGCTGGTAAAGCCAAATAAACAGGTCACGAGCAATAAGTATACACCATTCCCCGTCAATCGTATGTTTATTTCGGGGCCCCGAGTGGCCGAGAGGTCTAAAGCGCTCTCCATTACGGATCACTGCCATCTCACCTCTTTCTGCGTGTGTTCGAGTCTCGGATTCAGCCAGTGTGGGTATGTGAGAAAGCTTGCCAATAGCTTCTCGTGGGTCGGTGATTCTTTCTGAGGTTTTCTTGGGTTTTTTCTCCACCATTAATACTGGCCGCCATGTATAGCCTATCTTGTTCTGAAAATGGCGTTAAACCCTACAACAACAACGTGTGTTTATTTGATATCCCTTACTGCTAAGGAGACTGTTGGGGTAAACTTGTAATCTGAGATCATCATTATGTAATTTCTCTTCGGGTCACAAGGCATTCTCCCAAAATAATGTCACGATGATAACAATAAAAGTGAATATTAAATTCTGCTTTAATATGCGATGACATATACGAATATACTAAATTCTCTGTTGGGCGCTTGTTAACACGTATACATTAAGTAGATTATTTATATTGTTATATGTGCTTCTTTATACACCTGATTTACGTCCATGATGGTTTGTTTCATGGTATTGTTAATATTATTGGAAGTATGTTGAATGTTATCTTAAGTCGTGACATTTCCATTATGTATTAACATGTGCAGTTGCGTGAAATGCTAAACGTAGATACAAATCTCCTTTCTGATGACAAAATGCCAAATGTAAATGTCAAAAGGAAACTTATAATTGACGTATTAAATCACATAATTTCGTACTCGCGCAGAAACGATGGTGACTTTATGATCAGCGTAAGAGAATGTCTTCGAGAAACTCTGAAGCAATAACAACGATCATTTTCAAGATATGGCCGTTTATGGTGATTTCATCACAACACGTGTCTGTGAATAAAACTCGCCAAACTGCAGCAGATACGATCCAGAACTGATGAGGCATTATAAACGGCAGATTTGGGTCTACACTGATTTCTGTATTATTAACTATACGTATATAACGTTAACATCACAGACACCGTGTCATATCAGGATCTAATACGGTCACTATTAGGTGCGAGTTATACATGAAGTTTTATATAAACAACGTATATTTAAGAGACCATGATTTTATATGAGCGATGGCGGGAATATAATTATATTGTTGTCTATATAATAACGATGACTTAGAGACACGGCTGTTAAACAGATTTCCTTTTCATCTATTAAAGTTCAAATATAGACAACGAAATCTGTGAAGAAGCGTTTCATTCGATCATGTTTATACCATCGACTTCATTCGAAGCCATCAAATTTATACCATCGACTTCATTCTTGTTAATAACGACTCGAAGCCATCATATTTTAATTCATAGATGCGATTCACCTTATGATTAGTCCAAAAGATCTTTTGATATGTTGGTTTATTTAATATACGCAATGCTGAATAGATTTTAACACAAATTTGTAATATGGCCCCATTAATGCTTAAGTCAATCTAAATCATGTCTTGACTGTAATTTGGACTAAGTAAATTTCTTCGTAAAAATGTCCAAACGTGGATTTTTGAAAGAGGTAAAATTGACCAGACTCATTTGATCACTCTCGTTGTCAAATCTTAGTTTTTACGGTGCGTAGTATTGGCACGTTGTGAAAAATTAAGTTTCGACGGTGCGTAGTATTGGCACGTTGTCAAGTCCTTAGTTTTACGGTGCGTAGTATTAGCACGTTGTCAAGTCCTTAGCTTGACGGTGCGTAGTATTGGCACGTTGTCAAGTCCTTAGTTTTACGGTGCGTAGTATTAGCACGTTGTCAAGTCCTTAGTTTTACGGTGCGTAGTATTAGCACGTTGTCAAGTCCTTAGTTTTACGGTGCGTAGTATTAGCACGTTGTCAAGTCCTTAGTTTGACGGTGCGTAGTATTGGCACTTTGTCAAGTCCTTAGTTTTACGGTGCGTAGTATTAGCACGTTGTCAAGTCCTTAGTTTGACGGTGTGGACCGTGATGTAAGTAGCTACTGCTTTTAAAGAATGCTCAGACCGACAAGTTATAGGTGAGTATTAACTGACTTTAAAATTAAACAACTAAAGGATAAAGTATCCAAAATAAATTAGCAAATATAGCGAAGAAGTCTTTGAAAATATCATCCTAGTGATAAGACAGATTTAACATGAACTAACATTTAACGAACTACAGCAAACTCGTGACGATTGTATCATATTCATATATATATATATATATATATATATATATATATATATATATATATATATATATATATATATATATTCTCTTTAAGCATTGAATAATAACAATAATTTTGATTATTGCGTAACAACATGGCGTAATAGCATTTTCATTGTGAATATGACATAGCAATGTAGTCGTTCTAAGCATTGCATAGTATCATATACACTTTCAGCATGTTATAATAGCATATTCATTTTGAGCATGACGTTGTAGTATTTTCATGGTTACCATGGCATAATAGGATATTCATTTTGAGTATGACGTAGTAGTATTTTCATGGTTACCATGGCATAATAGCATATTCATCTTAATCATTGTATAATAGCTTACTCATTTATGTCACTGCATAATGGCGAACTCATTCCGATATCAAAAAGTTTAACATTTTCGAAAAAACATAATGATGCATCACTTACAAGTTACAACATGTCCATGATTCATTTTATTTATTGCCTTTTGGCCTCTCCTCAAATAGACTATCACCGATTCATCATGTAGGAAAGTTGTATGGATCCTCGAGGAAAGGGATCGTCATTTGGCACAGATCGGTAAAAGTAAAGACGGATTCATTGCTGAATGCAGAAGTCTTGACGTTTTGTCTTTCAGTCAAGTATTTTGGATGATCCAAAATAACAACCAAAGAAAAAAAAAGAAGAGGCAAACTCCACAAATATAATTGCAACAATGTTATGTATTCCTGTCTATTTTTTTATCAGCGACTGCTGCTATTTCGTAAGTTGATCACGTTGGCATAACGACTCTTGATGTATACAGATGCGAATAATAGTTTATCATTGTTATCCTAGATTAGCTCAGTTGCGTCTTAAGGAACTTTATTTTGGTTGAAATCCCACAAGTCTTTGCTCTTAGATAATTAAAGTATTGGCATGGAATTATTTATAACTTGCCAGACATATGATGAATTGTTGAATCTTAACCATAAGTTGAATGTATCATTTAATAGATATGATACCCATTAACTCAACTGAACTAATATATACGATCTTCTTTGTTACACAGGCATATATTAAGTCTCAAACTTTTGGATTACTTTGGTGTATTACGGCAGAGCAACACAAGTAGGTTACGTAGTACCGAGGCAATTCGAGTAAACGTGCCTTACGCATTGACACATAAAGGTAGTGGACTTGGAATTATCCCAATGTATGATTCGAATCAGCCTCCTTCCGGTCGCGATTACATCATGCTAACCGTTGAGCCAACACAGTTCTATTCTCCATTGTTCGCTTCTTACAACATGCTTGAAATCACATTGGTCTATTATACTTTGCATATTAAACATTGTTTCAACTCGCAAAATCTAAAAATAAAAAAGTATTGTAATATTTAACCTACAGAACTGTTTCCAAGATAAATATCTTGGACGGTTCTGACATAACACACCTTTTCAATCTTTGCTGATTTTGTTTTTATCTGCATGGCAAATTTTGATTTTATACCTCTAAATCCGCTAAACAATAAACCCCAAGCGAAAGAAAGAAAGCAATTAAGAAGATGCAGAAACAATATTAAAGATAAAAAGAAAAGAAAATTAATATGGAAATACGAAAGAAGAAATAAATAAAACGAAGAAGCAACAAAATAAGACTGAAAACTTACTTTCGTTTCAAGACTCATTTCTACAAACTCAAGAGTAGATTCCTCAGAGTCTAAAAGAACTGTTATGGATCTGACACCTGGATTATCTTCTTTTTCATCTGTAATAAAGAAAAATGTTTTATACACGTTGTTATCGAAACTATATTCTTCCGTCAGTATTAGTAGTATTAAGAAAAGTTCTAGTATTAAGAAAGGTCCTAGTATTAAGAAAAGTCCATCAGTGTCAACGAGCGCAAATCCCTGACAATCTGCTACTAAGTTGTTTCGTTTTGTACATAATCGATGATGTGAACGTACGCACCGTGGGAAAACAGTTTGCCTAATTAGCCCTAGCATGTGAAAACAGTTTGCCTGATTAGTCCAAGCCTGTGAAAGCATAATTTGCCTAATTAGCCCAAGCCTGTGAAAGCATAGTTTGGCCAATTAGCCCAAGCCTGTGAAAACATAGTTTGCCCAATTAGCCCAAGCCTGTGAAAGCGTAGTTTTAATAACTAGCCCAAACCTGTAAAAGCATAGTTTGCCTGATTAGTCCAAGCCTGTGAAATCATAGTTTGCCTAATTAGCCCAAGCCTGTGAAAGCATAGTTTGCCCAATTAGCCCAAGCCTGTGAAAGCATAGTTTGCCCAATTAGCCCAAGCCTGTGAAAGCGTAGTTTTAATAACTAGCCCAAACCTGTAAAAAGCATAGTATGCCCAAACCTGTAGAAATTCGAGAGTAATAATAATAATTAGATAAAATATTAATCGATACATCAAAATAGACTATACCCTCATGGCATGTTATCTTTTTAAATATATTTGAGGCTTTTGCTTTGAAATACTGAATACACTTCTTGACAGAAGAATGTGTTTTCCTATGAGTACGTTCTTCACTTAGATGGAATTATTTAGACAATTTGCTACCAGGTTGTTTTCAACTGCAATATTCCACAGGCAAGAAAATGTATGTACCTTTTGTTTGGACCACACATGTTTGATATTATTAAAAACATATTCATACAGAGCAAGTGAGTGTTTTGAAATATTGCATGTACCTTACCTTAATTTGTGATTTTCGATTAAATCTGCTGCAGTGTCATTATACAGTGTGCTAATGGTAACTTCCGGTCGTTTAGAAGCAGAATTATTTTGTTAACATTACCACAACAACTTAGCGTTAATCTGCGTAGATTCTACAAATCACATACTAGGCATCAGATACGACCGTTTCTTCAACATCGAGAAAACCAATTAAATTTGTTTCTTGTGTGGCTTGGATAAGATAGGCGATAATTTCTATTATCTGTTTTAATTGTCTTTTACAAACAAACATATGTTCCCAACATGTACGCTACAGTTCCTAGTGTTGTAAAACGTATTGATTTTATCAACTCGGAAGATTATGAGACACTTGCCAAACTATTAGTAGTTTTCAAAAACAGCGATGTCTAGCACTGGGGCATCATGCCGCAGACATATAGCATGATGTTCCACCAAGTCACATTATCCTGACACCAGGCCGACCAGTCATGACACTAACATCTTAATGCTGAGCGTCAAGCGAGGAAGCTGTTAGTACCATTTTTGTAAGTCTTTGGTATGACTCAGCCAGGGATCAAACCCACGACCTCACGCTTCCGCGGCGAACGCTCTAACCACTATGCAACCGGAGCGGTTCACTGCAGGCAGAGCAGCTATTATGACTCAAATTGCTAATGCAACGTTAAAAATCAAACTCGCACGCGTGCAACACACACACACACACACACACACACACACACACGTCACGTGGTACCATAACCTCGGCATGATAAACGAATGAAGTGGTGAATGTGTCGTTAAAGCAAACCAACATGTGTTCAAATACTAATCAGTACCTTAAACTGAATGAAACCAGAGACCAAATCTACGAAATTGATCCCAAATAGAATTACGTATTATGTCCAATAAATGAACACCTACACATTCATTGTGATACATTCCATATGGTACATTATAAGACGCAAACATATTTTTGTTAGGGAGGGGGCATAATTATTAATTCCCACGTACAATCTGTTACTTATACCATCCGAATCAATATCGTCTGACAAAAATAGGTCTGATATCACTGAATTAGTATTTAACCTTTCACACAGCATACGCAAAACTAGATAAAACTGCATAATATCCACACGCTGTGATATATCAAGCTGTATAATGTTTGCTGACGTAATCTAAGAATGCGATCAATAAATTGATTTGAATGGAACTGAGCTACATTATTATTAAACATATCTAAGATCAAGACCCTTGGACTCGAAATAAATAAATATCCACCCACCACATATATATATATATATATATATATATATATATATATATATATATATATATATATATATAGGGTGAATGAGTGTGTATATGTACTTTAGTCTTGGATCCTATTATCAGATTGGATTAGGCAAAAGTTCAATTACAATTCAAACGTTTTTTATGTTTTGTGTCTGGTAATGTACATTTGATAAAAGAAAGCACGTCTTTATTTGGACTTTAACGAAAGCATCATATCTCCATGTTTCAACGTGAAGACTAAAATATTGACTGATATCTGTAAATTAAACATTCTAGATCTATCATTTAAAGCCTTAAACGTCCTAGATCTATCATTTAAAGTGGTAAACATTCTAGATCTATCACTTAAAGCCTTAAACATTCTAGATCTATCACTTAAAGCCGTAAACATTATAGATCTATCACTTAAACATCCAGGATCAAAATGCAATTTAAAGCCTTCAGTAATCGAAAATTGCAGTAAACAAAAGTATTATTTACCCGGACTCGAATAAACAAGCCGTACAAGTTCAGTTATAATTATGTAAAATTTACCAATTGTAAATATGTCAGCAGCGCTAAATACAATGATCTTGACAGAAACGATGTCGGTTCGGCAACTAATGCTGACTGAAATTGTATATTTGTTTGGAAATAATATTGATTGAATACAAACTGGTACGCATGACTCTAGACATAACAACATGATCTTGTGTTTTGTAGAAATTGAGGCAAACCATGGTAGAAAACTGTCTTAAGGTGAAAGCTGTATAGTTTGTTTATATGCCAGGCGCTTGGTTAGATTGCAACCAAAAACGAATCATACGTCACGAAGCGATAGCAACAATGTTGCCCTGACTGGATCCTATACTCGTTGTATAATTATAGTTTTGTGGATCATAAAAAGAATGACGAAAACCTTTTCATTTGATTCGTGCTGATTCACAACAGAGATTTGGTTCTAACAATCAGAACACTCAATATAGTTATTGTTATGTGTTGGGCGCCCGAAGTGAAACGATTCTATTCCAAGTAACATGTAGACCTATTTACAGTTTAATGGGAAATTTCAAGATTTCACATAAATCGTTTTTAATTTACTTTAATTTTTATTTTCGACGCTACTATTCCGTGATGCCATTACATTTGTATGTTGTCCATCGCCTATGGTCTTTGCAAACGCTTATGAATACAGGTAATACAAATAGTTCAAATTATTATTGTGCATATTGCGGCTTAGTTTGTCCAAAAACACATGCAGTACATGTAAATCAAGATCGTAAGTATGTTTGATGATATAGTTAAGTACTCTGTAAAAGTGTCAAATATTTCATTTATCATCAGTAAATATAGAATCTTGATAGCTTGAATATTTACTAGACACTTTATTCTGGCTCCAGTGATTTGCTGTTTTAGTCAGGGAGGTTCCATATAATTTGAAAATACAGTAGTGCAGTTGGTTTAAATACAACTATATCAATTGTGTCAATTCTGAAAACAAGCTGCGCGCGCGTGTGTATGTGATATATATATATATATATATATATATATATATATATATATATATATATAGAGAGAGAGAGAGAGAGAGAGAGAGAGAGAGAGACAGACAGACAGACAGACAGACAGACAGACATTATCGTTATTGTTCGAATTTAGTTGACTCGTACCCAATATTGCTTGAATTATATACAGTGAACTTCGTTAATCCGGACACCTTCGTTCCCTCTTAATATAACTGGATTAATGAATTTTCCTGATAATTGAATCACGCATAGTTTCATTTTACAATGCAATCATATCATGTTTGTCCATATATTTGCAAGCGGTACATGTATATTCAATAATGGTTGACATAAATTAAATAAATAATTGTGATGACTTATGATTATATGTCTTTATTATAACACGCACTAGTACATACAATGAGTTTAAACAATTACTTTCAAATATTTTTATGCTGGACGGTATCCCTATCATCTATGTAAGATTGATGTAATGTAAATGGTACAATGCATACAAACTGATATCGTACAGTTAAATGCGTTATGGTAAACAAATTAAATGCAATCATTTTTATAAGTTGTACTTTACAACTCTTTTAGCTGTTAATCAGACAATAATTGACTTTTTATTCTGAAATGAAGTAATATAAAACTAAACTGTTCAGATTGATATGTACAGCCATCAACAAACCGTGATTGTTACATACAACTGGGTTGCATACGAATGGTAAACAACATAGATACTTAATTACCATAATTACAACATAGATACTTAATTACATAATTACAACATAGATACTTAATTACCATAATTACAACATAAATACTTAATTACATAATTACAACATAGATACTTAATTACATAATTACAACATAGATACTTAATTACATAATTTATTAACCATATGTTGTGTCAAAAGTGAGGACGATTTGATATAATCCCAGTGTTCTTGTTTTTTAATATTATTAACATCTCCGTTGGCAATTAGCAAAACCAGTCATTGATTATATCATCTCTGGCTACAATACCGTTACACTACTTTAGGTTATTTTTCCACACACGGGATTATATGATCAAATTATAATTTTAAGACACCTCTAGAATTCAAACAATTAGAGATTGATAAATTGTAACACCTCCAAATTTGTAAAGATGAATCTGTATTTCTGTATTTTCTTTTACGATTCTCCAAATGTTCTGATTATTGGACAGCTTATTTTCGGATTATCGAGGCACATTTTATACTAATGTTACACTATGGCTCCTGATTTTCATCTCTAGATCCTGAACGCGGATTTCTAGATTTTGGGAGCAAATTAATATTCAGGAATTCCGCTCCGATTTAAATATGTCCGGACGGCTAGGTTTCTGGATAAACGGAGTCTGTATTAACGAGGTTCCTAAGTGTACATGCAGACGGAAGATCATTTAATATTCATAAACAGAAATATCAACGTAAAATATTTTGAAGAGGGGGTATAGAAATAAGAGTTATAGGCCAGGTTATGTAAAATCGTAAACATGTGTTTGAAAAATGTGTACCTGAATAAACATTCTCTCAAATATGATGATATATTCTATGCCATGTAGTCCTTAGTGTTGTTTCACAACGTGACAGCTATAGTATGCTAATTTTTTTGCCCACTTCTTGTACTGCTTTTAGTGAATTTTTCTCCAAAACGTTTAAAACATATCCTCCTTACCTATTCAGTCCACTGCTGAAAAAGACACACAACAATAATTTAACCATTTAGATGTACCAATCGACTGACAACAATAATCAAGTCTGTAAGCTCCAAGACGCAGAGTAATAAATCTGGTCACTAGTAGGTACTTCCCTAAGAAATGTAATCGTAAATGTAATGCATGACCAATACACTAAATATGCGTAACTTCCTACTAACAGAATGCAGAGGTTCGTGTTGCCTTTAATGTCAAGGACGTTTAAGTGACACGCAAGTATCTCAGGAATCCAAAGAATCGGCAGATCTGTTTTAGCAATCTGCTCCTTTTGATAATGTTAGTATTTCCAATGCCAAAAGAATAGTATCAAGTTACTAAAATCGAATTCTTTAGCTTTTTAAAAAACTTTTTTAGATAATACAACGTGATCTTTGACTTTAGACCAAATAGTCAAATAAATATGCAATTAAAAATGGTAACTTATGACATTTTCAGGCAGCAGAGACTATTAGCATTAAAACCTCAACAATGTCTGTCCACATTATTACTTTATATAGATGTTACAGAAACATTTTGCATCTTTTTAACTGCACAATAATAAAGTATAAATATTTCGAAGGAGACTCAGACAGGATAATTATACTACTATTGCGTGAGGCACAGAACAATGTTTTCGTTAAATATCAACTAGAACGGTTACCTTTGCACTGCAACAACCTGCTACTACGTATAAACACGAGTAAGTCGGACGATAACGACTGGTAAGAGTTAACAAACATATAGTTCAGTAACCCCATGCGGGCTCGGAGATTTGAGACACGATTCGAGTTCGAATCGTATCATCTGACAACCCATTCCGGCTACTGAGGTGTGTCCTTGGCAATACATTGTACTCGAAAACGTCAAGGCACCAAATAATAATAATAATAATAATAATAATAATAATAATAATAATAATAATAATAATAATGTTTATTGGTAATAGAGGCCACTTACCGATCATATATATATATATATATATATATATATATATATATATATATATATATATATTATGATACAAAAGGTAATACCAATGGTTGTGTGAGTATGTAACAGAAGAAAAAAAATCATCTTATCCTTTGGGAATGTGATACATGCAAATAATCAATTATTATATATTATTTAAATTTCGGTGAAACGCAAATGTTTTTTTTACACATTAACCACATAATATAGATTAAAAATGGCGCAAAACAGACATTTTGATATTAATCAGGTGTCCCATTTAGCAGGAGACTTTAATAGTAGGTCATGCTAAACATATATTAGCATAATGTAGAGTTAAAACCAACGCTTCAATTCTGATATAAACACATTGTTTGTCAAATATACCGTTTCAACAAATCTAATTTTCTTTTTGTTTTCTTTTTTCTTTCTTTTGCTTTCTTTCTGGGGAATATTCTTGATGACAACAAACGACACACATTGAAAGGAAATCAATTAAGTTTTTATCTTTTATTGTGTGAAAACGTCCCGTGACCGACACATTCTGCCAGATGTACTCAGCAAATTGGCTATTGATCCCAAAATAGTAATGAAATCCCCAAAATAGATGATTCTTACGATCATGGAACAAATATCACATACTGACAAGCATGAGACATAGTCATTACACACACACACACACACACACACACACACACACACACACACACACACACACACATACATACATACATATATATATATATATATATATATATATATATATATATATATATATATATATATATATATAATATTCATCTTTAACTATCAATAGGTCATACACTGAAAATTCAATGGTTCCATGAAATACAAGAGTATTTGATTTAATCTACATATATAAAATTTCCTCTTCCCTCTCACCTCCCCATCATGTTCTTTTTCTCGTTAACCAAGGATAATGGTAATAACATGTGGGGCATTGTTTGAATTCAGACTAAAAGAGAAGACTCGTAAAAATCCAATATTTGATGTTCAGTCTGGAGAACGATTTCAACAAATTTGTCGACTTTTATCGTCCTTATGAAAAACAAGTTATCAACAATAAAAAACTAAACAATTATAATCAATACATTAATCTAGACCCAACCCTGCTGCATATATATTGACCTGCACACAAATACACTGAAGCTAAGTAGATATAGGGGAAAATTTTAACGTTGTAGATAACCTCAAAGAAAGAAATAAAGAAACAAATTTATTACCTGTGTCATTTTCGAAGGCCACATATTCCGACGTCATGAACTGATTTGCAAGCGACGTTTTCCCCACCCCCGGGGCGCCAATTATGACAATACGGTACTGAGTTGGACATGAAGAACTTGTGCTAACGGCAGTACCGCTGTCTTTAGATTCTGCACTGTTAATGCGAGACCTGGATTTGGAGCATCCCTGTTCAACTGAAATAGTGTCTGGTATGTATGCACTTCCTGTAGAAGAGATACTATTTGTACTTTTTTTGAAAGAGTCCCCTCTGTTAATAATTCCCTTTGACGTCGTTTTAAATGATCTTACTCGCCTAAGTGGTTTACCATTTTCCTCATTCACGAGAATGCTTTCGGTGTTATCAAAAGAAACAGAAAGCAAATTTGAGCTGGAGGTCGGCGAAGGTAGACTGCGTCTGCGGGTGACATCAATTTCCACATCGAGCAATTTTGGTCTGGGGGGATTTTTAAAAGAATTAGTGCGAGATGTTGGCGCAGAAGACGACGCATTGCCGTTTTCAGCTATAAATCTTTTCATCTGTTTGCTTTTAAATGAGCCCTCTGATGCGGAGTTCTGCAAATCTGAATTAGTATCGAGATGCATCTGACCCCCTACTTCGGGAACGTCGCTCGTTGCCTTTGTCATTTCATCAGTGAATGTCTACTGTGTACGTTGTAGCTTTTGATTCAGATATACAAGTCCGCAGAGCGTAATACACGGTGCAATTATCAATAGAATATTAAGTCAGCAGAGCGTAATACACAGTGCAATTATCAATAGAATATTATGCTCGGTAAGCTGGATTGTCTCCGATTTAGAATCGTATAGCACTGTGTCCAGTAACAACAACATATACTTGCTCTGAAATCGTTATGTCTTTCGCTTTAGTTTTAGATATCATGCCGAAGAAATCCTTTTATATAGGTAAGCTCTTGTACCACGTGTGTATTACTCATGCGGCAATGAAAACTGAATAGCGATGTACGCACGCATGCGTGAGAGGATTGGAAAGTTCTGAGTGGCGATTGGAGATACTCCAAGAATAAATCTTACAGAGACAGGCGAATAGCAAAACTGAAACTGGCAAATATCATTATCAAGAATCGACCCCAGGAGTTGATACCTGATTGGGGAATTTCCAGTCCAAACGTACTTTGATAGCGGTCAAGGGGCAAATGCTTGTTATGAAGCAGCTGAGTGCTGTTTACCAGACTTATCGGCCTGACCTACATTGGTTTGCTTCAGTTAGCAAAGTGTTTCAGTAATAATGGAAGCTGATGTATTGAAAATTAACTGAACATGCTCCATTATGTTACTGTAAATAATACATCAAGAGAATATAATTAGATACATTTTGAGACTGTATAATAACATGTCAGTGAAGAACGTCACCTGGTTACGATCATTTGTGTCGCATTAGACAGATACACGCGATAACCTAGTTCTCTTTAGGATGTTCATGTTCCCTTTTCACCGTCTTTTGGAGTTAATAAGTCCAATACATATATTTGGAAATAAATTGTGCAACTTTTCATATACCTGACGGCTTAGCTATCACATAATGAATATGTTTTTGTTAAGAGAAACACCATATAAATCTATAACCAATAGACCTTGAACGGTTTACCATTAAGACTTTCACTTGCTAGATAGACCAAAACTATTTTTGCAATAATTCATAAAAAAACAATTCGAACATGAACATTTTGAATCTTTATTTGTGAGCATTATTTCAACAGAAAATCTTGCAGGGTTCTTCATTGGCAAGGAGATTCCTCTGTATTAACACTCGTGTTCATTTTCTATTTTTTTTTTAAATATTTGAAATTGTGTGAAAGTGGACAAACTATCGTAGAACTAAAATTTACCCCAAATAACGCCCGCCCTCCCCACCCCCACCCCCAAATAATAATAAAATCAGCCATTCAGTATAGACCGGCAAAGGTACAAAGTAAACCTGTTACAGCTATAAGCTGTCTTGTCCATCAATGATCAAGACGTTATAATTTGAAAACTGACATATCATTGTTCTACTCGCTCTCTAAAATTGAAAGTTCCTTGTCATTTTCTAGAAAAGTTTTTTAAGAGAGAGAGAGAGAGAGAGAGAGAGAGAGAGAGAGAGAGAGAGAGTTTTATTCATACAGGATGCTTTACTTTTTTATATGGCCGATAAAACACATAGTAAATGCCTCAATGAATTTCTTATAAATCCATTTCATAAGGGGTATCCAGAATAAAAAGGTTTTAATCTTCTTTCAAACATCGACCCATCGAGCAAATAAATACACACATTCATAGTTGCATGTTAATATCAAAACCAGACAAAACAGCTGGGGTCGGCTACCTCACTTTGTTATTATTATGAAAGGTAATTAGCTTTTATTTTCTCGCTAAGATGTAGTCAATTAAGTGTCGAAAGTACTGTTAATAGAAGCCACCATCTCCAACACCAAGAACAACATTGGCATCTAGACATGCGTTATAAAGGTAAACAATCGATGTGTACTGTGCAGGATTGTTTGGATGGGTTAGTGACGCAGAGGTCTTTTATGTTTTAGAGGATTCAATTCTCAGTTTGCTCGTAAAAGCGTAAGCAATTGCTCGCGCGGTATATCCGTAGTCGATAGGTTCATGAACAAGCCTTTTAATAGCATACAAACACTTTGAATGATTTTTGTATTTGTTTGTGTGTATGTATGCAAATAATGTAAACATCCAAACTTGTATTACACGTATTTGTACTACTATGTTTATTCCATTAAACACACGGGTATACATAAAGACAATGTTAAACATTTTTTTCCATTGTAAATTGATTTCAAATTTGGAGGATATAAGAAATTAATAAAAAGGAATATTATGTTATGTAAAATGCTCATCTTATCTAATTGATCCCAGGTTTAGTAAAGTTTAATGATGACTATCACCCATTATACAGGTAAAATTTTAAAACAATTCCAAGTGATAAGAAATTTACATATTGAAAACTACAATGTTTCTTTGTACATGTTTTCTTTTTAGTATGGTTAATTGACACAACATACTTAGTAAGAAGCAAAGCTCTCAAAATTCAATCACTTGTGTCCAGCTTTATTCAATTTACTTGACAATATTTTATATACTTTAAATTAGATTCTTCTTGCAATTTATTTTGCAGGTCGAATATGATAAAGTAAAAAGTCAATACTCATAACTCACTACGTGATCGGTTGGCCAAATTCCAACTAATTAAAAAAAAACCACTTCCTTCAAGAACTGAATTGGTTACAAATTAGATAAATAAATTTAAAAAATTCCGGTGTTTGTATCACATTGTTCAGAAAAATTAAACTTTCTGCAAATGTCGGAATGGAGTATATTAAACAGTTAAGAAATAATACACTCAAATCTTTTCGAAAGATGTTTTAATCCTAATATACATGTATGAACAAAATAAAACTTCATCTCATTGGAGTGACTAGCAGACTCGCATTGTAGGGGATTGATGACAATATTCTACCAAGCCCGTGGAGTGATTAAAAGACTCCCTCCAAATCTAGGGAACTGATGATCACATTCTCCCTTCCCAGAAGAGTGATGACCACGTTTTCTTATTAGAGATTAGTGATAACCAGTCGCCCATTCTAGAGGAGTGATAACCAGAATGTCCCATCCCATGGGAATGATTACTAGACTCCCATTTTAGGTAAGTGCTGACTACATTCTTTTATCTTAGAGGAGTGATGACCGGAATGTCCCATCCCATGGGAGTGATTACTAGACTACCATTCAAGGCAAGTGATTACCACACTCTCCCATCCCAGAGGAGTGATGACCACGTTCTCGTATTAGAGATTAGTGATAACCTGTCGCCCATCCCGGAGGAGTGATGACCACGTTCTCGTATTAGAGATTAGTGATAACCTGTCGCCCATTCTAGAGGAGTGATGACCAGGATTTCCCATCCCATGGGAATGATTACTAGACTCCCATTCTAGGCAAGTGATGACCACACTCTCCCATCCCAGAGGAATGATGACCAGATTTTCTTATTCCAGATGAGTCATGATGAGATTCTCCCATTTCAGAAGAGTGCCGACAATAATCTTCCAGCTGATTAATTAACATGTTTATCTTTCCAGGGAAGTGATGACATCCTTCTTCTATGTCAAAGGAGCGATGACCAGTCACCCATTCTTGGGGAGTGATGACCAGAATTGCCCACCCCAGGGGAGTGCTTACAAGACACCCATTCTAGGTGAAGTGATGACTACGTTCTCACAACCCAGAGGAGTGATGAACATATTCTTCCATCCCAGCCGAATGATTAACAGACTCCCATTATCTGGGAGTTATGACCAGAATCTCCCATTTCAGGGTTGTGATGATCAGAATCTCCCATCCCAGAGGAGTGATGCCCAGAATCTTCCATCCTACGTCTTAGTGGACTGATTACCAGACTCGCATTTAGATAAGTGGCGACCAGATTTTCCCATCGCAAGAACTGAAGACCAGAATCCCATTCTATGTGAGGTGATTTCCAGATTCTCGCAATGCAAGGGAGTGATGACCTGATTCTCCCATTCCAGAGTGAAAACCAGAATATTCCATCCCAAATGATTGATGAACAGATAGATTCTCGCATTCCATGGAAATGAAGACCCGAATCTCCCATCCCAGTGGAGTGATGACCAGAATTTCCCACCCCAGAGCAGTGATGACCAGAATATCTCATTCCAGAGGAATGATAACCAAATTCTCCCATTCCAGAAGAGTAATGACCAGAATCTCACAGCTGATTAATTATTCTTTCAACTTTCTTTGAACTAATTTGGTAAATAAATGTTCGTACGTTGTGTTGCAAAACTATTGTAATAGTTTAAATATATCTTGGAAACTGTAGTAAATTTTAAATGTATGTATGTTATTTAATCTTTGCTTAAAACGTTTTCGTATCTACCTCTCGGGAAACTAATTGGCAAAAGTTGTATTTTAGCCATTATTTTCATGTTCTTTGTTCATGCTTTTGTAGTTGTGTTATATTCAACTGTTAATGATCTTTGACCTTTTTGGTAAAATGAAATTACACGCATTTTATTTTTGAATATTACAAAAACAAAGATACGAGATATAATCGTGGGATTATCCTTCGGAACGTTTGCAGCATAAATCTATTTAGGAATTAGTCATTAACTGCAGTAGTCCAAGCCGAAATTCATGACAATAAAATATATCAAAGTTACCTGTTTTATAATGGCTTATTCATAGAGTTAATAACGTTTAACTGTAGTGTAGTTCACGATTTCAAATTCATAAGCATTAAAATATATTTTGTTCTGATAATGATATAGACACACACGCACGCACACCCAGTCAATGAATAATAAAGTATGTAGTGCATTGTTAGATGAGTATTGAAAGTGACATCACTAAACTACGAATTCACCTGCACCCAGTTGCCTATTCAGGTATAGCGTTAATTGCGCTCAGAGCTGATGCAGTTAATTTGTTAATTGCTGATGTTGCTTACAGAATGATATATGTTAATTAGTGAAGACTCCATCGAAGCTAGGTACAACCAGTACAGTTTTGTACATATCATTGCGAAATGAATGAAAAGTAAATTAAACATAAAAACATATTTCTCTTTACATCTGTATGTTCCATTTTCAGATATTTTCATACAGGGCAGGATGAAAAGCGTATTATTATCTGCAGATAAATGTATGTATGTATGTATGTATGTATGTATGTATGTATGTATGTATGTATGTATGTATGTATGTATGTATGTATGTATGTATGTATGTATGTATGTATGTATATATGTATGCATGCATGCATGTATGTATGTATGTAGCAGCAGTTTCATATTCTAATAAAGACGTTATCTCACCTTCGATCCCAACAGTACCTTCATAAGGTATGATAACTTCGCTAAAGAATGACTGTGGTCATGCACACTTCAAATTTAACAAAATGTAGATGGACTCTAATAGTCATTTTTAAATCTAGAGGATTGGATCTCTCTCTCTCTCTCTCTCTCTCTCTCTCTCTCAATAAACAGTGGATGGTGGGTTAAGTTTGACTTACAGAGAATGGACGCACCATGGGTTAAACATGATTTTAACAATACTTATGCGAATTCAGTATAGATACGTTATATTAAAACAAATACTGTCATAAATTAGCGGTATAATTAAATGACATATAATATTCTCGAGCTTTTGATGATAGAAAGTCATTACACGCATTGATGGCATCATTTTTTTTACGAAAGACTTTATATGCCTACTGCATTGATAATTTAACGTTTGTGAAGTCCATATTTCTTCAAGAGTAAATGACAGCAATTGTAAATCATACACATACAAACATTAAAGCAATATTAAACACAGATAGTACACACGTTTTCGTGCTATTCATCATCTATCCAAAGCTCTTAGTAGCGGAAGGTTACTAATCTGATCGGACCTCTTCGGCTATCGGCGGTGTGTCCTTGGACAAAGCGGTTTACTCCATTTGCCTGGGCACTAAACAACCTACACGCGATGCTGTGCACTGAAACAAACCCAGTAAGAAGGTTATTAAGTTAAATGGCATAAAGGCAGTGTCTTCCCCGCCATGAATCTGACATATTACACGATACTAATGGGAAAAAAATACATATATTGTGACATTCGTTATCATGAACACGTGTGACTGCGCATTGTTATCTGTATATCATTTCGAGTAAATCCAGATGCAAAAGTGGAAAGAGATTATAGCAGCAACATTTTGCTCTAATAAAAGCAATAAGCTAAGCTACGGTTACAAAACCGTATTAAATCTCACGACTAGAGCAGAGTGAGGAAAAAAATACTATCTTACGCGTACCATTAAGGCAGAGTTTATTATGTTATGATTTCCGTATGTCGGTCTGTTCCACATTTCGTTCCCTTAAATATCTACAATTCTCTATCCACCATTATAAATCTTCATATAGGAGGAAGAAAGAACCCTCGATCACAGACTCAAAAGGTGAAAGGTCAAGATCAAAAAGACTGAAGTATAACTGTTTCCAAATAATAAAGATTTTTGCACCATATACCTTGATTGTTCTTCCTATTTTTTGCATTTAAAAAAGAGACCTATTATGCTTAGGGTAAAAAGTCAAATCTGAAGATCACATTAACTATAAGAAGTATAATGGTTTCTCACAATGTCTTAAATTATTTATGACCAACTTTGAGCAAACCATGGCTTGCATTCAAAAATGGGGGACATCTTGTTATTTTGAGATTCAATGGTAATGGTCACGAGCACATGGACTGATAGAAGGAACAGCAAGCTATACAAAACTACTTGATATCAGCATCACATCTGCAGATGGAATGTCATATATAAAAAAGAAAACACGGGTTCATTTGTCGATTTCAAGATGAAAGGTAATGATTAAAGGGATTCCAAAAACGGATTCCAAACCCTGTTTGAACAGAACAAATCTATTTCTGTTACAAAACATCACCAAACTGTGTGGTTTGTTAGCATTTGAGACAATAAAGACACCCATGCCTCCTTTTATATATATATATATATATATATATATATATATATATATATATATATATATATATATATATATATATATATATATATCATAGTCAAAGGTAAGTCTTGCGATGGAACAGATATTAAAAGCATACTCCAAAAAAACCTTCGAGGATGTATACAATACTGTTTACGGTACCTTTTTGAGGATTGGCAGTCAACTTTTTCCATACTAATAAAAATAATTTACTTACGAATTCGTATAGTTCATTTTTTGGGGGATTTTACAACGTTTTATAATTGGTATCTTTTACTGTATTGAACCAATTCTAGAGAACATAGATCTCGATTACTTTCCGTAGTTCGTAAGGCTTTGGTAATATTTCTTCCGTTTTCAACCTGTCACTTGAATTGTGAGTAGTTGTCCGAGTGGCAGATGTATTAAAAAAGACGAACAGACGGAAGGTATAACAATATTTAACACAGTTGTCGTTTGGAACTAACAAAGATGTTAAAGTGTCCATTTTCTGTCTCTTTCGTCTGTCATTGCATGACGATCGTCTTGGCAAGTGACACATTTTGCCCGATATATCAATGAGTCACAGTACTAAAGAAAGTGCTTTGTACTTCGGGGAACCTAAGAGGCCAGCAAGTACAATTAAAACCCTTGCCTTATGTTTGGTCCCTTACATCGTAGAGAAACATGACTCTGTTATCTTGGCAGCAGGGTTGCCGAGAGAAAGCATAATTTCAGTAACAATTATGATGTATACCAGCATTCACTACGGGCACCTTTTGTGCAAGCTGAGAGATTGTACTAAAAACAGCTCGATAAGCACGTTCAAAGACTACAGAGAATGGCAAATATGTTCGATGAATCGCCTTAGTCGAAAGCTTCATTATCATCACCACCACCACTGCCACCAACGCCAACCATCATCATCAGCAGCAGCATCCTCTTCTTCTTATTATTCTTACTGCAGGATCTTAATAGCATTTTGATCTTTTACTCTCTGAGCTGATGCCTCTTCTTGCTTGGCCATTGATTTCAAAGATGTTTAACAGTGCAGCCGAGGTTCAGAGGGGTGTCGTTGTTTCAGTAAATTTAGCTTTGGTGTATGTAATGTATTTTTCATGTTATCGTCGCTTTAAAATTGGTACTATCTAAAAATTTCTTTACTTCTGTATGTGCTCTGATCAGATCCTTGTATGGAAAGCCAGAGTCCCTTAGTACTACTATGATTCCTTACCTTGTCAACAAGCACTATGTTTATTCTCTTCTGTTGTATATTGTTTGTTTGTTTGTTTGATTAGGATTTTTAACGTAGCTTTAACAATTTTTCAGTCATATCGCTACGATGTCTGCAGTGAGGCAGTTTATAGTGATGTCTAGCACTGGGGTATCATGTTGCAGACATGTAGCATGATGTCTCACCCAGTCACATTATCCTGACACCAGGCCGACCAGTCCTAACACTAACCTCTTTATGCTGAGCGTCAAGCGAGGCAGCTGTTAGTACCATTTTTGTAAGTCTTTGGTATGACTCGGCCGGGGATCGAACCGACGACCTCCCGCTTCCGGGGCGGACGCTCTAACCACTAGGTCACCGGAGCGGTTGTTGTTGTATATTGTGGTCGCTCTGAATATTGACATAAAAAAGGATTGCGGTTTGCTCGACTTTATCAGTTTAGTGTTCGCATCAACTGTTTGTATAATATGTAATAGGCAGCTTCCATTATTAATGTTGTTTTCTGCTTATTTCTTCTTCTTCTTTTTCTTTTTCTTAGTAGTAGTAATAGTATTATTAGCAGCAGCAGTAGTAGTAGTAGTAGTAGCAGCAGTATATGATTCCTAACAGTTAATTCATTTTCCGAACGATATTGGTATAAAAATGTTAAATAAACCCGGCATTAAGTTATATGCTGATAATTATGACCTTCTGGCAATGTACATCACACCAATTGTAGCAGAAAACACATCGGCCCCTACGATTTATATGGTCTAAAATCGAAAGACAAAACAAAACCAGATGGGGATATTAAATGGTCTTCACTTTATCAGACCAGTTGTTTGCGGTGTAACGATATGCGGAACTGCCTACCAGTGGACTGTACGGAACGCATGTCCGACAACAGTTCACAAAATTCTGGAACTGTGTCCGACTGATACGTCAAACGCTTTCTTAACAATATGTGTATTAACTTATGAGTCAGCGTTCGAAATTTTGGTATAGGCGCGTGTGAAGTTGTTCTTTTGTAAAGTAATTAAGTGCATACTAATTTATATTCGTACTGTTTCTAAAACAAAATGCTGCCAAAGTCAGTATGTAACTAAATCGATATTCGAAAAACATTTTTGTATCATTTTGACTAATTTACCCATGATTCCGAGGAGAATATTGCGCAAAATCAGGGAAAATGGCTATGATGTATTTCTCATCATTTAAGTTAATAATGAGCATATAAAGCTAATCAATATTTCACAGTTAGAACATGCAAATAGCTTCTTACCATCAATATACTTTTCAATAGATTACGATGAAGTTAATCTTACAAAATTTAGATCTTACAGCTTTTCAAGAATTACTGAAAAGGGCGCTGGCTGAGTGTACATCATTATATCTGAAAAAAATTCCAACAGCCAGATTTTTTTCATTATATCATGACAGGCTATAGCAATTCGAGTGTCAAAACATAGAATTCTTCCACTTTGATTAATACATCTCCTCCATGCATTGCAACAACTCACTTTCAGCTCGACCATCTTAATAAACATTTATCTTAATCCTGGAACTCTTTTCTCATTTTATGCTCACACACTTTTCAATTGCATTAGGTCAACAAGAATGCATACTATTTAGCGATAGTAGCGCACTCAGATTGTTTCGCAAATCTTGAAAATTGTTCGGTCTTTTGAATGTTTGTGCGCCACAACTATGCCATTGTACACAACTAATCGATTCACTGGGAGCAATAATAGTTTAAACACTCGTTTAGGTCATTCAAAGCATATAAACAATATTATACATTTTATTTAAAGATGCTTAATTATTGATGTAAGTTTATTTTTTTCGCTTGTTTCTTTTTCATTTTGAATTTTTTCAGATAAGCAAAAAGAAATATTCATATGAGCACCGTAAAACGTCTAAAAATAAATGATAACAGTATGTCAAAGACTATCATTCAAATGTTTAGAACAGTTCACGAAAGAAACAATAAATATTAAATCAAGTTAGAAACGTCTCTAGTCAAGTCGAAAACATTGGTAATCAGGTGAAAAGTGCTAGCTATCGAAAATTTGGTCATAAGAAGATATTTACAAACACGAGTAAATAAGCGATTATAAAACTTAAAACTTCATAACTGTTCATGCTAAAACAACACTAATCATAGAAAAATGCCGTTAACTTTCAGATATTTGCAAAATTGATTAAAATGGATTTGGAATAAAAGACAAACAAAACATGCATATTTTTCAAGTAAGCAAAGCCTGATTATCAACCAACAACAACTCAGAGAAGCTTTAGAACTTGCAAATGAAAAAAGTAATTGCATATCAGTATGATTTTAAATGGGTGTTGGTGGGGTGGTCTGGTTAGCAAGTTGGGTTTCCAAGAAATAAATAGACTAGTGTATCAGCTTATAATCTAAAATCCAGGATGCATTCTGAATTTCCTAATCAACAATTATACAGCTAAATAAAGCTTGTACAAATGCTAAAAACGAAAATAAGAGATGTTCGAAATGTACATTGCTATAAACAATCTACCCGCCTGCAAAATAGTCTTAGAGTAGCATTTTGCAAAGATCATTTAGGTAAACTAGATTATAAAGACATGAAATTTCGGGTTAAATTAAAATATTAACATTTTTCAAAAACATTAATTAGTTCTGATTTTTTTAAAAATCTAAATAATCATGTTTGGTTGGAAAATTAAGGAGTACCCATTATATCAAACAACGAAAAGACAAATAGACAGTACATTTGTTCTTGTATCAAACGGAGAAAATATATATTTATGTCTGGATGGATAAAATAGTTAGCTTTAATGACTTCCAAATGTAATCATCGTGGTAGAAAATATTTTTGTAAATACTTCTTTACCAACTGATGTGTTATTGTCATTTTTTTCGAACATTTTTGAAATTTTCCCTTGAAACTTACCAGTTAGATCAAGCAATTATTCATAAAGTCCTGGAATGAGTTATTGATTTTAGACTGGAATTGATAGCGCGTATATCCATTTCCATCTGTTTATTGAAAAAGACTTACACTCATGTATTATAATGGCAGACAACATATTTTCAAATCCGAATAATCCATCAATCAATAATTGTGAGAACAAAATCCGACTACTGGATAACACATCTCGATACAATTAATTTATATGGAGGGTCAATAAATCCACCATTACCGAGTGGAAATTTAAGATGAATGAGAGGATCGTTATAAAGAATTTTCTGGAGTGTTGCAAATACTTCGTATACTGGTTGTGGACGCTGACTTGGAATATTCCTTGAATTGCATGATGGCCACGGCGCACAGAGAGTATCCACTTGCTCCTGAAACATAGATGGAAAAAGTCGTTTGATTTAGTACCAAAATCAAATAGCCGATTATATTGACGCAAACTTTGATCATTGATAACAAATATATACGGACCTTTGATGAATGAAATTAAGTATGTTTCCCACACCAGAAATCTTTAAAACTATTTGGCCTTGGGAAAGACAATCAAGACGCCTAATGAATGGCTATAAATCTTAGAATAAAACCAACACATAACTTTGAAACATATATTCTTTGAAAATAATGAACAACACAGCGTCTGGAAAGTCAACAGAAATGCTAAGGGAGAAAAGAAAAATAAATTAAACAGACCACCAGAAGCTTGAAGGCTATATAAGAAATTGCTGATCTAGGGAGTTGTTGCCTGAAACGTTTCTTTTCCGACAGCCGTATTGTTGTCCGTAACTTTAATACGTCAATAGCAGGTCAATTTACACCTAACTCTCATTAGTCGGTTTGTCCAATGTTACTATAGCCATGTGAAAACGTAAATATAATATTTTAAAAAAGCTAAAACTTTTTATACTGATACGGATTCTTGAAAATTCACAAATCTTTGTGCGGTTATGGTGATATATATGATCTTGCACAAAACTTCCAATTGTTGAAGGGAACAAAATGTATTTTTCCAATATCAATGAGAAAAACACTATTGGAATGTTTAAAAGCCAGGCTAGCATGATCAATTTTTTCAAAATAATTTTAAAGAAATGTAATTTTTTTTTTTGGAAAACAAATAATTTTGACATTCGGATTAAAAATATAATTCAGGACTGATGCTATTATACAATGTTAATTTATTAGAGTCGACACTATTATAATTGAATATCTCCCGAAACAAAGAATTACATGATGCCATCAAAGGTCTTCTAAATGCCAGACCTAGAAAATCGAATTACTTCTACAGTTTTCCTCATTAATGAATGTATGTGTATTTTATATTTATAAAACCGTGTATCAAAGGGACATCTTAAATAGTCACCACTATTTCACATTCCATCATCATGTGAGTAAACGATTAAAGGAACACGAGATAAGGAATACCCCTTTGTGGGGAACATTACTAAATTATTTTGGAAATCTTTAGCATATAGGCAGAAAAACCTGCAAAATGCTAACGTTATATAATGCAAGAACTATATCTGTAAAGATAAATCATTTGTACGCTGATATTCTTTTAACGTTATATAATGCAAGAACTATATCTGTAAAGATAAATCATTTGTACGCTGATATTCTTTTAACGTTATCATAAAATGTATGCATGATTAGTGCTAGTCAAAACAAAAGAACAATCATTGATATAAAACTGACTCATTTAATTTTAGTTGTTCCAACACAATGTAAAACAAACAATATCACAAACATAATTTTATTCAAAACGTGTGTACTTTACTGAGTGGTACCTTTTGCGGACTACATTACTAAATTGTTTTTATAATGTGGTTGTTATTTGTGGGGATTTTTTCAGACAGACAGAACTTGACGTTTGCTGAAAAATTATGCTGAAAAAACTGCATTTTTAAATAGCAAAACACTTACACTTTTAATAAATGACAATTATTCTAAAAATACAACTTCATCATCATAAAATATGGCCACGATTGCTTTCATAGTCAAAACAAAAGGAAGGATGGGTGATGTAAACTAATTCACGCACTGTTAAGCAAGCTAACACAAATGATTGTTAAATTGTATATATTAGCATATTTTGATATCCATTGAATTAAAGCAAAATCTTTGGTAAGTTTATGTTAATAGAGAATTATGGAACGAGTCTCACAAGGTCTATTAGCGCCATGTAAACGGTTATCTAATAATAGCTCGTCATTATCATCGTATTATATTTACTGTATGTAATGTTTTATAACTGGAACCGCTCATACACATATCAATTAATACATGATGCGCGAGTAGATTATTGTCTACATTATTCACTAATTTCAAAGGAACAACGTAAACCATAAATATACCATATCAGATACCACTGTATGCTCTTCACAGACACGCGGATGTATTAAAAGATAAATACGGTAAGATCGTGGTGTAAGCAGTTAAGAATGCAAATAGAAAACTCTTCATTGCAAGACAATGATACTGCATGCCAAATCTCAGTTAACTCAGTATATGCCAGATTAAAGATTTAACTGGAAACTGTTGGAATATTATACTAAAGACGAAATAAATATCAAAGGGACATTTTATGAGTCTTACTAAAGAAAATATCTGTCTTGTTTATTTAAAGGGCGTTATAAATTATTTAGTTGAAATAATATACCTCTTTGTACTATGCCTGTAGGAACAATAAGCTCATTGTTGATTGAAAGAAATAAGTTTGTCAAACTATTATCTGCATCTAATGCAATGGCATTGCAAGTCACTCATCACGGTGTAAAGATGCAAAAGAAGCATTACAGTACTACGCTTTGTTGAAGAGAATAAAAAGTAGTTGACCGGGAAAGATACCATGTAAGACGTGTTTCCAAATTTAGGTACCTTGAAATGTTTCAATGGTTTCCTTAGCTGCTTTATGAAAAACGTTATAACAAACTAAAATATCCGACGAAGAATACTTTTCAAATGACGGAAGTTAGCTTTACAGGTTAAAATAAATACCGATTAGAATTTCCACTGTAAGGATGCCAAATTCAGAACATTGGTAACGGTGTTTAACAATCTATCAAGTTAAGTTTCGTTGCAACAAGTGAAAACACATTCTACTAGAAAATGGCAAGAACGCAGACTTGCGAGAATTTTATTAGTAAACCGATCGCGAGATCAAGTCCCTAATTTTGAGAAATTAAACCGATCGCGAGATCAAGTCCCTAATTTTGAGAAATTAAACCGATCGCGAGATCAAGTCCCTAATTTTGAGAAATTAAACCGATCGCGAGATCAAGTCCCTAATTTTGAGAAATTAAACCGATCGCGAGATCAAGTCCCTAATTTTGAGAAATTAAACCGATCGCGAGATCAAGTCCCTAATTTTGAGAAATTAAACACGTACCATATACAAATTCGTAATTCCGCCATATTTTTACAACTCAAAATTTCCTCATATACAGTTTGTGGATGAATGGAAGCATTCTGGTAATAACACATGATAGTTTCTTATTAAGTTTTTTTTTTAAACTGTTATGTACTAATATTTTAAACATGCACCTATAGTTTGTAAATATATTAACCCAACAAAAACATTGTCCTGTAATTAGTCCAAATCTTCCTGAAGGCCAGCCATTACAACTTAATCAGCAGTCTTTCTCTTCGCATTAAAATATAGCAGTTAGCATTTAAAATGTCTGCTTTCAATGAGTAGTTTTTAAAGAAAGCATTGGCATGTGTTTGTTGCTTTTTCGATAGGCATATCTTTCCTGATGTTCACTCAGACAATTTACGACAGCTAAAATAGTCCAGGTCCTTCGTGGGACTATATATTTGTATATATGGTAATCTCATCGACTTACTTTGTACAGCAGAGTGGTTCTTTGTAATAGCAATGAAACAGACCCTCGAGTCGGTACAGGATGCTAGTCAAATATTTGATTATTTTTCCCTCAAATATTCATTCATTCAGAAGACACCAATTGGTTGTACTTTTCTATCACTTTGTCAACAATTAAACTCTGCCCAATTAATAATACAGTTTATGCAGCAATTAGTAACGAAACTCGGTCCAATACGAGTATCTGAAAACAACATTTTTCATATACATGTATGAAACAAAATATGCCTGACTATATGAAACCAGTTCTGAATATATTTACAAAACCAAATTCAATATGGTGCTAGACATATTACTTGAAAGGACTGTACTCATTGATACTGTATATTTTTTACGTGACTTAAAAAATGAGTTTATGGTCATAAGGTCTTTGAGGCGTTTTCGGCCATAAGGGCTTTGGGCCGCTGTTTCAATATGCTTGCGTCCCCAAAACTTCATATATACGTCTGTAATATATACACTTGAAGTCCATTGTCAAGAAGGAATTCAATTCTGAAATGAAAATACCTTTGTTTCTTATAACTAGAGTCCATTTCTGATTATTGCTTATAAAACAAACAGACATGGCAGTTAATGCAGATTGTTGAAACCTTACATCTGCAATGTCAATGGTCACGTTTCCGTGTTCTAATATTCATTAACATTATTATCACTTATCACTTATTATTTACTTATTTATTTATTTATTTATTTATTTATTTATTTATTATTATTATTATTATTATTATTATTATTATTATTATTGTCTGCTATTCAGATTAAATTACTTATTCATTACTATTATTATCGAAAAGAAACTATTATGTTGCTACAAATATTACATAACGAATGTAAACAAGTTCATACGCAAAATATTAGGATGGCATATTAAATACCGCAGTAGTATTACATTAGCCACCTGGTAGTCATTGTATTCTATCAGGATTTCAGGAACGTATGTCTTGTATTAAAATATAGTCATGATTTTATCAATAGTCTCCACATGGCTGATAGATTATAGATCGGAAACATTTCTTGTTGCAACTGAATTGTATCTATAACATCCATCACATATGTATTATATTTTCGAAACATGTTTAAATTATCTACTTAACAGTTAAAATACGTGAATGTCATGGTCAAGAGTTTTCTGTTTCGATGAACTTTAATATGAATTATCATAACAGAATTATAAATTCACACTGAATAATATTAATTCTGCTTTTCTTTGTAGTTGTTGTGACAAAGTGAAGGCTGTGGGCAGCGAACATATATAATAACATAAAAACTGACAGTAATGGTATTCTGTGGACATTATAGTTTGTTGTTTCTTGGTGCAATAGTTCCAGTCCGCTTTATCAGATACTAGCGTACTTCAAGCTCAAATCACCCAGTCAGGCAAACGAACTGTGGCGGGACGGCACTTTACTGTATGGGGGCTGCCCAGCTTGAGCCTGGTATTAGCTGTCCAGTGAGACATGTTGGTCTCTCTCACAGTCGGAATCAACGTATGGTGTCTCACCCTACACCAATCGAGCGATGACTTATAATCGGTAAACACCTGTTTCCCGTGTTGTGTCGACGCTGTGAAACAAGGCTGGAGTGTCATCTCTAAGACGCAAGCCTAGGCAGGGTGATATGGAGAATGAGTTGTTGCCCATGCAACTGATGCCCCACTCTCTATGCAGCTGATGGATCCAAGAGAAAGGATATGGCATTAACAGCGTCGCAGGAGTTGCCGAGATGACACTGAAAACAATGCGAAGTCGCCTTAGGGACTCCGTTTCTGGATTTTCTGTTAGGGTTTATTGCCTTAGCCTTTCCCATGAAAGGGTATATTCACAAGGCAGCGAAGGTCTGAAGTCAGAGTTTACCTTCTCCTAGATTGGCGATCCCCCAAGGTTAACAAGCCCCATCTGCCCTAAGCGTCTGGTTTTGAGGCACCAGAAACTGGCCTTTCGTCCCTTCTTTAGTCCGTTTAAGCAGGTTCCGTCAAGTTTATAGTTAAGCCACTCGTTTAGGTCTGGAGCTGGATTTGGTCGTCAGAGGCTCTATCAGATTCGAGTACTTGTGAAGTTTCCAAGGAAAGTGCGTGCTTATCTCCCACATCCACCCCCACGATAACAACCGTTGGAACCCGTTATATACCACTGCTATTAATGACAACATCACAGAATGGACCAGGAAACGTTTTGCGGAGACACAGGCATTGACACATCATAATATTTTTAATATTGGCAGCACCCACCCCAACCATATACTTCGTCAAAATAGCATTAAACAAACGCCAATACTCTATTCTTGTTAGAGTACGTTTCACAAATTTCTTCTTTCTGATTGTACCGGATCTCAAACAAATATATATATATAATATATATATAATAATAAAAATAATGTTAATAAAAAATTTACACAATCCTGACTCATATCCAACTCTTTTATTATTATTATTATTATTATAATTATTATTATTATTATTATTATTATTGAGTGGCTATCGTCCTGTGACATGAATAAATATTCTTACAAATGTTTTTCAATTATTCCGATAGCTGACGTTAATTTCATAACAAAAAACAGCAACAATTAATCTCAGGCGTTCAACAAGAGCCGTGAAAATTCTCGCTTGTCACTGATAAAATTATATTGCCTAATATCTGAATTCCGACAGCAAAGAGAAATAACAAAGAAATTGGGCAGGTTACCAAATTAATATGCCAACTAAAACACAATATCGTGATAATGTTATCCAGGGCCGCGAGACCCTACTATATTTGTCATCATTATCGCCCATTGAAAAATTTAACTTTAGTTAACTGTCAGTTGGAAAATGTTATGAACCAATTTACTGGCACAATATTAAAATTTGTTATCGGTAATTAAAAAAAACGTGCTCTATAAACAGAAGTAGAGGAGATATTCCACAATGGAGCTGTATTACTAAACGAAATCTTTTATAAGCCGCAGTGAAAAGCGTTAACTATTACATTTTGTTTATTGTTGTTGTTGGTTTTTCTTATTTCTTCTTTCATTTCTTCTTTTTTTTTTTTTGAGGGGTATAGAAATATCAAATATATTAAAATGATGTGTAATACTTGTAAGATAAATCCCCTGACTGTCGACATTCGTGTAAGTACCTGGGGATATTTTTCACTTCGAAATTTATCGGGACGAAAGCAAAGCTGATTTTTAATAAACATATTTTTATTTTTGTTCTGTCATTTGTATATTGCAAAAGACTGAACTTATAAGATGAAGAAAATAGAACACCGAGCTATAGAAGAGATTCTTTAAGCTCGTCACTCATCTCTTAGTCTCGCTGATACAATCTGACTCTCAGTCTCGCTGATACAGTCTGACTCTTAGTCTCGCTGATACAGTCTGACTCTTAGTCTCGCTGATACAGTCTGACTCTTAGTCGGATCAGGGCGAAAATATTCCAGTCTACGTCAATTCTAGTACGGTTTGGATTTCGTCATGATCAAGTTTTTGGACATCTTTCAGACTAAGAGGAATTTAGACATCTTTCAGACTAATAGGAATTTATTTCGCTTTTGATGGTGACATTCCTTTTGAACTTGTTTTTAAAATCACAGGTCATTTGAAGTATTAACCCCTACGAGAGATATGCAGAAACGCTATTTTGTCTAAGCAAACATACATACATTCATACTCACGACACAAATGTTTGCAGTGTATATTATTTTTCAGTACTGAAAAATCCAGTGTGATCAAGATCAAAGTAAGTCACATGTTTATCAAAACCATCTCCTTAGATAGACTTGAAGCGCAGTTCTTGTGTTTTCAAGCCTTTCTGTAGAAAGTAAAGTGCCATCGATCACAGATTTTCTTCGCTAACAGCACCAGTGTTAGATTAATTCACAGTGCACGAAGGCCAAACTACGAAGAGACTGACACCATAACTCCTATGTTCTAATAGGTAATATTTTTATATACATCAGTATAAGAAATACTTAAATCCAAAGTAATGATAACCGCCAAAGCAAGGTCGCAAAAATACTCTAAAAATATAGGGACTACATTCGCGGGTTGCAGGAAGTAATAACTGTGCGCCGAGTCCTATCAAGTATTCTTGTTTTATAGTCAGACTAGTTGCGTCTTATACATATTTCAACTTTACTAACTACATCTGACAAATATTCATGGCAAAACTGAGAGCTTAGAAAAATTGTGTGATATTGCTCCTCTGACCAGATGCTTTGAAGACCCCGAAATTAACTTGTTTGATCTTCCCTAATTTTTTAGCCTCTTAAAGCAGTCAAATCTACTATCGTCAAAAAGACAATTTCTTTCTGAAATTTTGTTTTAAAAGAAAGGAAAAAACAATACATGATTTTATGAGTTTTCACAAAACAAATTCAATTTTACAAAGCTTTATAAACAAAAATTATTTTTTTCTAAACTAAAAAGATAAGTTGTCAAACAATTAATTGCAGCAATGTAGACCAACTAAATATAATTAAGACAATAGAAATATTGCGTCTGTGCATCTTAAATAATAGTATTCATTATTATTATTTCTTTCATCATTGTTGTTTACTTTTCTTCTTATTTTTAAAGCACGAATGCTTTCCTTCAACTAAGGTTTAAGTCGATTTTCGGGATAATCGTTAACTTTTACCCTACATTAATTAACGTTTCTTCTTTCATCAGGTATTATAACAGTCGCATACAAATATGTCAGTCAATGTGTAGGTTAAAAAAACACATCCAACATACAACGTAAGGCGTTTGTAGTCAGTAACAATAAATGGTTGTACTATAAAAGTAAAATATAACTTCAGGAAGTTATCGCTCAAATGAAGACCTAAAGCTTCCTAAGCAACTGTCTTTGACTATATTTATCCTAGTGTGGTACTATGAAGTTAACATCGCGTCTCTAGACAGGTACGTTGACTATATCGTTTGATATCGCCACATTACTTCTGGGGAATGTTCAAGCTAAACAATCTATTTTGCCTTGTACCAAATCTCTTTCTGACCCGAAAGAAGATGGAGTGTACTTTTTAATCACAACCATTGTGGGTACGTGCGAAATCTTGCCACTAGCTTGAAGTGGATCGCCGGTTCTTACATGCGTATTACGGTGTTCTTCCTTGATCAGTTAATATCTATGATCTATCATGTGCTGAAAATGGCGTTAAATCCAAATAGCAACAACATGTTCGTCAGAGTGTCTTCGATTATATGCTCAATAACTAATGAGGAACGTATGTTGTTGTAAAGTGCATGGCGGTGATGATGGGGAAGTGGAAATCTGAGCATTTGAACAATAATTAGTACAAACTTGTATACAAGGAAGCTGAGTGGCAAAGTACTAGGTGAAAACTACCATCTTTATGACTGTGATTCTGGACATTTCAAGAACATACATCCATCTGTGTGCTTTCAAGATCAGTTATTGATACAGTTTGATCCTTCATTCTCAGCTAAATGTGATGATAAACAAACTTCTAATAATTCTAAACAGAAATTTACATTTCTTCGTGTGGGACATGTATTTACTAAGACTAATTACATAAAGATAATTTAAATGGGGTTATTTTAAATAAAAGTCTGATTATAATGATTCCACAATTATAAAAAATGGTCCATGAAAATTACAATGGAGTGCAATTAATAGTATCCTTACTACATTCTCCTTTATTCGACGTCTTAGTTAATAAGGTACGGGGGAACATCACTTAATATGTCTGACATGTTTTGTTTTCTTCTCAATCATCTAATTATCAATCGGTTTAAAATGGCTTAGTAAACAGACTGAGTGAACTGTGTTATGGAGTCTTCATCTCCATTTTCTCATTAAGTACCACGCAAATGTTTTAGTAAACAATTGTTGTAAGATATATAAACATATATGCGTTTTTAACATATGATCCCATCATAAGTACAGAATGTAACTAATTGTATCCGTGATGATAGAGTGCAAGAAAATAAATATCAGCTAGAATGATGCCGACATGTGTTTTGTATAAGGTCTCCATTCTAACTGTTAAGTGTCCAAAATCTTGTTAGGATAGACCGAAATACGCGCATTGTTCCGATTGTGATAAGACCAGTAAACGTAAAGCGTTGATAGAAAGTAACAATAAATGATTGTCATATAACAGGACTGTCTGAATATCATTAACATTGTTAATGTGAGAATTTTAGTCTAACGCTATGATCTGTAATCAGTAATTGGTGTTCATGTTTCCTTTCGTTTATATTTTTTTCATTGTTGTTATTTATTTTTTAAAGTATGAATGCGTTCCTACAACTAAGGTTTAAGTCGATTCGTTGGGGATAATCGTTAGCTTTTACCCTACACATTAATTAACGTTTCCTCCTTCATCTTACTGGATAATCATTGCATACAAAAATGTCAGTCGTTAAGTAGGTTTTAAAAAAATCCAGTACGGCTCATTGTGCATTCTACAGGGGATTAAGCAGATGCACGTCTCGACTTTGTTAAAGTTTGTTTGATGTAAATGTGAGTATTTCTCATAATAATTTTCGTTTTTTGTTACCTGCAGTATTACGAAGTATGTCTGTCAATTACATTGAGTATTTTTCATCAGTCTTGGCGAACTCTATATTGATAAAGCCGGCCTATTATTCTTAGGGCCAAAGCCTTCACATTTAAATTAGTATGAGGTATGTTGAGTTTGAACCTCGCGTGATTCGAAAGATATGAATGAGGCACTAGTTAAAGAACACTAAAGGAAAGTTAATGTCAAAAGTGTGAGACTACTCTTAAAGATCAATAACACCGCGCTGTTCAGCGATTCAGTTAAATGCATAAGGAAATTTCTCACACTCGAACAATTTCATTCTTTGAGAACTTTCATAAATTTCATTTGAAATGGGAATTCATGTTAAATCTTCCGAAGGTTATATCTCTATTTGATTTTTAATAATCGTAGAATGATATAAAAGGCGTATATTTATACGGGTACCATGTGTAAGAAAGGTGAAGGTGTGACATGGTGTGAGATGCTACTTGGTGGACTGCATAAACTGTATGTACGCTATAACCTTCGCATACGGTGCATGTCTACTCCAATAACTAAATTAAATGATTGAAATACATAAGAGTCAAACCCTCTTCATGTAAATTCCTCCAGGTACGAGCGAACAATTTTCATATATTAATTTTTGCATGACGTTACATTTAATCGTTATGATTATCCCTAGCATAGACTTTTGAAAACTCTTAACATCTGCACACGTTTATAAGTTGAGTCAATCTGCAAAGAACAAAGATCCTGATGATAAATTTGAATTATAAGTACTCTCCGCCCACTTGGGGCATGTATCACTGTTCTACAAAGATTCTGATTGGCCGCCGCATATGGTCTATAGTCTAGTGATTACTCTTAATAAACTGCACAGACCAAGATCTGCCAACGCATTATGTGACAACATATATTTGTGTGTGCAGTTGACAGTTGGATTTATGAAATAAGCGAGTATAGAGGGTTATTGGCACTACCTCTAATGTGTACAAAGATAAGCAAATAGATAAGGGGGCTTTCTTATGAAGAAGGTTAAACTTTACAATGAGACTCGATAATATCTAATCAGGGACACTGTGTAAGTCTCAGCAGTCATTTTCAAAGTATGACTGTTTCGAAGAGCTAGCACACACTAGTATTAAGTTACATTGCACGTTTCGGAACAAAAAACTCGTTTAATAAACTGCATAATCTTCTGGCCCAACCCTAAGCACATTTCCTTAATTTTTCTATTTATAAGCACTTTAATGATGACTTGGATTCAGCCAATGTTGGGTTGCTGGCCATCAGTCAAAGGAGAGCTACTTCCATACTGTGTCTGTCCCTGTGAACTTAATAAACCACATGGCACAGGTGGAGCAACGCATACACAAGACACAGAGAATCTTCCAAAGGTGTCCATAAACAAGGTAATAATGTGGCCGTCCCCCCTGAACTTAAAACCACCACATGGCACTGGTGTAACAACGCCTACACAAGATATAGATAATCTTCCATAGGTCTTCATAAACAAGTTTACTCGTAGATTATCTTCAGGGGTCACTGCCCGGGTATTCCAGTTCATGAAAGATGGGAGAGGCTTAACCAGCTATATAGCATTAAAGTTACTATTTTTTTTTTTTTTAAAAATTCTTTCCTGCTTTCTTTCGCAGTTTATTGACATTTTGAGCTACCTAACATTTTTATGTTAGAGATTTAATGAGTGAGTCGAACTCAACGAGGTTTGATGATTCTATTTAGATATGGAAAACGCTGCGTTCCAGCATGCATCGCATAAAACTACGACTGTGAGTAATGCTACCAACACTCCTAACAAAAACAAACTTCATGGAACTGCGATTAATTTTTGGGCGCTTTGATTTAAAGCAAGTATAAAAATTACGACCTATTACCCAGAAAAGATTCTCATCCTTCAGACTACTAGACATGAAATGTCCCCCAAGTTGGCAGGCAGTGGATCGGATGCAATATGCTTAATCAATAACGAGACTGTAAACTTCTAGATCCAATTAGATGATGTATATTATTGCGATCAGCTGACTATATGGGCCGTCTGTATCTTTAGTCGACCCAATTTCTTTGTCTTTTATGATGTGCCTTAGGAACAAGATTATATTCAAGAACGATGTTTGGGAGATTGCAAAGACCGACATCGATATGTATTATATATTAATCTAAGAAAATGGAAGATGAAGATTTCGTCCATTCTTATATTACCAGACCTTTGAAAATGCCAATATTTCAAGCAATCGTTATAACTGATATACAGTACCTACTACTAAATTCGGAAAAGGATGATCAAATACATGATTTTATGACTTTCGTCTATACGCCTAATCTTCGTTATCATATGGGTTCCTCATTTTAAAAAATATGTATGTTTCTGTAATGCAATTTAGAGTGCATTTCATTTTATTATAAACAAAAAGGGTTATGATTTACTCTGTAAGTCATTTATTAATAGTACAGCTTCGATCGGTCCTTGCCCGTTTGAAGCTGTTGAATGATTTGAACACGTTTTGTAATTTTAAAATCTGACAAACATCCGTGGTACACCACCGAGGTAAATGTCACCTCAGCATGGGGCGCAATTCCTGATAGGCGCCAGAAAGACGTGAGAAGGTTTGGCCTTTATTTCTGGCCAACAGAGAATGACTCACTTTCTTGTATACATTACCTCAAAGCAACCGGACAACAAACTCTGAACCTACATTTTTGGCAGCCGTATTAGACTGGATCCAAGAAACAGATTTGCCCAAGTCATACTTAGTCTGCTTACTGAGGCTAATGAACACTTCAAGTTAATGCTTAAATCTAGTCTACCCAAAAGCGGCACTGAAACTTAAACAAGTGTCGTCTGCTACTAGCATACATCTTTTACAACCTGTACGACGCGCGGTTTCAGTATTATAGTAAGTACTTTGTAAATAGTGTACAGTAGACAGTATGCAGCATAAACACGCCGGAATGATCTATATCAACCAATACTTGCACACATATTTATAACGTCATAAAATAATCGATTATGACGAGTCGTTTAAGTTTTATCATTTTTTTTTAAGATTACACATAATTAATCTGATTTAAAGAAAATCTCTACTGTCTGGCGTGAAAATTTGACAGCTACCGTTTAAAGATCAAGTACTGGTAACCTATGCTATTACCATAATAACTAATTTTATCGGCGAATCAGATAAAACCATTTATCTTCGCGTTTGGGTGACTGAGCAGTGTTGATGAATAGCATCAATGGGTATCTAAAAATTTGATTAACTTTCAGATTTCTGAAAGCAGCATTTCCTTCGGCTAATCCAAAGTTCACGAGAAGATAGCCCCTAAACGGTCGCTATCAGATATTCAAGTAAAACAATGCAGATTTGATTTTAATCAGATTCGTTCTTTTGAAGTTTCAAGTTGGTATCCCTGTTTTACTAAAATTTTAAAACATTCCTCTCAGACTAAAATTTTACATTATCTTCATAATGATAATCAAGACAATGATAATATTTTTGTCAGAGATCAAGACGGTGGTCAGGACGCAAAATCACTGTTTAGTTTTACAATTGAGAACATGGAAACTTATTTATTTGTCAAACACAAGTTGACAAATTCTTCATATTTGAAGAAAACCTTAAATTTAACATGACAGACAGTATGAGTCCTTGAATTTAAACAAATGTATTTTAATCTATGATGCTTAAAAATACTGTGAAAAACGTCATTGTTACCAACCAAGCAGTAAGATTTATATTCCAAAGTGTAAGGAAGACGATGTATATGTTTAGTGAAATGTAACCAGGTTCTTTGCGTGAGATTCAAATATACTGTTTCGTATTGCGCATAAAGGTTGTATTGCTAAACAAAACATAAGAATTAAACATTAGAGATATCTGGAAGGGAGAAGAAAATAATAAAATAGTACTTTTAACAGAAAAGGCTAAAACTGAGTAATAAAAAAACAAAAATGGGAATCATATGTAGAGCACAATACAGATTAAGACAAAACAGGATTTTTTTCGGGTAATTTTAAAGAATGAACTAACTCGAAAATATTGATTCATAAATACGTCGCCCGGAACGCAAATCAGAAATTAACCGTCAGTTAATTCCACATATTATTCTACAATATTGAACTTTATTACATTTTTCATGAGCTAAGCAGTCTAGTCGTATCTGAGGTAAAAGGTTAAATTCAAATCAACAATTGTACCACTAACTGTTGACAAACAGATGAATAAGATTAATAATTTCATATTTATTGTTAAATAATTAAAAAGAACTCTCACCTCACTTTGCTACTAGTTTTGTGATTTTTGAGATTTCCTTTTCAGTAATTTTATTTGTATTGTCTCCGCTGGACAGTCACGCCGATAAGGGGTTAAGTATGGCTTTAAACAATATATGACTCGATTATAGCTTGAAACACTATATGCCTCGATTATGGCTTTAAAAACTATATGCCTCAATTATGGCTTTAAACACTGTATGACTCAATTATGGCTTTAAACACTGTATACCTCGATTATGGCTTTAAACAATATATGCCTCGATTAGTGCTTTAAACACTATATGCCTCGATTAGTGCTTTAAACATTGTATGCCTCGATTATGGCTTTAAACAATATATGACTCAATTATGGCTTTAAACACTGTATGCCTCAATTATGGCTTTAAACACTGTATACCTCAATTATGGCTTTAAACAATATATGCCTCAATTAGTGCTTTAAACATTGTATGCCTTGATTAGTGCTTTAAACATTGTATGCCTCGATTATGGCTTTAAACACTATATGCCTCAATTATGGCTTTAAACAATATATGACTCGATTATGGCTTGAAACACTATATGCCTCGATTATGGCTTTAAACACTATATGCCTCAATTATGGCTTTAAACACTGTATGCCTCGATTATGGCTTTAACCAGTATATGCCTCGATTAGTGCTTTAAACACTATATGCCTCGATTAGTGCTTTAAACATTGTATGCCTCGATTATGGCTTTAATAAATATATGCCTCGATTAGTGCTTTAAACACTATATACCTCGATTAGTGCTTTAAACACTATATGCCTCGATTAGTGCTTTAAACATTGCATGCCTCGATTATGGCTTTAATAAATATATGCCTCGATTAGTGCTTTAAACACTATATACCTCGATTAGTGCTTTAAACACTATATACCTCGATTAGTGCTTTAAACACTATATACCTCGATTAGTGCTTTAAACACTGTATACCTCGATTATGGCTTTAACCAGTATATGCCTCGATTAGTGCTTTAAACACTGTATACCTCGATTAGTGCTTCAACCAATATATACCTCGATTATGGCTTTAAACACTATATACCTCGATTATGGCTTTAAACACTGTATACCTCGATTATGGCTTTAAACACTGTATACCTCGATTATGGCTTTAAACACTATATACCTCGATTATGGCTTTAAACACTATATACCTCATTTGTGACTTTAACCTATATATACCTCAATTCAAATGCATTAGCCCTTTGGTAAGTCTTCTGAAGGAATTTCTGACGCTTGTTTGTGTAAACTGCATTTAAATTGTAATATATTTTACATATTCGAAATAGTTTGCAGCATTCTTATACAAAATTAAACCAGTTTGCTTCTTTTGGTTTTAATAAGAAAATATGTTCTTCGAATTACATCAGTGCAATGTATTTTTTCTCGCTTTTTAGCTATTATTAAATCGAAAAGGCATGGTGGTATTTGTATTTCAGATTGTTTTCATTTTAAAAACATATTCAAATTCAGTATGCAGTAATTTGAGAGAAAATGTCACAAAATAATACATTAAAAAAAGAGAACTTTTATGACTAACAATTATCAAATACCTAATTCACGTTGGGTTTTTTCAGTTTTTTTTTTGCAGTTCAAGATCTTTTGGAATCCGAAGAAAGTGTATGGTTTGCTCGTGTATTTCACCAGAACTATTATTTGGCACATAAAAATGCTACGGATCTTGTTATCTTAGCCTCGTTCTGAGCAAGGAATTTATATTATTCATCCAATTTGAAAGGAATTCTTCTTCTTCTTTACTTATCCTTCACACTATCTTATTAATGCGCTGTTTATCCTGTAGAACATTCATGCAGGCTACGGCTGAACCTCACGTTATTACAAAGACATTGGTGGTATCACCCGTTCAAGAACATGAGAAAGGGAAATGTCCAAGGAATCCGAGTGTTCTTATCTGTCAATATCATCACACAGTGAAAACTAAATATTGCATTTTATTTCGTTTTCGTTTTTGTGAATTTTGTATCGATGCAATATAAATTAATGAAACTCGTAAAACTATTTCAAAAATGTAAAAATCTTCTTTGATTTCAATATTCTGTCTATGTTCTCATGTATATGTATATTATTCCTTCTATGAAGAAAGTCGTATAACAGAGTGTATCTTCCCACAGATGCCATATGCATGCAACAACGGATATGTTTATGATACATAGCATGAATTCTCTGATAGTCCATACTTATCAACATCATAATCAACGTATAAGGCATCTGTTTACTTCAACAATTAAATTAATCAATCAGCTCTGCCGTCGATGGAATATAGGATTCAGCCCCTATAAATGCCAAGTACTTAAGGTCACGTAAACCGATTATCATGCACTACAGTCTGCGTGGCATAAAGATAATCTGTATCATTAGACAAATCCCTAGGTATTGACTTTTCCCAAAAACATATTATATAGCTACACCAAGATAAAATAGATATCTAAATGTAAACAAGTCAAACCAAGGACTTTCGAAGCTTGCAAAATTCATTTGAAGTAATATTTCAGTCTTACATCAGTCTAAAATAATTAAAATTGCTTTCTTACATACCAGTGGTGTAGTAAGAACATTATGCCCCCATCCCCTAACAAAAATCATATTCCCCCTTCCAAAAAATAAGAAAAGTTGTCTGATGAGAATGTTCTAACCCTATAGAACCTAACCACACCCACCCACCACCGTGAGGGTATGGATTGCTACACATGTTCTGTCCATAATTTCAGGCCCAGTTGTTCAATGATAACATTTTTGAATCGATATTATATTTACTGCTGTCTTGTAATGATAGTTTGTGTTGCAATACATCTACAATATTCTCTGGTTCCAATATGCACTAATATCGCTAGGGCTGATCGACACCTGAAATGATACCCACCTCAATGGCATGAGGTTTAATTTATACCTGAACTAATTGGTGTGAGTCTGGAGAAAGCAAAGTTTGTTGATACCTTATCTGTAGTTATGCCTTTCTTTAAATTGAGGACACTGGATTGTATCTTTTTGTACATTAAATGTGGTTGACCAGGCTATATAGGTTTTTCTTCTTCTCCAGATTACTATGAGATACATGTTTTTATTTTGTTTCATTAATTATTACAAATAGTCTAAGTTTTCATAGTTTTATTTTTACATTGAGAAATTTGAATTGATATTTTCAATAAGTGTTAGATAGTGCCGTGAAACCACATCTCTGGACATAAAATTTGTGTTTAAGATTTGCAGGTTCTGCAACTTTGGTAAGTTTCTAGTGCGCCACAATTTGCTGTATATACATTATCAGAAGGTTAGGGATTGATACAATTAGTGTTTAATGTTACGTTTAACGGTTGATAGACTCCTAGATGGGGATTATCGTTGTATTTACCCTCTTGCATTCTCCTTCACAATCATATTGAATTAAGAATGGAATCGCCACGCTCAATTTTAAAAAGAAAATAGCAGACCTTTCTAATTCACCAAACTCAATGTACAGTTATCATTGTTTTGAAAATAGCGTGTTTTCATTCCAGATCACGAAGCTGCAGAAGGTCGGTTTGTAATGTCTGCATTGCATTTGCAAATACTGAATTACTTTTCGAGGGTAACTTCACAGTGAACACGCAATTCTTAGGTTGACAATGGGTCAGGCAAGTATTCTGCACTGCGCTTATTAAGTGCACGCTGGTCGAAATACTTTATAGCAATTATTATTTTACGATAGAATATAAATCACTTACAATCACTTACTACATAGCATAAATTAGTTGATAATAAGCGAAATGCTGAATATGAATTGATCAGTTATGGAAAAGCAACTTTTTATGCCATGTATAATTCGATTTTAGAATAGGTTAAGTCGGAGCACAGCGACTCTTCCGTCGATCAATCAGCTTCTTTGTTCAATGTTTCGTACAGGGTCAGTGTAATTGACGTTAATAAATTTATAGTAATATGTCGCTCTCAAACATATTATTCACTTCTATTACGTAACGAATATTTTTACATGAAATTTGCAAAATACATTTGGAGCTGAAAGGTACGTGCGAACGAATTCGGTATATGAAAGAACTGCACATTTTCCACATTCATGACCTACCAAAATTGTGTAAACAAGTATTCAAACTATTTTATGAAATGTAACGCTGTAATGGTTTTATTTTTCTATTGTGTAGATACAAGTTAAATTGACAACTGTCTTTTTTAAACCAAAACGTTTACTTCGACTACTCTGAAAGTAAAGTTGCTATGTCCGACAAAAGTTTATGTACGCAAATTTTCAATTTATCTAGTCAAAATAAGGCGAAATACCGTATTGCTAATAGTGAAGATTCTCACGGTTTCAAAAATACTGCGTGTATTTTGCTGTTAGATTCAGAAATGTAACACACTAAAAATGTTGTTATTTTCATAAATATTTTTTATCTGGATTTCAGCACATTGATGCATATCAATATTTTAATAGATCTAATAAAACCAGTAAATAACTGCATAGCTTCGATGTAGTTTGAAAGTACGATTTCAATGCAGAGCGATCCCATTTTGTGAATAAGTAGCGTTTATCCAAAATTATTCTATCACTGAAGTCAGATACACTAAATGAAATGGGAACGATCGATACTTTGACAATGTGATGACTTGATTTCATTACTTCTTTTGAAAAATACTGGATGACTTGGAACGAAGGAATACGATGATTGTGGAGAAATTATGCTTAGTTTCGCAAAATAGTTATCAGATATTGAATTCGACATTGAAATTTGTTATAGTCCACGATCTGATTGATTTAAGGGAATGTTCGCTAAGCAGCATTTCTTCCGTGACCGAGTTTGTCATCGTTTCTCCTTATTTACATTGGAAGATATTGACTAGTTCAGGTATAGTTAGCCCTATAACCAATCTACAATTCTGCGTATTATGTTAGACTCGTTTTCCACCTTGGCACACATAAACATGCAAATTTCACATTCAAGCTGAGAATAAAAAAATATTAAGTTGTTTTGTTTGTTCTATCAGCAAAATATTTATGATTTCTTTAAAACGGGTATTGAAATCAAGCTTTGAATAGGGTGACATTCCACACGCCTGTTTATATCAAGGTTTGACGGTTGGAATTAGGCATGTAGAAAGATCGGTGCTTTTTATGAATACATGTTAGTACAGACCTCTACATTTGCACGCATTTGTTTTACAACCATTTTCAAATATACTTATAAACGAATAACCATTGTGTCAATGTAAATTTAATAGAACTTGTATGAAATGCACAAAGTGATCATTTTCAAAGATCATCAAAATACAGTTTAGAGACATAACTTGCTTTGACAAATACCCACTGAATCTAGCAATCGTTGAAGAATTTGAGAATGAAATTGACATCAATGCAAAAATATTTGAATTATTGGACAAAAAGATACGGTACATTGTTGCCTATCATCAATGCTTGATGTATTTCAGCGAAGTTTTAAATTCAGTACAAATCAAATCTAGTGCTAACTTGGTCTCCACAATCTGAGCAGCAGAGGGGGCGAACAGACCGAAACTATTTCAGACAAACCGAAACTATTTCAAGCAAACCGAAACTATTTCAAACCGAAACCATTTCAAGCAGACAAAAAAAGAGAAATCCTTTAGGATTTTACGCTACGGACCCGGCGCCGATGACGCTGCGGAGACAAATTGTTTCGGTGTTTTGGTAAACGTCTTTAGGATTTTACAAACAGACTAATTTGTAAAATCTCTCCCAGTAAATCAATCAAATTATTGGACTGGTCAGTGAGTTTGAAATTAATTCTCGTTAATGAATCATTATGACATCGTATATACACTGAATTAGTTGGATCCTCAATGATTATAAACCCTGGAGGATCTGTTGCTGCAAATGAATATAAAATATATCCCTGCTGGGCTTGATTTGATCTTTCGAGATTTATTTGGTAACTTCCTTCGATAGCATCACATACTAGATTTATTGCAATCACCGATGATATATTCACATTTTTAGGGGCAATATACCTACCACCACCGTCTGGGTCATTATTATGTTTGAGGATGGTTGAACCCTTGTGTTGTTGTCTCCATGCGGTGAGCATCGCAGTAAAATTTTCATTGATAAGATCATTAACGGATTTTTTAAGTTCGTCTGCGTTATATCCAAGAAATTTAAAATTCGGTAGATCAGTTTCTGTTACATTGTATAGTGTTAAAAATTTTGTCTAGAAAGATTCTTTTTAGTATCAGCATGAATAATTACTTGAATTATTTTCTTGTAAATATCTTCCATGTCGGATACAAGCTGATTTAATATTTCAATTCGCTTAATAATTTCACTTTGATTAGACTCACGAAAATCCTGTTGTAATTGTTGTAGTTGTTGATCTCTATAAAGTATTCAATTAATTTACTTTGTTTAATTTCTATATAATCTATTTCTGGATTCGGTCCAATAACAAATCTCCAAACACCGTAATCCTTATTAGGGTAATAAAGATTACTACCCGGTAGTGTTGATTTTTTTATTTTGAGGAGGTATTCTTTATATGATAGAGTAAATTTGTGGTATGATTGTTTATCCGTGACATAATCAGATTTTTTAGGTTCAGGTGGAGGTGGGATTTCAGGCCATCCTAATATAGTTCTTATCGAACTCTGATAGATGTCTACGACATATCCGGGCGAGTTTATTTCAATCGCAGATGATAGTGTTGGTTCATGAACTATTACAGCGAATTTTGATTCTTTGCCAGCAATGGATTTTATTCTACGCTGAAATTCATTATTTATCTGTTCGACTTGGTAGGACCTGATGGTAGCGAAACAACGTTCCAGTCTGGAGTTCCGTCTTGTTTATTCTTGCTCGCAAACACCAGGGAATTATTTGGTTGCTGACCGCCAAATGGTGCTGATCTAATATTTGGCCAACTGTGGTATACTCGTAATTTTGCTAGTGCTATCTCCTTAACGGGAATCGCAGTGGGGAAATTTACACTGAATTCAGGATTGGTTAAGGTTATTGAGATCATGCTGGTTTTCACCGGGGTGGTATTTTCCGCTATCCGTTGAAGTAGTTCTTGCTATGTTGCTATTGTTATTATATTCGTGTTGCTTTTCTAATTTTGACATCGCGGAATCATAAATACGTACCATCGCGGAAAACTCACTATCGGATATTAATGTGTCATCGAGGGAGGATGATATCATCGAGGATAATTGGGAGTACGCGGTTGACACAACGTGGAACTTAACTACGTAATCCTGTAGTTTACGATGGCTGCATGATGATATTTTTTTGTTATTATTGAAATTATTCCAGCGAGTGTTGTCGCCGCTGATATTCAAATTGGAACAGCTATCGGGGCAATTATTGTCACTGAAGAGAGTATAATACCGGCCCCAGTAATTACACCTGATACCAAGCACACGGTAATATCAACTGCGGTAATTCTTCGTCGGTATTTTTTTTTTTTTTGTTTGGTAATCTTCAGTGAGTGTTTTGAGTTTAGTTTGAAATTCTCTGACTTGATCATAGCGATACTGCTGTGATGTTGCCATTGATGACATTTTATTTATTACAACTGATTTCAATTAAGCTGTTTACTTAAATCCGCTACGAATTCCACATACCATGCTATTGAAACCCTAGCCAAATTATTATCGGTGGATGTTATTGTGAATCGTTCAATTGTTTTTTTTTTGTCGATGATCGTTGATATCATATTGTTGACCCCAGATAAACTATTCGATGAAATATTAAACTGAGTCGGTGACACAAGTGTTAATATGTAGATACCTTTGACGGCAGCGTGAATATTTAATATGTTAGTGGATGGTGTCTACGCAAATGATCCGTTTTGGATCGCGTACACATTATTTACGATATTTTTTTGCTCGTGAGGGATTTTTATTTTCTCAAATTTTTCTATCATCCTCGGTAGATCATCACTGATGACATCGTTGGTCGTTTTAATATCTTCGCGAACAACTTCTATTTGCCGATTAATCGCGGTTATTTCATCGAGTTTCGTGATAATATCATCAAGATCTATTTTAATTCATCGGGTTTTGCATCCTTGCCAAAAGAAATTATCGACGGCATCATCGGCTATTTTAACGTTTTTACGCAGACTAGTAAACAGAATTTTATGAGCGTCATAATCGGATCGTAGTTTTGTCAAAACATCGATAGCGGTTTTTATCTCTGTTAACTTTGGTGTGGTCACCGGTGGATTTCCAAAGAAATCCAACATAGGTTTGTCAATATTGTCAATTATACTTCTTTGTATTCAGAAAACCGATTAAATTTAGTTATATGGTCGTCATATTCATCGCGTAGTTTTTTGATGGTTCTAAATTGTTAATTCTATCCACAATAGTTGAAATGAGAACATCTGGTTTGAGTTTACCCTGATCGGAAAAAAACGCGATAGTATTTTCTGCTACACCGCATTGTTTAACTAATATATCATCAAGGGAAACATTACTAGTTTTCATTTTACCCTGACGATCTTGAAATACTACTATTTCATTTGGATCAACACTTGTGAGGTTTAACATCTTAGCTATTTCATCTTCGATTGTTTTTTTTTTTTGTACATCACCGGTTGCAGACATTTCCGCGGAGGTTTTTTTCAACCCTGAGAGGGATCTTCCCCAAATATCAGTCATGTTATTTTATATAATTTCTCTCTTAAAAGCGATTACTCGTATATTCGTGTACGGTTTTGTGGGGTGTTTTTTTTCTCGATGATGAAATAGCATCGAGGACATTTAAAACCTCTATGCCGCATATTGGTGAGTCATTTATTTTCTGTGTTGATAGCGTAGAATACCAGATAGGAATTTTTAAGTGGTGTATATAACGCATAAATTCTTTAGGCGGCGCTAATCCATATGACTGGAAATAAACAATCACACGCGGGTCAATCGCGTATGCAACCCAGTGAGTTCCAGGTCCGGTGTTGTTATCATCGAAATTAATGATACCGATTTCAGTGTTGTTCGGTTGTTGTGGTAATTGATCTCTCAAAAAACACCTCTAAAGTCTTTTATCGCTAGTTTTTAGCAGCATCAATTAAATCAAAATTTGAATGGGAACTATAGGTTCTCGTGATATTGTTATTAAACTGTTCCTGGTATTCTCAGGCCGTTTCCGCTGTACCATGAGTAAGGAGTTCCTGGTAGTCATAGACCCTTTCCTGGTCGTTTCTTTTTTTTGTACCCTTTTCCAGTTGCTTTCTTTAGTGCCATGCTAGCCGCGGTACCAACGGCTCCTAACGCAGCAGCTTTCGCCACCGCTGGGGTCGCTGCCTCAATCAACGCTGGTAACGCAGCTAACATCGGGAATATACCACCTGATTTTATCATGTTCTTAATCGCAGCCGCAGAGAGAGTGATCTGAACACCTGTTTATCTTTGATAGCATCATTGAAGTGTTTAAACTGACGAGCTGTCAGTGATAGTTTATTCTGACCACCAGACATCTGACTGTGTTTCAGCGATATCGTAGTTCCACATTTTTTTAGCTGATTCGGATTGCAAATTTTTAATTTGACCATTAGTTAACGTAACACTAACATGACTATATGACATTTTATTTAATACGAGATTGATCTAATTGTTACATATTTTTGGAAAACGCTATATGTTTGCTACTGGTGCATCAACTACTCTCATCCGTCCACCAACACCTTCGAGTAGCATTGATTTATCGCTGAGAATGACAGCAACTACTCTGTAATTCAGGATAATGATATCACCTGCTGCATTAGTCGGACGAACTACACGAGCTCTGAAGTGTATGTCAACGACGGATTGTCTTGTTAAGTCAAGATGTTCAAGCGAAAAGTAGTAAATGGGATATCTATTTTTAAAACCCAACTGTGATATTTGCAGACCGGTATCTACTTTTTTATCGCGTCCCATAAATGTCAACAAACGATGATATGCGCGTGAAATTTGGTTGGTTCCGTAATCAAGTAGTATATCCTCGGATGATTCCTGTTGGCCGTTTATTCTCAATGATACTTCATTAACACCTAATTGATCAAATATCATATGACTCCGTTCCTGAGAGTTTAATCGCGCAGTATTCTGTAATGCAATAAATATATGCCGCGGTGCAGCAACTCCTTGTTTAGATATCAGGTGCCATGTAAGTGTACCATCAATATTAGAATCAATAGTACCTGTTGTTGTTGTTAGCCATGATAATAATGATTTTACTCCATGATCCATAAATGATAACAATTTTTCTTCTGCGGTGATTGATGAAGTCATTATTGGCATCCACAATGATAGTTTTGATATAAAACTTTACCATCAGCAACACCAGCACCACGCCAGATTGCATCATTATCACTACCCTTTCGCACGAGTACTACTGTATGCTTCGCTCCATAGATAACGTTTCTAACATTTCTGCAAAATCCGAAAATATGATGTAGTGGAATCGCGCATGAAATTTGTCGACGCTGTCCCTGCAACATTGATATACGTCTTGCAAACCCTATGTTGTAATTAGGATTAATACTTTTTAAAATATAAAATATCGCTCGTGTTGTACCATTTGAATTGGCTAAAGGACTTCATCCGTGCTGTTATGTTTGGTTTGGTAGACACATCTCTGAAAAACACTGGATGCCACTAGTGTTATTACGGTATATGATTGATTGTAAAATATTGATATCGCTGACTGTCAGTGAAGTAATTATATCATATCGGAAACAAAATGAGGTCTGGTTACCATAACCCGATAGTCTAGATAGTATAATCAGCGAAAACAAAAAACAATTTCGTGATCTCGACGAAGAATATATCGTTAGGTGGTCCAAAGAGATCTTTGAAGTTAGAAATAAACACGCAAAAGCTCTCGGTAGAAGAATAATTGGTAAGTTCACCCAAGGTGGAAAAAAATACGACCACAAACGATATTCTTTGCGATTAATTATAGATGATGTTGAATACGATTTTATAATCGCAGATGCAACATCTAGAGGTATATATATCAATGGTAAAGACGCTTTCTTGTCCGATGGAACAAAATTCGGTACAATTGTTACTTACAACGATGAATATAATCTTCAATATACGTATTTAAGGGCTTCTATGCTGGCTTATGCTTCTATCAATTTACTTTCAATGATAAATAGATTTTCTGAATTTGCTGTCAGGGTATCCACTGATTCATTTTATATAGATATAAAACATAAAGAAGCAGTGGCTGAATTTACAAATTCCGACGAGAGTTGGGGGTCATGGAGAATTAAAAAGAAAATACTGCGTGATTATTCCAAATCAGCAGATGTTACGATTGAAAACAATTACTTGAAAAATAATCAGATATCAGAACTATCTAATGCATCTTCGATATCCGATCCAATATGTAGATATAAAACCAGTTATTTAAACGGTTGTAGTGGGTCAGAGAAGATGACTCGTGCAATCAAATTATTCCGAGGGAAATCAAACATGACTGTGCTAACACCAACACACAGACTTGCAAGAGAGATGAAAAAGCGAGGAATTAATACTTGCACTTATCACAGTTTCTTTCGATGGAAAGGTGACGAATTGATTCCTGATCGAATGGGCGAGAAATATATTCCTGAAATCATTATTTGGGATGAGATATGCACGGTGTCGTTAGATGTATTACAAATGATTCTCGATTGGTTATTGCTAGCGAATACAAAAGTGATAATGTGTGGCGATCATGGTCAACCACCACTATTTGTCAGTTTATCCCCGCATAATTGGTTGAAGAATTTTGTAGACTATTATGAAGAAATAGTACTGATCATAGATCACTTGATAATGAATTACGCGAGTTCAAGAAATTAATCAGATTACATCCGGATAGAATCCAGTGTGAAATAGCGCGTGAAATAATTTCAGAAACTCCATTAAATGATTTCTGGAAAGCGTGGAGACCAAACGATTTGATAGTGGCAAGTAGAAAGATCGTCAGAGACACACTTCAGATGAAGTTATTTAACACTCAAAAAGAAAAATTCCAGTGCCTTTGTGTTATAGACCCTCGGATACACGAAAACAAAATATCGAAGTTGATATTCCAGGACAAAGTGAAAAGCAGATTCTAGTGTTAAATGATATTGTGTTGGTTGATATTAGTGTTGTGGAAGATGCATTGCGTGCTGATAAATCCTAATGGAAGATTGGAAACGCAGCGACGATACATTCTTCGCAGAGATTGACTATATCCGATACGATTGTTTGGATCGTAGATGACCGCATCGAGTGGTCGAATTTAGTTTACTTAGCAGTGTCTAGAGTACGAAGAATAAATCAACTTCGAAGAGTTGTTTAATATGATAATGACACTACAATAAGTGATATTGTCAGTAGGGCATAACCGACTTTTGATCCGGAAATCGGTTTCCACCGAATAGTATGAACATCTGATTAATCGGAGTCGGACAAGGCAGGAACGACCGATTCGGATAATAAAAAAAATAAAGTTGAATTTCTATAGCACCGTGTCTAACACTGCGTGTCATTCGATAGTGCGTTAATAAAGTTAAATAGGAAGTCAGAAAAGTCCAATATGGTCAACACAATCACGCTGTGAGACAATCTATTTGAACTGGCGGGTAAAAACCGGAAATGAAGCCGGATATGGTAAAGTACTAGGTAACATGCTAGACACGGCAAAACCAGATACCAGAAACCCGGAAACGGAAGATGAAATTTTTTAGGAAAAAAAATACGGATTCAGCATTTCCGATTAATTGAATCGTATCCGGAATCGGAAAAATTTCATGCCCAAAATCCGGAATCGGAAATCGGTAGAAAAATGCTAATCGGTTATGCCCTAATTGTCAGCGATGATATAATCAGAAAAAAAATCGCTGGTTATAAACAACAAGACAAAAAAAAAATAACAGAAAATTTGACATTGATGCTGAGTTTACAATTACGCTGAAGCAACAACAGAATAATCACTGCGCGAGTTGTAATTGTATAATGCGCTGGTGTTGGTCGGATAAAGATCTCCGCCAATTTACCGTAGACAGAAAAATACCAGAAATAATGTGATGTTAACTTGTCTTGAGTGTAACAGACGAGGAGGTGCTAGGTAAGACCACGCGGTGGTAACTGAGTATCCTCGGGTATCACTTGTAATTGTTCACGAGTAAATCCGTGCTGAGGAGCAGTTGAATCCAACCTATAGACTGGCGGTCAACCCGTAGATCTCGTTATGCTAGATATTTTATGTGCGGTAACACTCCAAATAGGAATAGTAGCTCTTTTTTTACCGCCTTCAAGCTCTCCTGGTTCATATAGGTATCTAACAGTGACATTGCCGAGTATTGGTTGTTTTGAAAAATCATTTTGCGGTTTTTGTACTGGTATATACTTTTTTTTAATCGCGTTGTTAGGTTTCATGTTGATTGTTCGACTAATTTCATTATTTAGCGCGGAAATTACACCTGGTAATCTCTTGACCCATTCACGAGATCGTTTATCCTGAATAAATTCCTTCGCGTATTGATATCCAAATAACCGCTCAGCAAATGTCCGATTAAATCGTTCAACAATTGCCTGATCGCGATGTAATGCAGTATGTCCTCGTCTGATGATGACATTATGATTCTTCATTGTTGATAACACTACACCCTGAAATTCCTTGCCAGGATCAACTTGAAATAGATTTGATCATTCCAGAGGACCCCGTCGATAAATCCTTTCAAACGCAGAAGCCACTTCAGTTGATGATTTCGTCTTTAATGGTTCAGATTGTTTGTATCTACTCGCAACATCAACTACGGTTAGCGCATACTTGTAAACACCATCATGCGGCAGAAATAATATATCAGCCTGATGAACTTCATTAGGGACGATGACATCAAAATGTGAGAAGTTAATTTGTTTAGGCGGTGGTAGATAAATCTGCCATATCGCCTGTTTGGATAACCAATCCTTTGCTGTAGTATTTTTCACTTTTGCGGCGCTAGCGAGTTTACTGATTGCTGATTTTTCCCTCCAGTATCCTCTTGGGGAATAATAAATAGATTCCATGATGTTAATAATTATCAGCACCCAGCATTAATTTACTTTTCATCGTCGATTTTATCAACCATGAAGCTAATTTTTCTTTGAAGGATATATCAGTAATAGAATTCAACGCATGAATCAATTTCACATCTGCGATATGTCTCTGTTGCAGATTGCTGCTTTTATAAGCAACATCATGAGCATGACACGCCTTATCAATGGCGTTTATTGGGTTTTCACCGGGTAGGGATTGGTTTTGATCATCGAGTCGGATATCGAGTCTGGTCCCGGGTCCACAATAACTATACCCTGGAAGGTGTTTTTCTCCCGGATATTTTGCCCATGGCGCTCCTGGTAATTTTACTAACTTGGTAGCAATATCACCTCCTCGTTTTTTTTTTTAAATCCTTAGAAACAAATCTAAATTTTTTGGTACCACATTGTACACACTTACCAGCAAGTGCTGATCTGTTATTCTTAGTTGTAATTGTTGGCAAGTCATTTGTGCTAGTACGCTTCGTACATTTCACACAATATAGATCCATAATTTATTTATAATAACATGAATTTAATTGATTTTTCGGCGACAAAAACAAGAGAGCCTGTTAAACATCATGCAGCGCTACCACATTCTATTCGTATGATTATAATCGGACCATCTGGGAGCGGCAAGACGCAGTTGTTACTTAATTTGCTAACGTGATAGATGAAAAGGGACAAGTTGTATTTCGTAGCCCCGAGTGTAGACGATCAGCGATGTTACGAGGTGTTAAAGGATTTTAACGAGAAAGCAAAATCGGAAATCGATGAGGATATTATTGAGTTTATAACCGATATCGATGAAGCACCGTGCATTGATGTTATTGATGGAAGTATTAACAATTTAGTCGTATATGATGATGTCATGTTAGACAATCAAAAGAATCCAGCTAGGATATTTTCCAGAGGTAGACATAAAAATACCGATGTGATATATGTCACTCAACGATATACTCAAATACCAAAAGTGATCAGAGATAACTGCAATATTCTTGCTGTATTTAATGGAGTTGACACACATACGCTACGAGATATTTGGCAAACTTGGTGCGGAAGTGATATGGATTATAATCTCTTTAGAAATTTCTTTAGTCACGCTCAGTCAATTCCACATGGATTTGTAACGATCAATTTGCATGACCCTAGATCAAGATATTGAAACAATTAGTCTCTGCAGCGTCATCGGTGCCGGGTCTGTAGCGTAAAATCCTAAAGGATTTCTCCTTTTTTTTGTCTGCTTGAAATGGTTTCGGTTTGAAATAGTTTCGGTTTGCTTGAAATAGTTTCGGTTTGTCTGAAATAGTTTCGGTCTGTTCGCCCCATTGCTGCTATCTGTAACATCACAGTGTCATTTAATAAGATTCTACTGTGTATAGTTATTATTTAGTAAGCAGGAGGAAGCTCTACAACATAATAGGTTGTAATTGGTTGTTCTGTATATTTACATGTGGATGAGAATGTATATATAGAGCATCTCATATCTGTCCTTATCAATAGCAATCTTGGCCAATAGCTCGTACAAGATATAAATAATTTCCTAATGATAATCTTGCGTTTTAATCTAATATAATCATACATATACTGTAGAGCAACGAATCCCTCAGGCAATGGTATATGACTATCGGCAAATATAAAGGTGTCTTGAATATTTTTTGTACCATTAATGTATTAGCTGCTTCTGGTTGTAATTGTCTTAGTTGTCGTTCATTATGCATGGCTCTATTGAATTCGCTATCACAGACGTTTTCGACCATCAGCTTTTATGAGAAGAGAAGATTGTGCCCTTTATCTGCTAAGACTGTTTTGAACAGAATGATTGCATTTCTAATTTAACTTTTCTACTGAACAATAAGAAAATGTACCTAGTACAAATAAATCATTTCGTTGTTGCCTAAAACTTGTAAGTCTGAATAAGGGTTTGCAGCGATAGGATAATAGAATGGTGTTCTGGATAAAACTGTTGATCACTCTCTCGTGTCATTTTTCCTCCTTTTTGTGAGGAATTATATAGTTTACAAGTATTGTAATGCTTTTTGTTTAGGTACATTTTTATAATTTATGATTAAAAATTTCATCTAGTCAATAAGAACAATAGCGCTAATTACTAAGGCAATGAAAATACTTATTTGTTTATTAAGGCTGGTAAAATTTCATTATTTTTGGGTTAAATATGTATTACTATGGTCGAAACGAATAAAGATTAAAAGCTTTATACAAATTATCTACACACCCACTAATCAATTGCAATGTGTCTTTGTTCTGCAATGACTAGGCTCATTATTTTAATCGGCGATTCCTTTATTACTTTACCGTCAATATCCGACTGTCTTAGATTCATCAGGATCAATCAACTTTAATAGGACATTACTTCCTGTGAATGCCAAAGATTTAGCAATTGTTTCTTCGATTACTGCCGCTTAATGATAGCAAATTTGTATGTGTCATCTGGACTAAAATCTAACCCTAATTGATTTAAAGTAATATCGCTAAAAGCCCTACTGTGCAATGTAAAATACGTGTTTCCTTGAAGCCCCTAAGAAGAACGTCACAAACATAGTATATTTAGCCAAATTATCCCACTACAGTACTAAGATCACGGAGAGTTCAAGCTGCAAAAAGCTCTTCGAGATAACTAACAAACTAATGTCAAGGAACAATTACAACTACCTTCTCTCCAGAAGGCCTTCGAGACCTATTTGCAAATTTATTCCGTGGCAAAGTACAAACCAATAGAGATTCGCTTGACAACACAATTTCAATTGACTCGTCACCATACAGTTATCATACAGAATTTCAGCGACAACCATCAGAAGCATTTGAACATGTCTCTATTGATTTATTACGGACAATCGTGATGAAGTGTTCACCAAAGTCTAGTGAACTTGATCCAATTTCAACATCACTGCTGCTTGTGTGCTTAGACCCAATATTACCTTCACTAACTGATGTTATTAATATATATGTCATCGGGGGAATTCGTATACTCGTTGTTCCCACTATGAAAACGAAGTCATATGGACAACGTTCTTTTGCGTACCAGGGTTTGGCGATGTGGAACGAATTGCCCATTGAAATTAGACACAAAGACATAGTTTTCCATTTTAAGAGTGCTTTTAAAACTCACCTTTTCGACTGCAGGAACAAACATAGAGACCTAATAATGTTTTGTATCTTATATGTTTTCAGCATCTTTTTATGTTTTCCAATTTCATGGTTTGGGTTTTTTGGATTCTTTAGCTATCTTGAATTTATTCGATATTTCATTACCTGTATTGTATTCAAAAGACAGAAATCATACAAATATGTTGGTAAGCGATGGAATATCGTAATTTTATATGTATCTCTTATATCTGTAATTTAAGTTTATGTAGATTTATATTTAAATATACTGTTATATATTGAGTATTTCAATAAAGAGCCGTTTCGTCGGAACTCAAAAGAGACTTGTATCATTACAGCATCGCTGGACCTCTCGCATTGCCCAATTCCCCAAGATGTAGCCATATCTACACCATTATTAGTGACGACTTTTCTTTTGAGAAAGCCTGAGCACTTCTCTCTTTCCGTCTCCTTCCCTCTAATGGAAAAGGGCATTGATAATAGATTAGGAAAAAACATTTTTTCATAAATTCATTAAAGCTAGGGAGAATTGCCTCTCTCTCTCTCTCTCTCTCTCTCTCTCTCTCTCTCTCTCTCAACTTATGAGTAATCTCTTCTCATAGCAGGAAATTAGAAGACGGTTAAAAGGTATAAACAAATTACATAACAAGCCTGTTACCTTTCATAAAAATTTATCTTTGCATTTTAAATGCATACTGTTACTTGTTTCTTATTTTGTACAAGAAATATTTCTTGAAATCTGATTGAGCAGAGTGGAACCAATGCATAAGAGATCAAGTTTGTTGTGTTGTTAAGCCATCAAATATATTTTGTATTAAAACAACGTTGAATGAATTGATATCCTGCTGTGCAGCTCTAAAATGAGTATAAGTCGCTGGCCTTACTCTATTATTAACATTACAGCTTTTGATTAATCGGAAAGGTAAAAATGTAATAAACCTATAGGTGGTTCACAGTATAAATTATATAATATGTTATTAATAACGTCAATTGCATTACTTTCATTCCTTTCTTTTTTAAATTGTTACTGATGATTGTTGGACTTTTTATCTATTTTACCGTTAGTTTTATAATTTTTGATCTGACGAAAAAGTTTGTTCAAATATAATTCATCCAGTTTTTCATCTATTTATGTCTCTTATTGGTTTTCTAATTCATGGACAGTTTATTTTTATTTTCTTCTCAGTTTCATTCTCTCCCTGTTTAAAATATCATTCAATTTATTAGCCGTCAAAAGTGTTTCTATAAAATGTCTAGTTCAATCATAGGTTAATTTTGTCGGTCCTGCTAAATTTGTGTACAGTTGTTTCCCATATTTAGATGGCTATCATATTTTATTGAGTAGTAGTCGTCAGGTTGGTGATATTTATGTTACTATTATTTTTTTAACATTACGAAAATGACACATTCATGGAAAATTCAAACCGACCAATCAAAGATATTAAATTTATCTTTGAACAATCACAAGAAGTCGCGCTTGATTAGTTTCTTATTGTATTGCAGATGCATTTAATTGACTACGCAGAAAATCACTGAAAATATATAAAACATTGTTCGTCGTAGTATCTGAGGCAAATGCAACGCAGAATGTTCAGAATGGATTCAACGAATTGTGCATGCTAACCCTGCCTATACAACGTAAATACCCCCCCCCCCAAATCATTTTGGCAACGCTGTAAAAAAAAAAATGGTGCTAATCACTACGAAACCAAATATTTGTCTTTTTCATGTGCATATAAAGATAATATAATACCTTTCAATAAGGCGTGATTTTGGTTTCATTACTATGTATAATGTATAGGATCTGTTGACAATGGAATTTTTTTGAAAAGTATTTCCTTGTACCAAACCGATTGAATGCTAAAGGACCATTCCGTCCAAGATTAGTGATCACTGCAGCTACAAAACTAGTGACTTCAATATCCGTTCTACTGGAAATTTACAAACCGTTGTATTCTCTTTTACGCATCTATAACATCCTATATATCTAATTAATTCCATTTTTTAACTTTATTATTTCTTACTAAAAGACTGTCAATTTGTATTCTTCTTTCATAAGTATGTTTGTTAGAAAATTAAATTTATAATTAAATAACATGTTCGAAGGTATAATTAATTCCATTTTTTAACTTTATTATTTCTTACTAAAAGACTGTCAATTTGTATTCTTCTTTCATAAGTATGTTTGTTAGAAAATTAAATTTATAATTAAATAACATGTTCGAAGGTATACTATAACTTACGGTAAGAGTTAGGTTGAATGATACATGTTAATGAGTGTCATTGATGTTCGCATCGATACGCATTATATTCCTTGCCATTATGAAACTAAATTGTATTAAACTTACTTATGACTATTAGTCAAGTAATCTATTTTAATTTTAGGAAAGTTGTTTATTTTATTTGACTGCTTGGATGATATGCTAATTTTAGGCGTGAGTTCGGTTTTTAAACAATTACGTTACATGCTGCAGCATATTTTAAATGCCAAGTCCTTAATGTTTGATTTCCGTAGCCATAGTATTGGTTTGAGATTTTTTAGTTTTCAAACTTCTGTTAATTGTTTCCAAGCTGTTTTGATGTTTTTTTTTTAGTTTTTTAGGGTCTTTTAGTTTATTAGGGTCTTTTATTTTGTGTCAAGTAACCTTTTCTGGGTTTCCTAAATTGCCAATACATGTACCTTCACCTTATTTTTCAAGCCATATTCGAGCTGCTTTCAAGTTATTTTCGAGTTAATGCTATCTTCATGTTTGTAACAATCTTGCAAATATCTTAAATAGTATCATAGTTAACATACCTTTTAGCGTAAATTGGTCCTTGCTTTCAAACAGTTGTTCAATTTGTTCACTTTCGTTTTAAATTTAATGTGTTAAAATGTTACCAAGTCTGAATGTCAAATTAGCAAGCAGTAGCGCATGACGTGTAGTACGGAAGGACTGTTAGCTTATCTTCTGTAGTTTATGACGTTTAACATGGATTATTTCGTCATCGTCAGCTTATAAAGACTGTCAGCAAGTGCAACACATGACATATCGTTCATAAGGACTAACAACGAAAAGTAGCAAATCATCTGTCGGTTGTAAGGACTACACAAGTGACGTAGCACATCATCTGTCGTTTATAAGGAATATTAACGAGATGTACCACATCATCTGTTGTTTATAAGAATTATTAACGAGACGTAACACATCATATGTCGTTTACAAGGACCATTAAGTTGTAGCACATCATTTGTCGTTTTTAAGGACTAGTAACGAGGCGTAGCACATCATCGGTCGTTTATAAGAAATATCAACAAGTACCACATCATCTGTCGTTTGTAAGAACTGCTAACGAGAAGTAGCACATGCTATGTTGTTTATAAGGACTATTAACGAGATGTAACACATCATCTGTCGTTTACAAGGAATATTAACGAGACGTAGCACATCATGTGTCGTTTGCAAGGACATCTCTCTCTCTCTCTCTCTCTCTCTCTCTCTCAGTATTGGGTACATTGCATTTTAAACTGACTTTTAGCTAACAAAAACGATATTTTTATATCCTATTTTCGTCAGTTTGAGACTGTGCCCCTTTTTTATTTATTTTCCTTCTCATTCTTTTTCATCCTTCTCTATCATACCCAATGTATAATTTATACATTTTCATAATCATTGTAATTTAAATTAATGAAACTTACATTTAGTTCTTGCTCAGTGTCATTCAATGTATTTTTCAGAGACCTGTCACAGGCTACTAGCTCTGTTTCTCAATGCTGGAACTCGAACCTAGGTTTGTTTTTTTTAACTATCTATATATAAGCTTCTTAATATATGTGCAGCTAAACACATCTTCGCCATCAACGGAACTTGACTATTGCTGATAATGCTTCAGGCAGACATGATGACATTTACCTCCACTTTTAAGACAACCCATTCCAGAAGCATCGTTTAGGCGATACTGGCGATTGTATAATGATTTATGTGAACGATTTCCCTCATTTCAAAAGATAATCAAAATGTTTTATAAAATGAACTTTCACTTTGGGTCAAATTATGGTACGCTTCTCTGTAGACCTACAAACAACGCATGTACTTCAGTGATTGAAAACGCGATACACCATAACGTTGATACAGTGATTGGATATAAAATTGTAACTTGCGACGTTAACTTTTATATGCTAAATCCACTCTCGGATGATAAAATGAAATTACTATATGATGAGATTTCTCCTTTCCCATTCCACTCATTTTACCGTAAGCTCTCCAACGTTGACAGATTTGTTACATTTAATGAATATTTAAAGTGTTATTCTCAGTTGGGTTAGAAATAATTGCTGATATTAGGTATCATTCTAAGTGTAATGGGATATTTTTAACTGCATAAATATAACTCGTTCCAGATAAATGCATGGCTCGTTGCGGCCAAGGTGACTATAATCTCCTGAAACATAAAGCATCCACATCCAATCGGGATTGATTGAAATGGAACATCTTTACAAATATGTAAAACCGTGTATCAGACTACATTGTCTTTGTATCTGGCCACTTTATTCTGAAGAGAACTCTAATGTTAAACCATTAGAATATCCATGGATGCAATCAAAATGTCAGTACGTGTAAGTACGACAGCCCATCGAAAGACTACGTAAGCTAACCTATCAACTAATTAGACTATATTCTGTTCCCTGCCGATGACGCTATCTATAGCATTTGAGAAGTCTAACAGCCAGAGACTGACAAATTAGCACCAAAGCTGAAATCGTGCCTTCATCATCCGAAGAATAATGGTCAGCCATTAAATTATTCATTAACCTTCACAGTTCACATTATATACTGTATCTTCAACACAGCGCTTCGATAATCACCGACGACGTTGCTAAAGATGAATTATTTAACAATTTCGTTTAAGAGCAAACTATTAGATGAAGACAATGTTTGATATTCTTGTGTACCTTACTGTATACGATTTAAGCAAAAGTTATATAACACTGACGCCTAAGAAATACAAAATGTCCTCAAAATCGTTCCTCTTAATAAGGCTTCTGATCATCGAGACCATCGGGGTTCAAAGAACTCTCGCATCCACTTATACTTTTGAACCACTCGCTTAGAGAAGTAACCTTTCCAGACTCTTGGAAGGAAGCAATCGCTTGTCCTTTTTAAAGAATGGTGACCTTTGCATGCTACTAATACTGCTGGCACAGTTACTGAAATACAAGTTTTCAAAAACATATTCAATTGCTTTTGTGAAGAAGACAATCTTACACCTTTCCAATCTGTTTTTATTCCAGGTGAGTATACAGCTAATAGATTAATATACCTTTATGATATTTTCTGCAAGGAAAGTTATATTTGTATTTTGCGAGACAAATAAAGATTTTGATCGAGTGTGGTATAAAAGACTCGCTATATCTGCTATTATCACGGAGACCACTTTTAAATTGATACTCTGCACTTGGTGACTGGGGAATGTTTTTCAAGCAATGAAAGCAGACAGTTATCGAATTGTTCTACTGTTTGAGGTAAGGAAGTTGTTTTGTTTGCTTGGATGTCATGCATTAATTTTGTTCTATTTATCATACGGAGGTTTCTCTTAGTAGCACATAAAGGTGGAGGGTTAGGGACTGATACGTCCAGATCGCATATAAGGCATAGGTGATATGATGCAAGTTCGTGGCATACAAAGGTGGATCGTAGATTATTATCATCAGGTTTATGAAGAATCCAGTTTAAAATGTGACCACGTTTATATGAGTGGGTAGGTTAACTGGCTGTTAAAGATTGAACACATGAATGGAATCTATGAGTTTGTATGTGCATGGGTTTCCAATACAGTCAGAGTGAAAGTGGAAATCTTCAAGAATAATTAGAATAATCCTGACCTTTGTTCCAGTCTATGTGTCGTTTGGACTAGTTCAAACGATATATGGCAGAAACTGAATTTGTTGTGCTGCATTTTATCATGGAATTCTTTGTGATGACAGCAATTCCACCTCGGCGAGATTGGCGGGGTAACGACCTGATGGGGTAACGGGTGGGTGTTAGATATGCGCACTTGGGCTCATCGCCTGATGTTTTTAACAATGTTTCTGTCAGGAAATAAATAAATACAGGGGCTTTTTTGTATTTTAAGGAGAGAAACGTATTACATGACCAACAGTCATTTTCGTTCTTGCACTTTACCTTCTGTTTGAGTTCAAAGTTTCTTTGTTTTTTATTCTTCTGTCCTTAACATAGTTTTCAAAATCACTGCAATGTTTGTTTTTGTTTCTCGATTTGATGTTTTCCTAAGATTGTTGAAGCAATTCTCTAACTTGTAGTAACCCTCTCCATAATGGTCCTCAGATTTTGTTACAGTAAGCAGTGCATTATCATTATGTATACTTGGTTCCTATTTCACTGTCATTTAAACACGTGTATCAGTGAATCACCCAAACGAGCATTTGAAATTGTTATGATGTGAGTTAATGGTTACGCAAACGACTGAAGCTACATAAACATATGCAAAAGAATTATAGTATGTTCTGTACAGGCTTTCTCTTTCAGAATCAGATTTGTTGTTTTATATCCCGTGTTGTCGAGCGAGAAAATGTATTCCCGTTGGAAAACTGTGTTTCCATCATGATGAGAAAAAAGAAATCCTATCCTTTTTAGTAAGCTGCTTATATCGCAGTACAATCCATGTGATCGTTGTTATGGCTAGGGTGGGGTGCTCCCAATATTTTATTTAAACTATTATAGAAGTTCCACCCAGGCTTGATTTTGGTAGGAAGTTAAATTAGTGAAAGATAGATGTCAAACTCCGAGCTCCCAGTCAGCAATGATTAACAATGTAAGAACAATTTAATAATCCGATGATTCAAATTCACAATTAAACACCTTCCGCTCGACCCTTTACTAGCCTATAACATCACTTTCCTATAAGATCGATTTCCGCTGGTCTTCGTATTCTACTCATCTGTGCTATTCTTCTCTCCTCAATTTCTCGCAATTCCTTCTCCTCTTCCGTCCCCACTGTCTCCATATTCCTTCTCCTCCTATTCCTCGACTTTTTTATACTCATTCTCCTCCTCTACTTTCTCCTCCAGACTCCTTTTTCCTCATCCTCCTCCACTTTCTCTCCACCGACTAGACTTCCGTCGACCTTGACTGTTTTAGTTAGTATCACATCCGTCTCCAACTCTTGAAGACTCGGGACTCAATCGAACTGGAAGTTCTGTGTCCCCTAAAAAGCTTCCTGTGAAAATACAAGGACGGTACAATCATTTCCCTCTCATCGCACACTACACACATCCTATCATCATCATCGGATAAAGGCAATTATATTTCTTCGGTCACGCATTCATTCACATCGAGATACCCATACGTTCTTGTATGGTAAAACAAACGTCATTATAGCACGTTATATCTGCGTGGGTTCGAGTCTCAGATTCGGCCGATGTGTGTAACTGAGAAAGCTTGCCAGTAGATTCTCTTGTGTCAGTGGTTCTTTCCGGGAGTTTTCCCGGATTCTTCCTCTATTGTGTGCTGAAAAATAGAATTTACCTCTTCAAAAACAACAACAACAACATAACATGACATTAATTACTTCCTATACACACAATAAATTCCATCATATCAGTACAAATTCCTAATCCTGCTATACTAAACAATATCACAATAATCAGACACATTCCTTGACCTTACACTCATACAAAGTGCTCTTTAGACCACTCGGTCACTCGGGACCCCAAAAAGAAAATGTATTATCCTAATAGACTGCGCAGTTTTTATGTCTAGGAAATAATGCACAACTTTCCCCTACTTTTGAATATAAAAATGTACGTCTTGGCGGTGAGAGATGGAGCTTTACTCCAGCCCGTACTTGACGGTACACACCTTAAGTGGGTGGTAAACCAAATCGCCCCCACCCCTCCCGTATAAAGTCGCGTTGTGTCAGGTCTTTGTATAATATTAAAAGCAACTATAGAGCTTTTTTATTTTAAAAAAATCCAGGAGGTGAGAGATGAAGTTGGGGCTCCAGCCCGTACCCCCTATATGGGCTGTAAACCGAAGTTCCATCCCCCCCCCATCCCCGGTATCATGTATAATGTCGGTTTGCTGGATATATGTTTAATATCATTTATATTGGAAATATTTTACCATTCTCATATATATATATATATATATATATATATATATATATATATATATATATATATATATATATATATATATATATATATATATATATACACACACACACACACACACACACACACACACACGGAACACGCACATACATGAGCGATAAACCAAAGCCCTCTCCCATACCCTCGAGTTTAGGTATGGACCGAGTAATTATTGTATTATTCTTATTACCTGACCACAGGATAGCATTGCTGTAGTAATGTAAATCTATGATTTTTAAAATTACGTTATTTGCTTAGTTTTGTCACATTGGGCGATCGCATATATTTTGGTAAAGTTTTACTTTTGCATAGTGGGCATTATTCTAAGCATGCTATTCTAACAGCTTCATCGCCAGTCAGACAGGCGTTGTGTAAGGATTTAAAAATTAGACTTTGTTGTATTTTTCATGATTTTATATTTGCCCAATTTGAAAAAGTTTGTGTCCAGTTTACGTCCCAGCTATCCTGTTCTACTCTTCATTTTATTTACTATTTTGGTTATATCTTCTCTTATCCGGTCGTAAGTGTTATTTGTGTCCAAATTCCAAATTTCGGTGATATCCCTATACTTTAGTCATTTATATTTTACATATCTAAATCGTATTGGAACTTTCATTTTTTTGTAAGATTATTTTTTCTATATATTTCTGGTGTGTTACTTATGGTAAATCCAAACCAGGTAACAGATAATGCCTCCCTAGCAGTTTTGGATTCAGGTTCTACTTTCTTAAATCTATTAATTATATTTGAGACCTTTAATAATAGAGGGCTGGGGATCCTTAGTCCTCTCCACCCCACCTCCACCCCACATCAATCCCCACTTTCTGCCCTATATAAGGTTTCTTTAACTATATAATGTGTTTTGTAATTCCATAATAAATCTGTTATGTCTGTATCAAGTTTATTCATATTTTTTTTCCATGTCAATTGATCTAATTCATATTTGAGTAAAGATAAGTTATTCCTACTTGTGCACTCTCCATAACGCATAGGTTTTGAATTATCTTTAATCTTTTTTATTAGGTACTTATAATTCTCTAATTCATTATTTTTACCAAAGAAAACTCCGAGAGCTTTCACTTTATCTCTCATGAGATACGGTGGCAGACCAAGATGGTTTCCGCGCCGGTTGCCTATTTTGGATATCCTTGCCTCAACGTTCTTTGTATATCGAATTCTTTCGTGCATTTCCCATTTACCTGAACACATGAAGTTGTCCAAGTAAATAGCATTTTGGTCCACTCACGGAAATTTGTTCCGAAGGAAAAATTGTTCAAGTACGTTCTGTATATAGTTATGTTCTAATCCTTCCTGTCACACTTCCCTTTATAAATAACTGTTAAGATTCCATGCCCCGTTGATTTTTACGTTTCTTTTTGCTTAAAACTATGTTGTATTTTAGGATCGGCGTTAACTACCATGGAATGTTTGATAGAATTCCACGGTGAGTCCATCATTCCCTGGCAATTTCTTCTTTGCAAGTGTAACAATATTCTTCAATAATTCTTCATCGGAGATGACATCATCACACAGGTTTTCTTTTTTCTATTTATATCATCTCGCATTCTACCTCATTTAGATAGTTATCGATTTGTCAGGATCAATATGTTGTGTAGTGTACAATTCTTATAATATAAAAGGTTACTATTAAAAAAATCATATTTTTCCGTGTACGTTTTCGTTGCCGAGTTTAATTTTATCTAAGATTTTATAAAATCACCCTTTTCGTAATTCTTCCCGTTTGTATAAACTTTTGGCTTTCTGATATATTTTAGTAATATATGTGCTTGAAATTCTTATTAGATTTGTTTTATTTTTGGGACAGTTATTTTTTATCTTCATCTGTTGTTATTCCTAAGGTTATTCTTAATTGTTCCGTGTCTTTTTGTCTGCCCTTGTATTAGAATATCGAATTGCTTTTCCTTTTATCGTGTCTTTTAAAATTCCCATGATTTTATTATATTTATTATTTACCCCCCCCCCACATCTCTCTCTCTCTCTCTCTCTCTCTCTCTCTCTCTCTCTCTCTCTCTCTCTCTCTCTCTCTCTCTCTCTGGTGTCTTTATTAATATAATCGTTACATACTACAACTGAATTTAGTTTGTCTCCTGTAAGATATTTTAATTCCGGTGTAATCTCATTACGCATTTCTTTTAGCAAAATCACATCAAAGTGATATATAGCATCACATTTAAGGTTTTTTTTTTTAAAAAATATATAAAGGTTTCCTAAATTAATTTATTCTTGAGCTTTTGAGGAGGTCTGGGCTATTTTTAGGGCCTCTTTTGATTTATGGATCCACTCCCACCCCCTCTGTTATTTCGTCTTTGTCAGATTTAGATTCATATTCTGAGTTTGTTTCGTCCAAGTCCGAGTCTGTATCATCATCGTCCTTCATCCATATCGTTTGTTTGTTTTTGGGGGAGGGGGTCCTACTCAAGATTGTAGGCTTGACTTGTGGGTTAATTGTTTGCTGGCTTTTGTTAATGACAATTTCATCCCCACCACCTCTTTATCTAGTCAGGAACTCTAGAACGAATGTGTAAGTTTATTTTTCTTTGGAGCCGGTTTCGATGTGAGAGGTTTCAGCCCTATCAGTTCAACCGGCTGTAACAAGATAACCGGGTGGGATTTCCGGATTCACCACAGAACACTTTTGACGATGATATAAATACAATGTTTGATAATGAATGACTTGAATGAGCACTTAAATTATGAATACGTGCGTGTATATTGAATCTAAATATTGGATAAATTAACATAAGAACGCACAAAGGTAATAATGGAAAATACGAACAAACAACTCTAAAATATACAAACACAAGGGGTGAATGATTCACAGTGACTAAACAATGGAAAGATATATATAGTTTACTCAGCTAGTAAATAATATAGAATTTTGCTCGTGTTATAAAATGGATTCACGCATAATGAAATTATGCAAACGAAAAAGGACAGATGTACAACTTATCTTTCCAGTCCCAATAGATACAATGGATTTTACGAACCCTAAAATTACCCCACGGCTACGATATTACATGCAAGGAGATACACTCCGTTGTCAGAATACTTTATTTCAGCTACGCGGCTGCTAAGTTCAGATTTACGGATGCTACAATTCATGTGGTTGGCTTTACAGCATTTAATAGGTAGACCTCGAGCACTACGATAAATTGCAACGCTCGTTCACTCTAGCCACTCTGGACAATCCAGATAGCTCTACACTTTCCGGATGCTCCGGACACTAGACTCTGGACAATACTGGACACTCCAAACACTGGACAGCTGAAAACATGTCCAATACCGTGTATAATATATGACACAGGCATACAAACGTAATTACGTTATACACAGTAAGTTATTAGATTACATTACCGGCCCAATAACTGCGAAACAACAAATTCAGAAATAAACCTAACCCTGCTCGATAATAATCCTATTGTACTCTGTTGGGGGGAGGAGGAGGTATGCGCGCTTAGGATTTGTAACGTAGCTTTAACAATTTTTCAGACATGTCGCTACGATGTCTGCAGTGTGAGGCAGCATATTAAGATGTCTAGCACTGGGGCATCATGCTGCAGACATGTAGCATGATGTCGCACCCAGTCACATCAGCTTGACACCAGACCGACCAGTCCTAACACTAACATCTTAATGCTAAGCGCCAAGCCAAGTTAGTGTGATTTGTGTAAGTCTTTTGCATGATTCAGCTGAGGATCGAACCCACGGCCTCTCGCTCTCCCGCTCTAACCACTAGGCCACCGGAGCGGTCCCTACTGTACTAAACATTTCTTAAAACTGTAGCCTTATATTACTAATAAAATTCCTTCGCTAAGTCGTAAACAATAATATAAATGTGTGCATTATTCTGTGTAAACTAAAGCTGCAAAATGTGCAAAAAGTGTACATGGTAGTACAATGGTGATATCGTATACACAAGAAATTAATATACGAATATACCTATACAGCTGGAGATGTGCAATCATTATAGTTGACCGCTGACTGACAAGACAATCCGTAATGTAAAGAGCTTTACATGCGGTGAGGTATTTATACATTGATGTTGTATAGGCATTCGGTTCTTCTCATCGAAAGCACTTCGCATGTGCGGCATAGGAGATAGATCGAACTCACTATTTTGAAATATGACACAATATACATTCATCACCTTCGGATATCGTTGTACGCCCAAAACAAAACTCGAGTACACAAATGTATTAAATAAATAAAAAGGTTGAAACATTTCCGTGACACCAGCTCCTTTTATGTTTGATGTTCTTTGATTCTTAGGTTTCCTCGTCCTCCTCGAAATGGAGGAGATAGTATAGAGTTTTGATTAAATGTCTGTATTCTTTTCATATCACGCAACCTTGTTTGTTTTCCTGGGGGTAGCAAAATCCTCCCAATCGAGATATTTTTCTCCCATGACTCCTGTTATGTCACTTTGAGCTTGGACGCCATTTGTGTCAGTGGTATCAAGATTTAATGGTATCGTTATTTGGAATGTTGGGCTTCCTACTCAATGAAAGTCGATGCTGTTTCTATTTGTGTGGGTCCAACTGCTGCAGCTGCAGCTGCAGCACGTGTGCATGGGACATAAGGTTCCCTCCAACCCCTTGATGCATGACCTTTTATTTTTCTTTCTTCTTCTTCTTCTTCTTTTTTTTTGGGGGGGTTGGGGTTGGAGCGAGGGCTTGCTCTTTGTCAATTCCAGGACATAGAAGAATGTTGAAATTTTAACCGCATTTTCTTTGGCAAATGTGAGTATTCTGACCCCAGTTTTGACGGTTTGGTAGCCGCAGACCGTGGCCATTTTGTCAGCCTTTACCGGTACTTTTCATTTGTGTTGTACTTTCTTGACTTATATTTTATTATCAACCTCTAGAGGGAGCCCCGAAATAAAGATTTCTTTGTTTTTGGGCTCACCTTATGCTACCATTGGAGGCGCACTTGATACAGTCGCTATTAGTCTCGTTTCCTATATCTTATTGAGCTCTAACACTCAACAGTCATGAGCCTTTGGGTAAATCTTACCACCATTTTGTATACATTCTATTTCTATTTGGGGGGGGGGGGAGGTATGCGCGCTTAGGATTTGTAACGTAGCTTTAACAATTTTTTCTATTTGGGGGGAGGGGGGTATACGTATGTGTTAGGATTTGTAACGTAGCTTTAACAATTTTTTCTATTTGGGGGGAGGGGGGTATACGTATGTGTTAGGATTTGTAACGTAGCTTTAACAATTTTTTCTATTTGGGGGGAGGGGGGTATACGTATGTGTTAGGATTTGTAACGTAGCTTTAACAATTTAAACCATTATTGGTGCGGTCCCTCTCAGAATCATCCTAGAGAGGACCCCCTATTTGAAGGTTAGATGTTTTTCTTTTACTGTTATTGCCCATATGTGAAAAGAATTTGGATAACATTTTAATATATTTTGATTAGGGTTTAGTGCATCCATCGCCCTAAACTAGTGTTTAAATAGACTCATTTTGAATTATAAACACATGCTGGTTTATGAGTCTCTCTTTAATATCAGTGATCTTTGCTAGAGATCAGTATTGTCCGTTGTATGCTATCTGCGTTTGCTATATTGTTGTGTTCGTTATCAACTGTACTGTTGCATGGACGGCATGCTGTATCCAATTCAAGTTCAGGTTGTATTTAATTAATAAGACTATCTAAAAAAGAAAGAAATAATTATGGTATGGGACATGACTCCAAGTAAATGGGATTCCATTTTCGTATACCATGTTTCCTATATATTTGATATGTCATAGAAGATATAAAAGAAAATAGAAAACAATGTATCCCCCACCCGTTCTCCCCGTCATCCTAACACTTATATCTTCAAAGTTATTTAATCCAAGAGTGGGAAAGAGGAATTAGGTGAGGGCTCCAGCCCGCGTACTGACGGTGGCATATTCCTATTGGGTAGCAACCGAAGCTTCTCCCCCATTCCCCACCCCAATCCAATAATAGATTATTTAATTTAAGATACTCAGTTTGAAGTGTTATATTGATAAAGAAAATTTGAAGTTGTGCTCACTTCTTTATCAAGAGTTGTTTGCTCAAAACCATACTCAGTTTAGAAAATGATATGTTGAAAAACTTTGGAATTCAAATCACTCTTATAGCAACAGTTAATTATTTAAAACATCTCCCTTTTCTTGGACTTAATAACAATGTCCTTTAGCTCTTCATAGAAATCTTTGTCACAGATTTCGCCTGTAAAGAGGAATTGACTTTCTTGTACTCCTCCCTGTTTTAGAAGTAGTACATCTTTTATTTTATTTTTTAGTCGTCTCTGTTTTGGGGCAGTGAAAGATTATGTGTTTCTTGCAATCCACACTCTTCCCACACAGACGACATGGAGAGACAAGATGTATGATATGTCTCTTGAATGTATCTTCTCCGGTCATCCATACCTCATGTATTTATAGAAACATGATTGTTTGATGGGAGTTTTGATTTTCTCCCATTTTCTCCATATTTGTTTCCAGTTTAACGTGGGGTTTTGACATCTACATGCATTTTAATATTTTCAGTAGTTGTTCATTTAGATTGAAGCAAACTTTATGATTTGGTCAATTTTCTAATATTCTTCTCTCTCTCTCTCTCTCTCTCTCTCTCTCTCTCTCTCTCTCTCTCTCTCTCTCTCTCTCTCTCTCTCTATATATATATATATATATATATATATATATATATATATAGTCGCTCACACGTTTACATCTTCGTGTTGCTTTCAAACATTTGGTTAGTTTATTATTCTTATAAATAACATCGAACTGTTTTAGTAAATATCCATAAAGATAAACATAAATGGCCTCCCGTGGATATTATAAGATGTCTTTTAGACTTTTCAGTATATAATAACATAAGATGTTTGTTTGTTTCCTAAGTGCGTTAGTCAAAAACCACCTTCACTTTTTGGCTGATATAATAGTTTCTATGGAAGTATATTTTGTATTCCATTTAAAATGAATAATTCTGCCTTCCAAAGTGTTTAACATAGTAATAGTCAAATAATCTTAGTTTGTTATATGGTTGATTTTACTGTATATACAAGCTTTTGCAACTTGTATTCGTTGCATTATATTTAATGGAACGTACTTCCATGTTTCTATGTTTTCGTCTACGTTATCTAATATGTATTTAAAGTTAAGGTCTATGGAGTCCTTTCCATAAAAGACTCCTAGTGCCATAATTTTTAATAATGTTACATGAGTGGGTAGTCCAGGATGGTAACCCCTCCAATTCCCAACCAACAATGCTTCAATTTTGCTATGATTTATGGCAGAGCTTCAGGTTCTGCCAAATTTGGAATATTTCAATTGCAACTGATGAAATGAGTCTTCATTCTTTTATAAAATTGGAGCCGTCATCCGCATGGAGAAAGGTTTTTAATTCATTATCCATGTTAGGAATTCTTATTCCTTCAATGTTTTCATTAGATGGGATAGTTTTATTTAATGCTTCAAGAGCTATTACTTAGAGTAGCATGGACAAGGGGCATCCCTGTCTCACCGATCTTTCTACAGGGACGTCCCCCGTCAGTGCCCTATTTACTACAACTCGTGACGAGATGCCATTAAAAAGTTTCATATGCATTATACGATCAAAAGATTTTTCCTGATCGAATAGTAGCGTGGCATCTCTCTCACTGCTGTCTGCTACCAAATCAGTGACGGAGCCAATGGAGATGGAGTTGTTTATAATGTTCCGTCATTGAATCCCACAACTTTGATTTGGGTCAATTAGTGAACCTATACATGTACTTACTTATTCGGTATGTTAATATTTTACTAAGGATTTTATAATCTGTATTTGAGTAAAGTGACAGGGCTCCGATTTCCGACAATCTCTAAATCACCATTCCCTTTATATATCAAGGCAATGACTCCTTTTTCCATTTAATTTGGCATTTCTCCTGTAAAAAAAAAAAAAAAATATTATATAGGAGGTTAGGTAGCTCGTGCTTCAAAGATACCAAATCAGGAGCAAAGACTATTACAGCTTGTAAAGGGTTCCAAATAGGAAATGGTCCTCGAAGAAGGGTATAATCACATACATCCATAGAGGTTGTACAAACTGGCGGCAGGAGGAACTGGATGGGTAGGATTGCCCCGGGTGCAGGCAAACAAAAAAAGAAAAAAAAGAGGGGGGGGGTAGCCTGAAACTTTTATTCAGCTTAAAAACTATGGTATTTCACCTTTACCTTAGTTGAACTGGTTATTCTTTACAAAGTTAAAATATTGAAGAAGGTGGGCAGGATGGCTGATGACAACTGACTAACTATAAGAGAATGGAAGATAATAATAATAATAATAATAATAATAATAATAATAATAATAATAATAATAATAATAATAATAATGATGATGATGATGATGATGATGATGATGACGACGACGACAGTGATGATGATACTACTACTACTACTACTACTACTACTACTACTACTACTACTACTAATAATAATAATAATAATAATAATAATGAGGACTTTGTATAGCGCATAATCTTTAGAAGCTCTAAGCGCTTTACAACATCTATAATGATATGAATACAAAAAAAAACAAAAACAAACACAATGAAAGTGGAAAACAAAATATGCTGAAACTATTTAAGGTAGGAAACATTTTTAGGTCTTTAAATTTGTTCTTGCAGTCGAAAAAGATGGGTTTTAAGAGGACAATTGAACGGGATCAGTGTGTATTTTTGTCTGATTTTAATGGACAATTCATTCCAAGTTGCTGGGCTCTGGTATGCAAAAGAACGTTGTCCATATGACTTCGTTTTTATAGTGTGAATAATGAGTATACGATTGTAAGAGGAGGAGCGTAAGTATCTTAATGGTGTATACATATAGGTGAGGCCGGATGTTTATGTTGGACTGGAGTCCATCAGTGAAATGTAGCACAGAGAACAAATTTTGTGTTTGATTCAGTGTATCGTAAAGAGCAGTGGGAAGGTGTGCTGTGATAGTGGTACTCTAAACATGATCCGATCAGCTGTGTTTTGAACTTTTTGCAGTTTCTGTAGTTGATATTGAGACGAACCAGACAGAATAGAGTTACAATAGTCCAGTTTTGAAAGTACTAATGAACACAATTATTTTAGTGGCATCAACTGAAAGATATTTGCGAATGGAGCTGAATCGTCTCAGCTCAAGATATGCAGCCTTGCATATGTTCATGACATGTTGGTACAATGTGAGAGTACTGTCTAGAGTAACACCTAGGTTTCGTACTGACTGTATGAATTTAATGTTGGTGTTGTTGATATTTATTGTTTGAGGTAAAGGATGCGAATGAGATGCATGAGTGGGGAATTATGGGGCGTATAAGCATGTTTGTTATGACAATGCATAACATGATAAGATGTTGATTCATTTTCTTTGTTTCCACTGATACCTCTCTATCTAAATTAACCGCTCAAGAATTGCAACAACACTGTTTTTCTTGTTGTATCTATTGGTGGTTTATCTCAAAGCACGTCTATCGATTGTTAACATTGTGGGTATATAGGTCTAAACAGTAAATATAAATTTAAAAGCAAAAACTCACAATAGCTTCTTATGAATCTTAAGTTTTACTGCAGGTCTTTTGTGTTAATTTTAATTTGCGAACAAAACAAGAAATGTTATTTTCCTATTAAACGTAGTTGCCAAAGAGAAAGATAATTTTAGAATTGCGCGAGCCTACTGCTAAGTATCTTAAGATTTCTCAAGTCTTCTATTTAAAAAAAAAAAAAAATGTAAGTATCTTAAGATTTCTCATGTCTACAAATTATCCTTGACATCCGGCCGGGTTTGGGGAGCAACGTGATTGAAGCGTTACGAGCATGGACGGGGAAATGTCAACAAATATTCTGGAGAAATGTTTAACAGCTTTGAAAGCTGCAGAATCTGATAATGATATGTTCGCTGCACTATTGATGGTAAAAATGGCACCTTTTCAAGCGCCTTATTACTCAAAATATTTTATTATAATATTTGAAATTTGTTGTTACAGTTGACACAATATATAGGGAATAGTGGTGGAGGGTGGTTTTATTTTGGCCTGTGCAGGTATCGAACCTGCGACGTTTGGATTTTGAGTTTGACTAGTAGGCATTAAACACCAACTATTTCAGTAATATAATTTGATTCTACTTTTTAGCTTTAAGTAATCACTTCATTTGGATTCTTATATATCCACATTCGTTTGGAAGGTCATTATTTATAATTTAGACGAGAATTGCTTACGGCAAAATAAATGTTAAAGTATGTTGACAGTATTGGAAGAAATGTGATCCAGTACAATCCGAATTAAATGTCACATGCTGTGATGTCACAATGAAAGTTATGCATATTGATACTACCTCACATGATGATGATTCCACTCAAATTGCTCTTTACTTGACCAAATTTTATTACATGGTCACCATTGTAAAACTTAAAACACAATAGAGATCGATAATTTTTTATTTGAAGTTTCTTGGTTATAGTTAAGGTACAAAGTTTTCAGATATCAGGATTGAATGTACTTTGGTTAAAGAAAAGTAGATTAAATTTCAAAAGAACAGCTTTTGTCATTTAAAATGAGTAAACATGACACATGTAACTTTTACTATAGCTACCATGTCAAGATTCTTAAAGATAGAGCAAATGAAGTTTTCCAGTCAGTGTGAAAAAAGAACTTTATTATCTAAAAAGAGATTTAAAAAATTCAAGACAGCTTTTTAACAATTCTACTGATTTTTAGTGGCCTTCTCTTCTGGTGCAATTTTGTTGTTACTGGCCTTGCACTGTATATATTCATATTCTTTTCTTTATTACTTTGAAGTTTGAAATATGATTAAGTTATGAAGCCTATACAAATTAAAATATATTTGTGTGTTTACACTAACTATATTTTGTCCACCATGACAGATAAGACAATAGTCTTGTGGTAATTCATTTTCCAAGTTTGCTGTTCTATATATTGATCCATTATTAATTGTCGAATGACATAGCCTGTCAGCAGCAGTTATGGGTAGAAAGACAAATACCTCTTTATTCTCATTTAAATGGTGAATGATGGCTTCTTGATGAACTTCAGAGTCACAGACTCTATTTACTTTTAATTCACTGAATCACCAAATCAAAGCATGACATTTGCTATGATGTTTTTATGTTCCAAATTAGGATGCAATGTCCTTATATGGCACACAGAAAAACAAGGCTGAAAATGGCAATATTATTAGATTAGCTTAATTTACAGATGATTCCATAGCAGAATTCATGTCTTTCTACTCTGAAAATTCAGCATTTCTGATATTAAATTAAAATTTTTTAAAGGTGTGTATGCAGCATCTTAAAATATTCTGATTATACAGTGTGCTGATTAAGTACCAGGTCTGAATAAAACATGGCATTTTAGTACCCAGCTGATAGAGGTAGTGTACCAATAATATTACTAAAATCTTGCACTCAAATCACATGAGGTGCTGCAGCTTCTTTGGGGCAGGGTAGGGTGCAGGTGTGTGTGTTTATGTAATAACATGGCAGGAAGTTAATGCCAAATGGACGCCTCTAAAAAGTTGTCCGATTCGCCCCTGCTGCTGCTAACATTAACAATGTAAATCACAACCACCATGTTATGGTGGCTGATGCTTGTGATGTGGACTGCAGTCTGATGATTTCTTTTTAGACATTTTAGGTAAGCTTGTCTGAACTGTTCTCAAAGTCATTCTTATCAAAATCTTCTATATATGTTTATATATCAATTTTTTTTTTGTTTTAACTTTGAGACACTGATGGTTGCTGCATGATGATGATTTTCTTCTTCTTTGCTATGCTACCAGGAAGGGAAGGGAACACATTTCTTTCTGGGCTTTTGTTATGGTTCACTTCTTAAAAAATATTCATCCTTCTCTGGTGTTTTGCTTTTCCCATCTTGTTTCTGGTAAGATATTTGTCAGACTAAAAACTGGATTTGCCAGGAGTTAAAATATTTATGATAGTCATGAGTTGTTCAGAGGATGCATGGAGTAAATTCCTGAGCTAAATCTTAAGTTGTTAGTTCAGACGTTTCGAGAATATTTTATTTTACTTTACTGGAAATGTTTTCAGAATGGTAAACTGTTGATGTTGAACCCATTATTGTTTTGTTGGAAAATGAATACATTCCGTCTTTTTGAAAAGCAGAAATGAAATGTTTTCGAGATATTGCCTTCATTTTTAGAGTTTGCAGTATCATACTTTCTTACTTGTTGGCCAAAGTTCTTCAACAAGGACAGTCGATTTGAAGGGTCCAAAAATGCTGATCTTAAGAGACTAGGTGTCTTGATTTTTTTGAGTTAGTAAGAAAGAAAAAAAATTGTTACTTTATTCATCTTTGCCCTTTCAGCAAGTGTTAATGATATATGTGACTTGGGTCCATACAGTAATCATACATGTGACTTGGGTCCATACAGTAATCATACATGTGACTTGGGTCCATACAGTAATCATACATGTGACTTGGGTCCATACAGTAATCATACATGTGACTTGGGTCCATAGAGTAATCATACATGTGACTTGGGTCCATACAGTAATCATACATGTGACTTGGGTCCATACAGTAATCATACATTTGACTTGGGTCCATACAGTAATCATACATGTGACTTGGGTCCATACAGTAATCATACATGTGACAGAAACAACAGCTTGGGTCAGGACATTTCCGAAATTCAGTCTGGAGTTTTGAACTAAAAAGAGGGATTTTCATCAACCTAAGTTTTGGCATGCAAATAGACAATATTACAAATATTAAACAAATTTACATATTCTTGTTATGCACATTATCTCAACAGGTCAGTCCTTTCACATTATCTCATTAAATCAGTTCTTTCACATTATGTCATCAAATCAGTTCTTTCACATTATGTCATCAAATCAGTTCTTTCACATTATTTCATCAAATCAGTCCTTCACATTATTTCATTAAATCAGTTCTTCTCATCAAATCAGTTCTTTCACATTATCTCATCAAATCAGTTCTTTCACATGATGTCATCAAATCAGTACTTTCACATGTCATCAAATCAGTTCTTTCACATATCTCATCATATCAGTCCTTTCACATTATCTCATCAAATAAGTTCCTTCATATTATCTTATCCACTCAGTCCTTTCACATTATCTCATCAAATAAGTTCTTTCACATTATTTCATCAAATTATTCCTTTCACATTATTTCATCAAATTATTCCTTTCACATTATTTCATCAAATCAGTCCTTTCACATTATCTCATCAAATCAGTTCTTTCACATTATGTCATCAAATCAGTCATTTCACATTGTCTCTTTAATTCAGTCTTTTCACATTGTTTCATCAAATCAGTCCTTTCACATTGTTTCATCAAATCAGTCTTTTCACAGTAACTTGTTGCCATTCATACTCTTATGGGCATTTCTTAGGCAATTCATGCTGGGTTATATTGGTGGCATTCCTTATGATTGTTGATTTTCATAGTTAGAAGGTCTTACTGTTGCTGGATTTAAGTTTCCTCAAGAGTCCACCTGAATTCTCCTTGGAATGGTAAATGTCTTTTTTAGTGTCTTAATTTGAATGTGCTAATGTCAGTCAACCAAGTAGTTTTAATTATTTCCTGTCAGTGGGTAGTTTCAGATTACTGGCAGAACTGCTCATAATTGTTACTGGCTAGGTCTAATGTTGTTTTAATGTCAATAAGTTTCTCCACATGAAGAATATTCCATTAAACACTCCTTAATAACAACCATAAAATCTGGAAAACAATTGTCACTTGCTATTATAGATGAAGATAAAGGCATCATTCATTCCAGGTATTATGGAATAAAATGGCAATTAGTATATGTACTTTAGAATGGTTAAGAGTCATGTTGACAAAGGATTAAAGCATGGTCATTGGTGTTTATATTGGGTTGTAAAACTCATTTACAATACTGGACCACATTTAATAATAATAATCTTTACTTGGGCCACATGTATCATCGATAACATACAAATTTGATGCTATTATTTTTATCCTATAAAGATTATGATTTCTGATGAACAACAAAATAGTATTTGTCCATTTGGTTTTTAAAAAAAATTGTGATTTATGAGTCGGGGAACACTACATGTATTTTCGACTAGATCAGTAAAAGCTCCTTCTGCTGCCAGAAACATAAGATTATGTTCGGCTATAAAGTCGGTAGGTAGTATTTTGATATCTTGATCTGCATTTGATTGTTATGTATAATTCTAATTTGTAAATGACTTATCCAATTTTCAAAATCAGGTTCAATGTGAACGTCACAAGGGTCATTTATTTTGGTAAACAACTTAGTACATAGCTAAAATTTCCTCAATTTGAACTAAATAAATATCAGTATTTCCCTTTACCCTCATTTGTGCTTCAGAGACCCCCAGATTTTTAATTTGACCCCCCCCCCCCCCCCCCCGTTTTGATACCAAGGTGTGTTGTTTACTCAGTCTGACCCCCAGTTTTGAAATCAAGGAGATTGTTGACTCTCATTCTTGCACTCCTAGGGGATACATTGAATATTCAGATCATTATTAATGTAAACATGTTTATCCTAGACTCTGTCTGGGACATTGGAACCTGGTCTGCCTGATGTTTACCACATTCTTTATTATAATTTTAGCAACAGATTTGATGTCCATATGGCTAAGAACTTTCTAGAAATGAATTTTGGACCTGCATCCTGTTTCTACTTTTGTGTCTTAGTTTTTATATAATGCTGTTTAATTGGGAATTTACCCATTCTTGCATTTAACACCTTTTGCAGAATCAATCCTATTGTTGTGTTCAGTATTTCATTTGAGTGGAATTAACTATTCAAATTCACTGGAAATACAAAATACTCCTCTATGTGTTTACATGAGAAAGCTTGCCAATAGCTTCTCATGGGCTAGCGGTTCTTTCCAGGGTTTCCTGTATTCTTCCTCCACCATTTATACTGTTCACCATGTATAGCCTATCTTGTGCTGAAAATGGCATTAAACCCTACACCCTACAACTGTTACAACAGTAACCCAGCCATAATCAATTATTGTCAGAACTACTTTGCTGTTATATACATGTAGTATAATCCACCTTGACCAACTTCAAACATGAAACCAGTTGACCATTCCAACAAGATCAAAAGGTTTATTTAACAACTACATTCATCATTTTGCTCTTTTCAAAGTCAAGTGATCACATGCATTATTACTGTAGACCTGATTCAATGGGATCAGACACCATTTGCCAGAAGGTTGCTAATGATACATGTATCTTTGTTTATATTGATAGAAAAAGTCAGATTGACATAAGGTTTTCACCAGAAGGTTTCTTATCTTTGTTGGTCCTGATTTAAAAAAAAGGTGCTGTGTTCATGTCCAGTATGGCTGCCATAGTGGCCATCTTGAGAATCTTGTTATTGCTTTTCCTTTTGAATAGATGGTTCTGTCAGCATGGCTTTTATACTAAAACAATTCTTATGATTTGTATCTGATATCTGGTATGGAAGCCACTATAACTAGCGGAGGAAGAGCTGGGAAAATCTTGCTACCAGCAAGCTTTCTCATATACCCACAATGACTGAGCTCAAGACTCGCACCCTGCAGTCATAGAAGACAAACATATGTAATGGATTTGACATAACAAACCCAGGATCAAGGATGGGAAGGGATAGGGTAGGAGGTCATAGGAATACATTGTGGGGATATAAACCATACAAATTGTTTTAGCTGATTTTATTATTTATGTTACAGATTACCAAAATCACCAAGGGCAGTGAATGTGACAAGGAAATGAAGCTGAAAATTCTGGATGCAATCAATCCCAAGTTTTTCTCTCGGCTGCTAAAAACAAGTATATTTTTCATTATATTTAGATAGATGGATAGATAGTTAACTGTGACATTCATTTATAATAATCTGTAATCACTTATTGTATTCATGGGACTTTTCTTTCATATATTTATAAAAAAAATATATTGCACTTTTATGCAGATATGGCAAGGTTCATTTACAGGTGTTCATGCTGTGTGTCAAGGTATCTTTGGAAAATCCAACTTCTTGTCCCAGGTGTATATACCAGTTTTGGCCTTAATGAATTGAACCTTTTTTATTTATGTGAACTAAAAAGGCTTCGACCATTGGGTCTTTTCTAGATGTTTAGTCTGACAGGCTAGAATTGCAATTACATTCACTATCAGAAATTGATGGTCCTGGTTTGGCTGAGCCATGCACTAGTACTCATTGTGTTAATTCCTTTCAATAAAACTAAATAGAGTTTCTTTCCTTTCTTTGTATTGTACCTGATTCTGATTCTTAGCCAGCAGATAATGCCTAGTACTCAGTTTTTCAACATCAAGCATATGGTTGTATTCTTCAGGAAAAGTGTTCATAACACTGACTTTGTGCATTGTCAAAGAGAATGCATTTAATCTGAGTATGGGGAAGATTTATTGATTTAGGGCTGGAATGGTCAAATGCAAAGGTAACTGTGACTGTTTCCACATTACATGGCTTGTCTAACATCTTACTTGATCAATTTGCTTGTTAAATTATAAAGACAAGTCTGATTAGGTGACAATGTTATTGTGTAAGGAACATAATAAATTGTGAATAAAACTTTGATTTGTAAGATTTGTGCTGTTGTAGAGGTAGCTAAGTATGTTAACTTGTAAGTATAAGTCTGTTTACTTCTGATATTTTCCCCTCAGAAAAATATGGTAAGTGATTCTTTCGTGGTGCAAGCATTTTGAGTACAAGTTGAAACATTTAGCAATGATTTTCTTTATTAACCAACCCCTCTTATTTGAGGTATTAGCTTTTGTAAGGATGTTATAAATACAATACCTTATTTATATTGATCTTTGCTATCCTTTTCAGAAGTGGTCCCTGAGGGCTGTTCACCCATTGTGTACAAAGATTTAGCACTGTCCATTTTGTCCGCACTTTGCACTGACCCTGAACTGGTATGTTTAATAGTAGTACATATTACATTTCATACCCTAAAATCTGAAAAAGAAGTCATGAAATCAAGTGCAAGGAAGTTGATTTTTATGCAATGTCTAGATTTAGTACTTTCTATGCACCTTTATTATAAAAACGTTTCTCAAATCCATATCATATACTTTTGGACTTTGCTGAAATTTGTATTTAACGTTAATTTTTCCTGAAATTTGTATTTAACGTTAATTTTTCCTGAAATTCATGGTACTCAGATTCAGTGTTGCATTTTGGATCCCAAGGACCAAGGTTATTGTGTTCCTAACCTCCCAGATTTGGGGGACATGCAATATTTTAAAAGGACAAATGAAAATGAATGTAAATAATGCACTAGCTGTACTAAATAAATTGATTATCTTATTTGCTTTGACTGACTTTCAGCCTGAACATTGTCACCTGCACTGCATATTTTTTACTGTTGCAATAAATGTTTTATCAGGTCCTCAAGTAACTCAAGAAAATGACATGTTTGACTATGTGGGTAAACTAAAAAGAGCTGCATCACAGAATTTTCTGTTCTGCATCTTCCTCTCATTTAACTAAAGTGTTCAATAATTACTACCAGTATTTACATTTATTATAATAAATACCCAAATTTTCCTTATTACTTTTCTTCTCAAATAAATAAATCATTAATTTTAATGACAAATTGTGCATTTTTATTGTTTAGACTCCTTTGTCATTATATTTTCCTCAAAAGAATTTTTCTTCCTTGCTGTAGATGTGGCTTGAACCTCAATTATACATTACTCATGTAGCTGTCAGAGAATACACATTGTAACTCAGCCAACTACCACACCTGGAATCTTTCAGTGCCAGATACCTTATTTTAAAGATGGATATTTGCTTCTATCTTAATTTTTTTCTTCTTATATTGTACATTTACTCTTGCTGATAGTACTAACCTACCTAAAATCAATGAATAAATGGAAGAGATGCTTCATTACGAGTACTATGGTTTTACCACAGGAAGAGAACTCTGTGATTTTGTTTAATTTTATGTTTTAATCCACTTTTTGGGTACTGTTCTTATTTTAGTCATGGTGTAGAAAATAATAATAAATTTTGCAGCTGATATAAAACCATTTAAAAACGATAAATACTACTCTTTTGTATCAACACAAGATAGTACTTTCATTTTGATACAGGAGAAAATTATGTTATATATTTGTTTTAAAACTTATATGCCCTGTTACAAGACCAGCAAGTTGAAGGTTGGTGTTCCTTTTGTCTGAATTTATTTTCTGCTTGATAGTAGTGTTTCTAACTGTCTTCTAGAAGGTACTACAAGCTCTGTCGAATAAATTTATTGTCTGATAGTTACATTCTAGCATTATCATCCAATAGTATAATATGTTTATAATACTTGTAAAATTTCTATAAAACAATAAATTTCTCTCTCTCTCTCTCTCTCTCTCTCTCTCTCTCTCTCTCTCTCTCTCTCCAGATGTATGCAAATATACATAAGTATTATTAGTATTAAGATATGAATGAGATGTGGCTTAATTTTTAAGTAGGTATAATTTTGAGTTGGGTTTAATTTTAGCCGTAAAGGCATTTCCATCATTCATTTATATATTTGATTCATCTTACTCTGACAGCTCAGTTGGGGAATATTGCGTTATTATATTCCATTCTTTGTCAGATACATTAACCGATTAACATTAGGAAATAAACTCCACTACCTTTTGAATCCAGCCCAGCTCTTCTCTAAAGAGTTTTGTCGTTGACTCCATTAGGTGGTCACCCATTAACTAGATGTTCTTGGCTTAAAGCTTTAGCTGTGATTCAATCAACATTGCATCGCTTGTACATCTTGATGTCTGTTAGATTTTTTCTTTATGTCCAGATATTTGGCTTCAAATTTGTATAATTGACATTTCGGGATGCTGTTGTGTTTTTTTTTTTTTCATCTTCACAAATGCATATTTTTTGCTATAAATTTATGGACTTCAATTTTTGACATTATAGTTGCAAATGGCATCATTGATATTTGACTTTTCATACATTTATCTTTTGAGCACTTTTTTATTTATATATTTGCTTTAAGGTTGTATTTTACTAGTATAATTTACACTTTTGTGTTGTCATTTCCTGTCAGTGGGGTGTTATTCATTGTTGTTTCAGATGTACTAAATATACAAAGTGTCAAGATGTCCAAGATCTATGAAGTTGCACATGAAACTTGCCTCTCTTGCACAAAATGCATTTTATTTATCACCATGCAGTGTCTTTACAGAATTGTCAGAGGAGAGATGGTAAATAGTCATGCATAAAAGCAAGAAGGGCAGGGAGAAACCTTGCAGTGCCTCTATGGCATTGTTGTATCTTATGACTGCATTAGTGGACAACATATTGGAGGTTGCCAAATTGGCCCCTTCCTCGTCAAGATCCCGTGGACTTTACTTTACCTTTGGTGACTGTCACATCAAGTCAGTTGGAAGCAGAATAATTTAATGCAGCGGCAGCATCAATACTATACCCACCTCAGTCACTGCTTGAGTTTCACATGGAATTATGTTTTTAAGTTGACTGTGTTTTTGTAATGCAGATTTGGGCATGACACTTTGCTGCCATATTAAAACAGTCAAGCAACTCTGCAAATGACACTCACTGATGTTGGGGATGAGCATTCCGCTTTCTTCCTATTACAGTGAAGATTAGGGAGTTTCTATAGTCTAACAAAGTCTGAGACCCAGGGACCTTCATGGCCATCTCAGAACCATTTGCACTGTCCATTCTTTTCCCACTGTTATTGTACCCACTGACATTTGCCATTCAGAAGTCTGAATCTTACATGAAGATATTGTGATATCTTTCACTGACACCCAAACCTTTGCTGAACATGAAGGTTATGCTGTCAATACTTGAACTAGGATCTTTAGTGACTTGTACATCTTTTGCACCATGCTGGGGTCATTACCTTGACAGCATCATATGACCTTGATATGGTAGTGTGTGATATTCACCAGCATCAGTTGCTAGATCTGCATTTATTACCATTTTGTTCTCTACTTCTGTTTGCTGCTTGTACTGAGGCTGTTCAGAAGCATGCAGCTCAAGAGCTGCCTCTCTATTGTCCTTACCCTCTATTATTGTTCTTACCCTCTCTTGTTGTCCTTACTCTCTCAAGTTGTCCTTACTCTCTCTTGTTGTCCTTACCCTCTCTTGTTGTCTTTACCCACTCAAGCTGTCCTTACTCTCTCAAGTTGTCCTTACCATCTCGTATTGTCCTTACCCTATCTAGTTGTCCTTACCATCTCTAGTTGTCCTTACCATCTCTTATTGATCTTACCCTCTCTTGTTGTCCTTACTCTCTCTTGTTGTCCTTACAGTCTCAAGTTATCCTTACCCTCTCTTGTTGTCCTTACCCACTCAAGCTGTCCTTACTCTCTCAAGTTGTCCTTACTCTCTCTTGTTGTCCTTACCCTCTCTTGTTGTCCTTACCCACTCAAGCTGTCCTTACTCTTTCAAGTTGTCCTTACCATCTTGTATTTTCCTTACCCTATCTAGTTGTCCTTACCATCTCTAGTTGTCCTTACCATCTCTTATTGATCTTACCCTCTCTTGTTATCCTTACCGTCTCAAGTTATTCTTACCCTCTTGTTCTTACCCTCTCTTGTTGTCCTTACTCTCTCTTGTTGTCCTTACCATCTCAAGTTATCCTTACCTTCTCTTGTTGTTCTTACCCTCTCTTGTTGTAATTACTTTCTCTTGATCCAACTTGTTGTTCAGGTGGGGCTTTGGATTTCAGTTCCGACCTGATTGTTTTATAGCTGCAGCCGTCTACTAGAGACATATGTGCAGCTTTTATAGACACCATATCGGTGTCCATTTAGTTCCTTCAGAGGAGGGGAAGGATGCACTCCCTCCCCTTAGGGTTTGAGTGCTTACTTGCACCACATTTCAGTCATTGATAGGCGTTCCCCTGAATTACTAAAGAGTAACTATCAAGGGAAATGGTAGCCTATAGAGTGGATAGGAATGGTACTACACACATCCACCCCTACGGATTTCAGTTATCTAGACCCATCTATTACTATTCTCTTCCTGAGTGATTTAGAGAATTCAGAGATTCATTAGAAAGAGATCTGCCCTTTGCTTTTCAAGCAGGTATTAGAGATAGTTCAATAGCTAAACTGTTTGGTTATACTCGACCCAAAAATAACCCGAGTTAGCTCAAACCATCTATTTGCTGCATCAAGGTACAGAATGGAGGTGGAAAAGTCATCAAGATTTTCAGTCAAGTGGGATTACCTTGGATTTGTCTGACACATACTTTAATATCCCATTTTATATGACTTTGCAGAACTTTCTTTATTTCATGTTTCAATGAACAATATCCCAGTTTCATGCACTCCTATTTGGAAGTCTATAAGCCGTGTTGTCACCAGTTCAGATTGATTTTCTCAATGGCAGATTTAGCTTTTCTAGATATCATTCTTTTGCAGGACATGAACAGCCTTTCCTCCCAGATCTCTTAGATCAGATCTCAATTCTCCCTTTGTCCTTCTTGATATAGAATATTTTACTTATTTTGATCTTGTTTGCTGCTTCACATGTGCATTATATGGATTATCAAGCTCTCAGCTGATTTTTAACAGCTATTCAATCTCCACAAAAAGTTTTTCCAGCTCCTTGGTTTATTCATTGTGGCTGTGAACCTGTTCTATCTTGGCCTCTTCATGCACCCACTGCAGATGGCCCTCCTCATCTAATGGCACTTTTTTTTTGTTGTAGAAATCATTTTGACTGCAGTAAAACAGTTCCTGTGTCATTTGCAGAAGAAAGAATTGCTTATGGTAGGGACATCTCTGGAAAATTCCCCCCAGTGATATGGTCTGTATGAACACCAGTTGATGTGGTTGGTGGAGCCATCCACATGCCCTGCTTCACTGTGGCAGTTGGGCATCAGAGTAGACAACACATCACCTTTATTCAAATGAACATCAAAATCAGTACCTTTTGTAAAACTTGTAATATCTTGTAGCTCATTGGTAGTGACCTATCTCTTCAAACTTTGAGGGGAAACTAAACCACAAAATGTTTGCATCCTCTTTTGACACTTTCTGTGCGTTGTTACCAACACAAGATTAATTCAGTCAGACACATTACTGCAGCAGTCAGTACCATCATCAATCATTCTTTGCATTAGCACATTTTGATAGATCTCGTTGGAGCTAGGTGGAATCACAAACTATCCACTTTCTTAGTCGCTGGTTTCTGAGCCAGAGTTCTTATCTATGGACACTGCCAGTCAGTTGGTGGGGGTAGTGTTTTGGGTTTTGGGGCTGTGCCTTTCCACTAACTGTTCTCATATGGAGAATAATCCTGAAGATAAGGGGTCAGACCTGCAAAGTGACTCTCATGACCCCTCTCAGAATGGACTAATCTGGCTCTTTGAAGAGAAAAAGTTTGTTCCATAATTTTTGACACATTCAGACATCATGGAAGACTTGCTGACCAATTTCATAAATTAGCCTAAATCATTCACCTTGTTCCCCAAATGGAACCTCTCATGGGTTCTCACATGACTCAGATAAGTTTGAGTTAGCCTAAGTCACTCACCTTGTTCCCCAAATGTAACCTCTCATGTGTTATCACATGACTCGGCTCAGTTAAGTTTGAGCCCTTGGCAAGAATCATGCTAAAACTACTATCTGATTAAACATTTTTTCATAGTCTTTGTTTTGACCTGCATCGTGAGTGAATTGCATGCACTGTTGGTAGCTTATGTCTCTCCATCATAACACTTGACTGAAGTTTAATTGAAAGTATTCTAACTAAACAGGCTGCATTTGCTAATATTGATCAATATTTTCAAGACTGTAGTAACATGTTATATGAAATGATGATTGAAATTCAGTTGAGTGGCCCGAATCTTCTCCAGTCTTGATCAGATGGTTCATTGCTGATCATGCAGGGTGTGAATGGCTTGCAGTCTTCATGCAATCAGTTGATTATTTACACATTGTCCTTGATACTTGGGAGATAGGCAGTTCTCTGCAAGACCCAATTTGTGCACTTAGATACTACTTGAAACAAGTGAAAAACAATTGCCTGATGTCTCTTACTTTCTGGTAAACTCTCCAAGCCTCAGTGTCAAGCTCAAGTGGGTGATACACTCAGTGTGCTCTGATATTTCAAAGAAATGGATCTGACTTCATGACAATTTCAGAAAATATTTGAGCAATTTCTATTAGCATTTATCTTCAAATGCAGTGTTTTGATCATTGAATCAAGTGGTTGGCATGCACATGACTTCTAACTTCTACATCTAGTATTGCAGGTTGGGTCCAGTGGCTAAACTTTATTAATGATGTCATAACCATCTCACTAATTTTCTAACTTTTGCTGTATTCACTTGGAGTTTTTTCTTGGTAATAAAATGACATTACCACTCTTCAGACACCATATGTTTTGAAGCCCTTTTATATGCTTCATTAGTTTTACAGTTCACAAAGTCACTCTTATTTCCTTGAAAGAATAACTAGGGTAGATGTTGGATTTTTTCCTTTTATTACTGATTCTCTTAACTTTAGTAAGATCAAGTAATGTATTCAACATTGAGATTTTTTAAAATACTAAATTATGTTTCTTTGAGAATCACATTATTGCAGGGGTGAGTTAGGGTGAGTTGGATGGAGCTGGCACATTCCACTCACCCTAAAATTGAGCATTAAATAACTGAAATATTTCCAATATTTCCTAGAATACTGTTATAGTCTGAATATATCTCCCTGTTTGTTTGTTTGTTGTTGTAGGGTTTAATGCCATTTTTCAGCACTCGATAGGCTATACATGGCGGCCAGTATTATTGGTAGACCCTTGAAAACCCTGGAAAGAATCACCAACCCACAAGAAGCTACTGGCAAGCTTTCTCACATACCCACATTAGCTGAATCTTAGACTTGAACTCATGCAGACAGAGGTGAGATTGTAGTGATCTGTATTGGAGAGCGCTTTAGACCAAATGAAATAAAAGATGCTCTGAACTTGATCTTTTCATTTATTGATTTATAATTTCAAACATGATTATGGTTGGGGGAGTCATAACACCATTATCTTCTGTGTTTTTCACTCCTATTGAAAGTTTTCAGGGTCAAAGACAACCATGCGTGCCAGTCATTCCAATTCCTGATCAAGTTCATTTTCAGGAAGGGGTGCATGCATGACTACACATGAATGTACATATAAGGAAAATAATATGTCATATGCTTCTGATATTTACAAAGGCAAAAAAGCAAAGGAAAAGAATGACAGCTTCAAATTTGCCTTTCCTATGGATTTAACAAGCAGTGTAATTTCTATGTACATAATATAGAGTGGCCAAGTGGTCTCGAGCGCTCCGTTATGGATCACTGCCATCTCACCTCTGTGTGGATTCGAGTCTCAGAATCGGCCAATGTGGGTATGTGAGAAAGTTTGTAGCTTTTCATGGGTCAGTGGTTCTTTCCTTGGATTTTCCCAGGTTCTTTCTCCATTATTAATACTGGCCACCATGTTTAGCCTATCGTTTGCTGAAAAATGGTGTTAAACCCTACAACAACAACAACAACATACTATAGTTGGTTAGACTTTTTCATGAGAAAAATGCTTAAAAAATATCGGAGCTTCCAGTGGCTTTTTTTTCCCAAAAGGGTCCCTCACAAGGTGCTCGATCCCACATACCTTTTGCCTAGTATTTATGTATGATCCCCTGATTGGTATACCTGAATCCACCCACTAATCTAAAGTCCTCTCATACCTCCATGAGCATCTTTGTTGATGTTTCATACAAGTTAACTGAAGAACATTAGCTGTAATTACAAATTATCTTTGAAGAGTTTCTCCCAGAGATGTTAGATTTAACATCTTTATCAGATATAGATGGGGAAGACAAAATTTGGTCTTTTAGGGCGGATTGGATTCAAGAGGTAAGGTTTTTTTTTCTAATGATAATGTGATTAGATAAGTATTCTGATAGCAATATAAAATATTATACAATTTAGATTCCCTTCATGTCAGTTTTTTTATATCTAATACCGATTGAAAAATAAGATTATAGATACTAACAGTTGTTTTGTTTCAATCCAAATTAATGCTGAATCTAAGATTTATGTTCTTTTTGTAGATTGATGCCTGATTGTAGATTTATATATTTAATTGATTTGTCACAGGCAGTGCATGAAGCTGTGAGAAGAAATATAGCAACTCTAAATGAAGCTGTACTTTCTGAATCCAGGTACATTTATCAGGATTTATACTTTTATATAACTTACATTAAAAATAAGTTTTACATCTAAATTAAACTCTAATATGGTCGATTTGTCTTTAATTCATGTTTTATGCCCCCTGCAGAATGGCAGGCTATAGTATCATTCTTATCTACCCATTCTATATAGATATGTCTGTCCCAAAATTCTTGTGTATGCTGGGTCTTTTCTTGGTCTGAATTGAAACTTGGCAGACACTAATGACATGAGTTGTATGTATGTGGCTTTATTGCATGCTTTGATCTATTTCCAGAGTTATGTCCCTTTTTGTGTTAACTGTATGTACTATATGTGAACCATAACTAGTCCCACACTTTGTAAGGACTTGCCCTTGAACTTAGCAGATAGTATTGACATGAAGTGAATATATGCATGTGGGTTTTGTTTTCACATTCTGATTTCTAGGTTCCTTGCTAAAGAATTTCTGATTGTAATCCAATTCAGTTCATTTGTATAAAATTGTTGATAAGCAAATCATCATGTGTTGCTTTACTTTTTACACAGTGAACAAATAAAGAAAACAGAGGTTGAAATAAATTACTTTGTACTTTTGTTTTGTCCTTTTTTGATGCTATAAGTGTATACTGTATACGATAGTGTATGTGTGTGCAACTTGAAACTTTTTAGAAATTATTGGCATGAGCTGAACATGCATTTATGGTTTAGTGATCATTCTCATATCTTTTTTTCCATGATCATGCCCCTTTTATTGTTAAATGCATAAAATATATATATATATATATATATATATATATATATATATATATATATATATATATATATATATATATATATATATATATATATATATATATTAAATTGCACCCAGGTTATTTTTAGTTCTGCTGGTCATATGACAGAAGAGCTTATGAGATGGCATCTTGTCTGGGATCTGCCATGCATTCATCTTTTAGCACATGTTTGTTATTGATTGCCATAAATCTTTGCACATACATTCTTCCCAAGTTGAATTGATTCTGTATGAAAAGGGTGTTGCTTAGACATCCAGTAAAGCTGCCACAGCAGCCATTTTGAAAATGTTATTGCTACATCATCAGAATGGATGACCTGAACATAAGGATTTCACTACAAGTCTTCTTGTGGTATCTGGTTGGCCCTAAATGAAAAAGGGTTTGTGGTATTCATTATTTTGCATGCTGGATTTATAACTGAAAGAGTCCTGGTTCAAAATAACCTATTTGAGTTCTTGAGCCATAAAATATGAAACCCTAACCCAAACTAAACATATATCCTTGTAAATGGCAAGTTATATCAGTATAGAGTTTTCACCATTTAATATCCTTCTAAATGGCAAGTTATATTCTCTAGTGCTAAAACTACAAAACCTTTTAACAACTTTTTATAAAAACTATTTAAACGATTTTTACCAGAATTGCACGAAGCATCATTGTATGAATAATTGTCTTTAAAATTAACATAGATAATGCAGTCTTTAAATGGTGCCACATCTACTGAAAAAGTAGCAGAGCCAATAAAATACTTAAAGCATTAAATGAAATTCAAAAATTATACAAAGTAAGTTTGTGTGAAAGTTTTTAACTGTGTTGTGGAGATGCAGATTGTCCATTAGATATGGTTAAAGATTGTAAAACAAGAAACCTTCATACAGCTTTCTGTTTTGGAAACATTGACAGCATCATCCATCTTGCCTAGATTTTTCTAGCTCAGCTGTTTGATTCCAGGACATATTTTTATCAGGTGATACAGCTTATAATTGTGAGAAAAAGAAAACCAGACAAAAGTTTGCTTTCGATTGTCAGGAGTCTTGTACAGGGATGATTCTGCTTCAGATACACAAGGAAATAAGTTAGTTGCAAAATTTGGTTTTGTTAGATGGTTTTCTTAGCTGACAATAAAAGATAAGAAGAGGAAAGAAATCCTGCAAAAATAAGTTGTGTATCTTCATATTCTTATCGTCAGTATAAAGAATAAACTAAATGCTAATGTCTCTGGGGTTTCTTCCATACATAGTATTCTGTATTCTGCAGAACTCATATTTTTAAACACTAAAGATGATGAATTTTCCTTAGGACATTTTTCTCCCAACATGTTCCATCATGCTTACCAACCTATCTGCCTTGACTTCACTTTCTTGACAGGAGGATTTTATATCTGAATTAGGTTATGCTTTTCTATCTTTACTTCCAGTGAGCCTCAGAAAGGGGGAAACAATCTAGTTGATGACTGTCTAGCAATTTTCAGTATCTTGTCTCAATCACAGGAAGGACGACTCATTTTGTATCGGGAGAAGACAGTGTCTATATTGGCAGAAATCATTCAACATCAAACATACGGTAAGACAGTGATATACTGCATTTGCTTGTGAGTAAATAGGAAAAGAGTCTAGTTGATGACTCTAGTACTTTTGAATGGCTTGTCTCCGTCATAGTAAGGGCAAGTCTTTTTGTGTTGATGAAAGGGCAATGTCTGCATTGGCTGAAATCACTTAGCATTAAACATTTGGTAAGATGGTGATATACTGCATTTGCTTGTGGATATAAATAAGTGTTTTGGCTTTAATACCATTTTTTAGCACATGTTACTTTATACATGTTGGGCTGAGTGGTCTAAAGTGCTCGCCATTATGCATCACTGCCATCTCAATTCAGTCAGTGAGAAAGCTTGCCGATAGCTTCTCACTAGTTACCTCAACAAAGTAGGGGTACTAATATTTAGTTAAAGTAAAATATATATATCTAATGATCTTTGTTTATTGTTGAAAAATGACAGCTCATAAGTGTCAGTATTATTATTACTGATCCCTGAGCAATGTTTTTGTCTAGTTTGTGTTTGTCTTGAATGCATTCCGAATACAATCGTTGCTCTAATAATCTCCAATATATGTTCTCTTAATTTCATACACAACTAAGCAACAGCCAATGTGGCGGTTGATAAAAGATTCTCACCAGAATGTATAAATCAATTAATTTAAGTACATTGTTTATCATCAGAGTGAACTGCTGAGCTACACTTGTTCAAATCAGGGGGCAACGATTTATACAGCATCAAAGAAACAAAAGCCACAAATATGTGTGCGTGGCTAGGCGGTGTTGTTTTTGCAATCTGTTGACTAGTAAATTCGAATTCTGCAACTGAGAACTATAATTGACTTTGCCAAGAGCAAACGTGACATTAGCAGAAAGTAGCTAAAAATCACAGTTTTTCAAAAAATAATAACTATTGACAGATGAGAAATGTAGTGGTATAAAATGTATACAGACACCATTCATTAATCTTTGGACATGCTATTTCATTATTCATTATGTACACCCGTTACGTAATTTTTGTTATTTTCTTTTCATTGAATTCAGTCACATAATGATCTGTGACAAAATTATTCAATGTTTTACATCCGTGTGTGGATATTTTCGATGGAAATATTTGTAGTATGGATTCAATGTATATTACAAGATTCGCTGGTGAGTACACAGTGTTGATACTCTTTTCATGCAATAGATTATACATGTATATATAAGTTAGACACGTGTATGTACCAATGCATGGTTCTCTGAATAAAGTAATATATTATATCTGCAATTTCTGTTACCACAGCAAATGTTTTTCTCATTTAATATATATTGATCAAAAATGGTAATTGTGCCATGCATTTTCGCACCCGTCTTTATGTACACCCCCCCCCCCCTATTAAATCCAAAAATGTGTTTGTATTGTACATGGCTGCTTATAACACAGTTCAATTCATAACACGGTCGGATTCTATGGTTCCCAACTACCGTGTTATAGTGGGGTCCCACTGTGTGTGTGTGTGTATATATATATATATATATATATATATATATATATTTATGGTCAGACTATGCATTATATTAACAACAATTTACATTTACATACATTTACACATCTCTCTGGGTTGGCAACTATTCATTGCACCGGTGGAACAGTTAGTCTTGGTACATTGGTTTCAGGAGTATGTACATAAAACATGAGAAAATGCCAGTTATCTTTAAAGCAATATTTTTGTCCTACTGTCAAGTAAAATCACATGAATACATCTTACACAGTCAAACCCGCTTATCTTGACCTTGGTTATCTCGAGAACCTGTGTATGTTCCGGGTTTTTGTCTGAAAAAATTCCTTCATTGTTAGGCTAATTTGTCCCCACTTATCATGACCCCTGTTAAGTTGATAACCCTGTTATGTGGGACATAAGTTTCAGCCCAAAGTAACGTGGATATGCTTAATTCAACAAAATGCAACTTTTTATGACTATCTCTCTGAGAAATTTTACAACAAATGATCCAGCATTTCCACTTCACCGGCAAGGATGGAAAAGTCTGTGCATGATCAAATTTTACTGGTACAGATGCTAATTAACCAATTTCATCAGTACAATGCACAGAGTGGAGCAAATTATGTTGTAAACCATACTTTAGAGTAAAGAAATTGAATGATTGCATTTCTAACCTTTACAGGAGATGCATTCATAATCGACAGTGTCACAAATCAACACTATGACAATATTGTTCATGCGACACAACATCGTAAATTTTATGTTATCTTTAACTCCGTAAAGTATTGGGTCAGCACCAATAAATGTAGCTAAAAATACCTAATATTTTTTACACTATATACTTTTAAAATAATTAGGTACTTTTTTAGCTACATTTAAGGACACAATTACAGATAGGGTAGGGGCTCAGTGGTCACTCTCCGTTATGGATCACTGCCATCTCACCTCTATCTCTGTGGCAAATGTGGGTACGCGAGAAAGCTTGCCAGTAGCTTCTCATGGGTCGGTGGTTCTTTCTGAGGTTTTCCTGGGTTCTTCCTCCACTATTAATACTGGCCGCCGTGTATAGCTTATCTGGTGCTGAAAAATGGCATTAAACCTACTAAAACAACCATTGACCTATGAGAAGCTACTGGCAAGATTTCTCACATACACACATTGGCTGAATCCAAGACTCAAAACCCACACAGACAGGTGAAATGTCAGTGATCCATAACATTGAGTGTTTTAGCCCACACTGTGCCCCAGAAAGTCCTTGAAATGTACTTGAAAATAATCATTGGTCCTTGAAAAATATAAATTTAATCAACAAACAAATGTACAAAAATAGTTTCTTTTCATACAATTATGTCATGTAATCAATTGAGTGGTTTACAACACATGACCAATAAGATATTTATAATTGCATCTGGAGTGTATTAAAAGGTCCTCGATTCTTTTCCAATAATCATTCTTCTCTTTTATTTTCTGTGGCAGTGGTACATCGGTGTACTTTAAATCATGGTGAATCAGCTGTTTAAACTCTTGAACTAAAAGATAATGAAAAATAAACACAAAAATGGTCACAATTTATTTTTATTGTACATCCAAGCTTCTGATCTTTAGTGTACAATCTCAAATTGTGAAGTCTGCTGGAAGTTTATTATTGACTTTTTAGGTATTGTTACCAAACTTTGGGCGTAAATTATGGTTGTATGCCTGCTTTCTACACAATGTACTGACATCTACATTAAATGTACCTGTTCACTTTTGATAAGCAATCACAGAAGATATAAAATAAATTAGATGCAGTGATATGTGGCATGTGTGAATTCATCATAACATACATCAAAGTTATTCTGACTTCAGGTATGCAAAAATTATGTTAATTGCTATGTACAAGGCCAGCCAGTGTGTTTTCATGAAGTGTGTAGAGAGAGAAGGTGGGCTTCTCCAATCTCTGTAAACTCTGATTGCTACCGAATATTCAGGAGACTGCATTCACACCTGCCAAAGGATAAACACATGTATGTGGCATTGAGAATACAGAAGATTTATCTGGGTATGTTTTTGCAAGAGCTTATCCATTTCACTCGGAGCAAAATGCCTGGAAAGTGTGTGCTCAACTCCAATAGGTGTCAAAAACAAAATACAAGACCTGGTAATTTTGTTGTTGTTGTTGTAGGGTTTATTGCCATTTTTCAGCACATGATAGGCTATACATGGTTGCCAGTATTATTGATGGAGGAAGAACCCGGGAAACCCACAGGAAAGAACCACGACCCACGAGAAGCTACTGGCAAGCTTTCTCACATAACTACATTAGCCGAATCTTAAACTCGAACCCATGCAAACAGAGGTGAGATGGCAGTGATCTGTAATGGAGAACACTTTAGACCACTCTGCCACTCGGGGCCCCTACCTGGTAATTAACTTCCCATATACTTGAAAGTGAAGTATTTGATTATACCTCCATAACGTATCTTACGTTGCTAATTAACCAGGCCATTTTTACTGTTCAACCTTGTGTACCTTATTTGCTCTGTAATCTATATTTTATTGTTCTTCATATAAAGATCTGAATTCATTTGTTCTTCTTTGAAATCAAGTTTTGTTTTTCTCCTAAGATATTTTTGTTTCTCAATTATAAAGCATCATGCCTATTGCACAAACATTAGGAAGCCCCTTGTCAGGATAATACAACAATCTAACTAATCCTTTAAATGGCCTTTGATAAATACATGTACATGTAAATACATTAAATGTTGTCACACCAAAAATGTAGGAGCCCTGAATCATCTATAAATAGAATAGAGCAAAATTCCAAGCCAATTTGGTTGTCCCCCCCCCCCCACATATATGTGATTATTAATTTGTTTCTCCTTTGAATACGTTCCCCAATCACATTACTTTAGGGATATTAGCCTGCTACCTCGCGAATCCAGCCCTACCAAAAGACGAAAATTCGTCTTAACTGTCTATGTCATATAGACAAAGGGCAATAACTCTTGCCCCTTACCTCCCCTTGCTACCCGCTAGGTGTCGCTTCTTTAGTTTTTTAGCTTCGCTGTACGCGAAAACACGTACAATTAGACCTCCAATGAATCCAAGCCATCTTAGTGTAAATTCTGACCATCCGAAGTTAAATTTGGAATTACTGTGTTGGATAATCATTCCTTTACAGGTCGTATACATTATTTTACAATATTTTCCAATTTGAGTGACTTTGTCACCTTTTCTAGACTTCGGACCAGGTTGCAACGTGGTCAAGCACGCTTATGGCGGTACTAGCATGTAATACATGTAGCACTCAATAATTTCGCTTATTCCGTATGTAACGTTTACGATATTAGCGATTTAATAACGTGCTGCATTGATAATTTGTGCTTTATTTACCTGCTTTGTCGTTTCAGTAGACTTCAAAAAAGTCTTTGAATGACCAAGTTGCGACTATTTAATGGCGGACTTCGTGTTGTAGTCACGAGTTCACGCGACACTTAATCATTTCGCTTCCTCCGTTAGTTACGGTTATGGAATAGCGACTTAATAGCATGCTGAATTGTTAATTTGTGCTTTGTTTATCTTTTTTTTTCGTTTCAGTAGACTTAGTCTCTAAACGACCAGTTGCGACTATTTAATGGCGGAATTCGTGTTGTAGTCACGAGTCCACGCGACACTAAATCATTTCGCTTCCTCCGTTAGTTACGGTTATGGTAATAGCGACTTAATAGCGTGTTGAATTGCTAATTGTGCTTTGTTTATCATCTTTTTCGTTTCAGTAGACTTCGTCTTGAACGAACCATTGCAACACGCTCACGGCGATAACTAGTGTTGTCATTAAGAGTTAACATGGCACGGAATAATTTGACTACTCCGTTAGTAACGGTTATAGTATTATCGAATTAATAATATGCTGAATTTTTTAATTTGTGCTTTGTTCTCTTCTTTTATCGTTTCAGTAGCAAAGTCGACAACGAAGGCATGAATGGCAAAATGGGTGTTGGCAATGTGGAAATGGAGGAAATTATGTTGACATGGTTTAGGCTGCCCAGTGGATGTAAATTTCACCGCAGGTCCGTGCATGGCTTTCGGGCCTGTAAGTCCGGACGCATGGAGTCTATGCTGGATCAATTGGATCCATTTTAATATGCACTTTCGCCGGCCGGCCAGCCGACACCGTCAGTTCAGCCGGCACTTCAGCAGGCTCCAACCGGCATTAGCCGTCCATCCGGCACCGTTCGTTCAGCCCAAATGGCACCGGACGGCCAGCCGACCTTCCAGCTTGCATCAACAGGCACCGGCCGTTCAGCCCAAATGGCACCGGCCGGCCAGCCGACCTTCCAGCCTGCGTCAATAGGCACCGGACGTCCACCCGGCAATGACCGTTCAGCCCAAATGGCACCGGTCGTCCAGCCGACCTTCCAGCCGGCATCAACCGGCACCGGCCGTCCATCCGGCAACGACCGTTCAGCCCAAATGGCACCGGTCGTCCAGCCAACCTTCCAGCCGGCATCAACCTGCACCGGCCGTCCAGCCGGCAACGACCGTTCAGCCCAAATGGCACCGGTCGTCCAGCCAACCTTCCAGCCGGCATCAACCGGCACCGGCCGACCATCCGGCAACGACCGTTAAGCCCAAATGACACCGGTCTTCCAGCCGGCATCAACCTGCACCGGCTGTACATCGGATTTACGGAGATTATAGTGATGTACCTGTCAGTCAATCTACACTACTGGTTACATATCACTACCATGAGAGAAATGTTATAGATGAATCTCCGTCCAATCAAACCATTCGAGAGGCAGGTGCCGGTCATAGCCGGACCTTCGACGACATTCCGGCCGACCATATACCAGACAAATCAGTCGGTATTGCCGGTGTACACCTCCCGTCACGTCAAATACGTGACGGTGTGATTTTAAAACAAGGGAGAATTAGTGACATTATCAGAGGTGACGGAATTGAGTTATCTATGCCACTTGGTATGCGCTACCCAGATATGGCAGCTTTACCAGAACAGGACTTTCAGGCCGACCATTCGCCAGTTCAATCAGCCCTTAGTGCCGGCCGTCCATATGTTCACGGCTTCTCCACAAGGGAGATTTAGTGAAAGTGTCAATTATGACAGAATTGCGTCATCTAGGTCACCTGGTATGCTGTACAGATATGCAAGCTGTACCAGAACCAACATTCCCTCTGAGCGAATGGTAGATGGGCGCGCAGTGCTGGCCGCACTACATAAGCATTATGTAATTATTATTACCTTACAGCCGGCACCGGGCGTCCATCCGGCAATGACCGTTCAGCCCATATGGCACCGGTCATCCAGCCGACCTTCCAGCCAGCACTAACCGGCACTGGGCGTCGATCCGGCAATGACCGTTCAGCCCAAATGGCACCGGTAGTCCAACCAAGCTTCCAGCCGACACTTGCCGGCACTGACCGTCCATCTGGCTCCGGCCGTCCAGCCCAACAGGCACCGGTCGTCCAACCGTATGGAGATTTTAGTCATATACCAGTCCGTCCGACTGTACCGCTGTACCAGCACGGGGACTTTTATCATACCGCAATCCGCACAAATCGGATTGACGAAGATTCTAGTGATGTTTCCGTCTGTCAATTCGTACTACCGGTTACATATCACTACCATGACACAGATGTTGGCGATGAATCTCTCGATCCAACCCGACCATTCGAGCGGTCGGTGCCGGTCATAGCCGGCCCGTCGCAGTCATTCAGGCCAAACATATGCCAATCAATTCATTCGGCATTGCCGGCCGTCCATAGGCTAACAGCTCATCCACAAGGGAGAGTGAATGCCTTTATCAGAGATGTCGGAATCGAGTCATCTATGCCACCTGGTATGCATTACCCCGATATGGATGCTTTACCAGAGCAAGATTATGCACATAGTGAGTGCGATGAATCGCAGGCAAATCAGCTGTATGCAGATCCAACTATGGAACGGACTGAGTTCAGCTTCAAAGCCGCAGTGGAGGAAATTTATAGGGTGTTGGCCCCTTCAGAATGCCCTCCACCTCCTGCTGCCATTACCGACTATAAGGTTAGAGCGTCGGTCGATCTGGATGAGGGGGAAGAGACTCTATCCTTCCGCCTCCTTCCCCAGTCGACAAAAATTAAGGAAATTAATGACCGTCTGTCGACACGTATAGGGGATCCAGGAAATGCTAAGGCGTTCTTTTCCGAAAGTCAAGTACCAGCGTCGTTTTCAGGTCGAGGGTACAAAACTCACTCCGATGCGTTCAGTACTGAGGTCCCGGCTCTGGATAAAAATATGGCAGCAGTCCCTATGTCTGCTCCATTGTCTTATAAAGTGGACAAAACTGTGTTCAATGCCAAGTCCAAACTGGTTCGAAATGTAGTCGCTACGTCTTCACTGTTAGACCTAGCCTCCCTAGCCATTTTCAGGATCGCTGAAAAATCTGGCAATGAACATGCTTGGGAATCGAGGGCCTGGTTAGCTAGGGTTCTTAACAGGGCAGCTCACCATTCCATGGCCAATGCGCTGACTGCTTCTGCCAACCTAGACCTGATACGTCGTGACGCATGTCTGAAGGGCACATCGCTTAAACCCCATCATAAGCTGGCTAGATATGACCGACGCACATTTCACATCCCTATCCCACGAGTAGCGGACATTTCTCCGTTGTGCTTGTCGGGACTCGGTTTATCAGTTCCATGTCATACCTTTTGGCCTCAATTTTAAGCCCTGGGGTTAGTACCAAGGTTATGGATTACGTCGTCACCCTGTTCCGCTCGACTTCATCTATTGCGTCGGCAGTATATTTGGACGACATCCTCCAGAAACATCTGTCAAGTTCTACTCTGCTCAAAGGCAGAAACGATCTTAAATCACTTTACATCATATAGGCTTTCTCGTGAACTGGATAAAGTCTGATCTCTGTCCAATCCGGATGTTTGGTCCATCTGGGTGTGGAGTTTCTCCCGATCTGAATCTGGTAAGGCTTCCTCGAGTTTGCGATCATCCAGATATTTGCACTCGTAGAGTCCGTTTCCGACAGGATGCGTATTTTAGCGAGAGAGTTGCAGATCCTCGGATTATTCAATGCGGCAGCAGACTTGATCCCGCTCAGCCGTCCTTTTATGCGCCCTTTACAAAGGACGTTGCTAGCGTAATTGCGCCCTTTTCAAGTCCCTTCGATCCCAGAAAACAGTCATGCTCACGCCAGAGATACGATCATTCTTGAGTCAATGGCACAAACCCTGTGGGCTGTCCACAGGGATTACTCTGGAGATACCCCAAGCGGGGATAACGGTATGTTCCGCCACTAGTACCTACGGTTGGGGTGCCCACCTGTTGCCGGACTTCGATACAGTACTGTCAGCGGCACGTGGGTGCCAGGGGCGAGCCCTTTCCACATCAACCTTTCAGAAATAACGGCTGTCATCAACGCCTTTCATTTCGGGCAGGATCAACTCTTATTACAAACTGCCCTCATTATGTCAGACAACTTTGTGGTGGTGCCTTGCCTTAAAAACATGGGGACACCAATCACCAGACCTGTGCAATCTGAGCTGGCAGTTTCTACATTGGTTTGACAATCTCCACCTTAATGTACAATTCCGGCACATTCTTGGCAGACTCAATGTCTTGGCTGACACTCTATCTAGTCATTCACACAGAATGGTCACTCCATCAATCGGACTTTCTTCCAATTGACACACTTTGGGGACGTCCGATGATTGATCTTTTGCAACAAGGTGAAATCGCAAGTTGTCCACCTTTCATCTCACAGGTTCCAGACCCAGAAGCTTGAGTCGTGGATGCTCGATCAATCAGCTGGGAAGGGTTGTGGTCATTCTCCTACCCTCCCACGGTCTTGGTACTGAAATTAATCCAGAAGTTAAGGGGTCAGAACTGTCAGATGGTTCTGATTGCCCCTCTCAGATGGAACAACTCCTGGGTCTCCGATTTACTCAATCTAGGCGATAGATCTACCCAGGAAGATTACAGTCAGCACAAGTATTCGCAAGCAACCGCGGCCAGGGGTGTTCCACCCCTGTCCGGACCGTCTTTATGTTCAAGCTTGGCTCTTGTCCAGACAGCCTTGCAAGACAAACAATTTAAATCTTTGATTGTGGAGAGAATCTCGAGGGCAAGAAGGCCCTCTACTCTGATGGTTTACGAGGGCAAGTGGCATGTTTTCAGGGACTGGTACCATATCATTCACATTGTTCCTCTGAGTGTCACAATCCCTCAACTGGCCAACTTTTCTCTGGCTTTTCGAGGAGAAACAGCTGGCTCCAGTTATTATCAAATGCTACCGCTCCATGATATCAGACACATTCCGCCATTCTGGTACATGTGCTATCAGCCATGACAAAGATTTGTCAGATCTTTTAGACACTTTAAAAATTCAATAGACTTATATCCCTCACCCTGTTTCCAAATGGAATCTGTCCTGGGTTTTAACATGACTCAATTCAGACAGTATTGAGTCTTTAACCCACGATTAGTTAAAGCTACTATCATACAAATTGGGTTTCTTGATAGTCTTAGCTTCAGCATGCAGGGTGAGCGAGTTACATGTCCTTTCTAGTGACCCGAACTCTCTTCCGTTCCGATCAGAGGGTTTGATGGTCCTCTTGACGCAGCCAGGCTTCGTAGTCCAAAATAGATTACCATACATTGGCGATCAACGAGTCGTCATTAGCTCGCTTTCTTTATAGATAAGTCAGGATCAACAGCCATGTAAGATCCTGTTTGTGCACTCTAGCACCATTTCAATGCATAGAGGTGAGTCAGGTCACATACAAGCACCTCTTTCTTCTGGTGATAGCTGGGACATGAGATATCACCATTCAAGCCCTTGCTTCATGGCTGAAGTGGGTTATACGCTTGGCGTACTCTGAGGATTCGCAAATCAGTCACATTATAGAAGCTATTGGCTGACATGCAGAGTCAACCTTCTACAGTTTTATCTTCAAGCTTGTACTCGCAGAGGCAAACATTGATTCTAGTAGGTCCGGTGTTGGGCAGCCCAGACGCCCACCAGACCCATGTGCAACAATCAGCACAGCCTATTAGCTTCACTGGATTCGCCAGATAAATTTTCGTAGGTAAGAAGATTTCAATAACTATCTTCTTAACCGTATAAAGGGGTCACATATCACGTGACCCTGGGCTGTGTTGCTGATTGAAAATTAGGAGACTGGGTTATCATTCACATGGGGAATCCAACCATCATTCCCTAGAGGATACCCGAGGTGGAGGTCGGATGCTCCGCATTCCCTCCTCCTATTACTTATTCTCCTAAAGTAATGTGATTGGGGAACGTATTCAAAGGAGAAAGCAAATTTTGTAGTAAATTATGTTTCTCCGAGAATACTTACCCAATCACATTACTAAGAAACCCTCCCAACCACCCCGCCATGCGAGCATCCTTGTGTTTTATATACCGCTCAGCTTAAAAAACTAAAGAAGCGACACCTAGCGGGTAGCAAGGGGAGGTAAGGGGCAAGAGTTATTGCCCTTTGTCTATATGACATAGACAGAAAAGACGAATTTTCGTCTTTTGGTAGGGCTGGATTCGCGAGGTAGCAGGCTAATATCCCTAAAGTAATGTGATTGGGTAAGTATTCTCGGAGAAACATAATTTACTACAAAATTTGCTTTTTAAAAAAAGTAAATAAAACCCCAAATGATATTTTAAAAAATCCATATCACCCATTATTTTTTTAATGAAACTGTTGACGGCTGTGCAATGATTACACATTCATCAATGCAAATGGAAAGTGACTGCTTTACTTAATGTCTATGAATTAGATAGAAGAGTGTTTTTAAATTTTATTGTTTTATCTTGAATCAGATATCAAAGCCATGGAATCCATCAAAGTGATATAGAAGTGTGCTTTCATTTTTATTGTTTTATCTTGAATCAAATATCAAAACCATGCAATCCATCAAAGTTGACTCAAATTCTGGAGCTGTGTTGATAGCGATGGTCACTGATCAAAGTCATGAGGGACATGGGACTACAACTGTATGAATAAAATAAGTCTTCTTACAGAATTTGATGTTGAGACAGTTAACTTAAAGACATTAACACATTTTACAATTTCTTGATACATGATTACCCAACCACATCATCATTTTTTTTCTGGTATGGAGGCAAATGCAAGTTTTTTCGGTAAAATCAGGCATACCCATGATAGTCAACGAAAGTTATTTATTTTCGCATACAATTTTGGTCAGTTGTCATTTGCAGCTAGTTAAAGTCAACACAAGCAAAGAAAATATTTTTGTTAAAGTACAGTCCTACATGTGCATGTACTTAAATTGACCAAGATTTTGGTAAGCGAGAGAAAACTATTGAGGCTACCAAAGAGATAAGGCTTTTCACAGGAAAAGAAAAACAACTTTAAATCACTGAACACACTTAAGTGTTGTAAAATTATGTGACATGTTACTTAATCTCATTTAAAACACTGCCAACCTTTTTTTTGTGTAACCTGGCATGACTGAACTATTAGTTTTATTGTGCATTAGAAATGCCATTTATTTTTAGAAACAAAACACCACATTTTTTGGTACTTCAAATACATAATCGTTGTTATGCAATAAGTTTGACAACTAAGCCCAGATTATCTTGGATCATGGTTATGTTTATGATTTTTGTCACCCCTGACATAAGGTAACCAGGTTTGACTGTAATGGTATCCGCAGGACTCAAAATACTAATTCAGTTCCCATAGTAAACCTAAGCAAACATCCTTATATTAAAGATTATAATAACTTAAATAACATTTTTGAGTACTCATGATCAAATCTATATTTATTAGTATAGATGAAACCTGGATGTCAGCTTCTATATAGAGGAAAGGATATGAGCCATGACATTTTCTGGACGTGCATGTGTCTGAAACATGTGCTTTCAATTTCACAAGAAAAGAGTCGGGTGCTAATTTTATTAATGAGTGTTAAAAACTCAAGACTGACATTCCATCAATAAACTAGAATAAGCTCTCAAAACATTCTTTTTCCTAAAACATAATATATATTATTAACCAATCCTGATATTAATATTAAAAATTCAATAACTTAAAATGTTTGAGTACTCATGATCAATATTATATTTATTTGTATAGATAAAACCTGGATGTCAGCTTCTGTGTAGAGGAAAAGATATGAGCCATGACATTTTCTGGATGTGCATGTGCTTTCAATTCAGCACCAAAGAGTCAAGTTCAAATTTCAGTAATGAGTGTTCCATATTCAAGACTGTTAAAAGACTGAAATTCCATCAATAAGATAATGAAGGCTTCTGCGCATTAAGTTCAGTGCAGTACTGCATCATTTGATAAAAGGTTAAGGTCATTGAATCCCTTTAGTTAATAATCTCAAGTGTCTACAAAGAGAACTGTTAAACACAGGGTGGGCATAGAACATTCGGTTCCTAGTTCTCTTGTGTTTGCTTAATCTCTGCAAATTTCATATCCTGGTTTTACATTTTCTAGACTTAATTATAAATTAAATATAAAACAAATGTTCCTTTAGTCACAATGCAACCTAATTTTCATTGTTGTTTGCCTTCTTAGTAAAATTTTGTTTTCATCATAACTAGGTTTAGAACTTTTTTCCTTTAGTTATAAGTGGCCCTGAGTAGCTGAGCAGTCAAAAGTGCTCACTGTTCCAGATCACTGCCATCTCACCTATGTCTGCACAAGTTTGAGTCTTGACTCAGCTAATGTGGTTACTGAGAAACATTGCCTGTAGCTTCTTGTGGGGTTGGTGTTTCTTTCCATTGTTTTCCAGGGTTTATCCTCCACCAGTTATATCCTCCACCAGTTATATTGGCTGTCATGTATAGCCTATCTTGTGCTGAAAAATGGTGTTAAACCAAAGAACAACAACAGCTTACATTATTGCTTGGAGAATAGGGATTTAAAGAGCATTTTAAATTAATCAGGTCTTTTGTAGAGCCATAAGAACTTACAATAATGTGTGAATATCCACTGAAATTATGCTGAGTATGTGAATATAACGTGTATAATTTATGTATTAAATTTGTTGCTTCTTTTTAGGGTGCTCGAAATGTTTGACACTATATATTTTCTTTTTTTATATAGGGAATGAGAAAGCATATAACATCCTGTTGCATGTGCTCAATGAATGTGGTCCGATCACATGGCTGCACAACAAACTAGCCATGAAGCATCTTATTCGGCATCTAGCGGCAGAGTTTCAGAAAGATCAGGTATAGGCTATAGATCTAATTATGAGACTTGTAAGAGATATTCTTAAAAAATTAATTTGTTAATTTTGACTCAGAAGTGAACTTATCATTCTAAGCTTTCATTGTGAAAATAAGATATTTGAATCATTTGATAAACACCACATGCATTGGAAGGGTGATGTATGAAGGTTATAGATAGCAATTTATGCCTGAATACAAGAAATTTGTACAGATAATGCCAATCTGCCTTCAAATGTAGCATTTGTAAATATAAATAGAAAAGCTGTAATAACTTATTTTAAAAAGATAACCTAGGAATTGGAATACATTTAACAAATGTTCTAGTATCAACATTTCAGATTCAAGCAAATAATGCTGTTCCATCATCAACAATAAATAAACATTTATAAATTATAACAGTGTTATTTTTTAGGACTGTCATTTATAAATTATAACAGTGTTATTTTTTAGGACTAAAACAGTGAACTGAATTTGAATTTTGACAAACTCTGACACAAAGCATTCTGGGGCCTTTAAATTATACTGATGTGCTACCAGATACGAATGGAGATGTTTTCATAAGATATGCAGTCGATGGCATTGAAGCAACTTCAACATAAAGCATAATCATGACCCATATCTATTGGCCAGTATCGTGTTCATCTTACTGAACCAATTTTCAGTGCTATTCTTGTAATGTACGTATTAAGACAAAATAAATTGGTTTTCCACAAAATTGGTACGTAAAGAAAATTTAGTGCAGATTTTAAAAGACAAGCAATTACCCATTTCTTTTATAATCAAACTACCATAGACTGATAGACTGTTGAGCGTTGAAAACTACCTGATATGATGATTACTAGGTAGAGCTTAAAACCTAATGCATGTAGATTGCCTGTCATTGTTAATTGGCTGCACTGCCTAGTTTTCATTATTCTATGTGCTTGTTTTGTTATTCACACCTTTACATGACATGGTTAAGTAATTTATTTCCACCTGCTTGACAGTCTTAGAACATAATTAGCATATGCAACCTACCTCATTCTAGCAGTCAACATGTACCTACCTCTTTCTGGATTGGCACCTACCTCATTCTAGCAGTCAACATGTACCTACCTCTTTCTGGATTGGCACCTACCTCATTCTAGCAGTCAACATGTACCTACCTCTTTCTGGATTGGCACCTACCTCATTCTAGATGCTGAATGGCACTATCTCTTTCTTGATGCTCATTGGTACAGATCTCTTTCTAGAGGCTAATTGGTACCTACCTTTTTGTGTGTAGATGCTGATTGGTACCCACATCATTCTAGAGGCTGATTGGTACCTACCTCTCTAGTGGCTGACTGATACCTACCTACCTCTTGTAGCTGACTGATTGTGACCTTTTTCTTGTGTCTGACTGATACCTACTTCTTTCTAGCAGCCAACTGATACCTATTTTTTTTCTAGGAGTCAACTGATACCTATTTTTTTTCTAGGAGTCAACTGATACCTATTTTTTTTCTAGGAGTCAACTGATACCTATTTTTTTTCTAGGAGTCAACTGATACCTATTTTTTTTCTAGGAGTCAACTGATACCTATTTTTTTTCTAGGAGTCAACTGATACCTATTTTTTTTCTAGCAGCTGACTGTTTTTGAACCTTGGCATTCAGGTGGTTTTCAAAATTCTGATATTTTAAATTAGCTGACAACATAAAACTGCATACCATCAGGAATCAACTCAATCATGTAAGAATTAATTTTCTTCAAGTAAATGAAACTATGTAGAAAAATTTGAAGTTATCTGAAATGGCTCTTTTATTCTGCTAATAAATTCTATCTTTGACATTTTAATATTATACAGACTGCAAGAAAGTTTGAGTTGTGTAAGACGTTGACCTTTCTCCTGACAACAATGCCAGTACACATGGTAAGTTGCAAATAATTCAAACTTAATGAATTGATTCAATTTTATGCAAAACGTTTTTGCTGTTTTCAACTTTAGCTTATCTTTTTACTAAGGCTATGCAACACCATTGGATTAAATGCAGACTCATTTGAGCTAATCTTATTACTAGGGCTATGTAACACCACTGATCTTGTGATACAAGATGTAGCTTGATGCATAGATTTGAATACAGTATGAACTCGATACATATCCTAGCGTATTTGTACATAAATGGCAATTATAAATTAGTACAATATTGGTTTTCGTGCTTTGTAAATATTCATATTGTCTTATTTCATTACTACTATGATCTATTATGTGATAATGTAAGTCAATGGTCTGTTTCCTTATTCAGACTGTCACTTTACAACCTCTTCATATATTTTCATGATATCGTACTGAGGTCAATACTTTGTCATACACTAGTCAGATTCCTAGTTCAAAGGTCAAGGTCATTGGATTGTTTAGCATGGTGAAGCTGTATCTCTCAAGACTTGCTGATAACCAGTTTCATGAGTGTACAGGGTCAAAAAATGCTGTCACTAAAGTGTAAAATAAAAATCTGTCATTGTGACCTAGTTTTAAATGTTTTGTTGTAGTACTCAGAATGCATGCAGTTAACAGATGTATAAGCAACAGTATCTGAGGAACTCATCTAAACGTGAAAAAGATACATGGACACTGGAGTATGAAACTTAGGTCATGGTGACTGACTTTTGGTATGGTGGTTTTGAACAATGTAGGATCCATGCACAGATTTATCTTCATAAATCAATAAGCTGCAGTGCCCTAGAATCTTTAAAAAGGTGAAAAGCTGGCCACAGGCACCTATCATGCACTACTACTGAGACTGCATGCACAATTTAATTTTCATGACTGCAGAGACATTAGTGTACGAGATATTGACGTAAAATGTGTGCTATATTTGTCCAACTCTGAATTATTTCTCATTTTTTTAATTCACCTAATTTTTCAGACAGCTATCATGGTTGGTAATTAATTTTATTTTCAACTCTGATTTTCAGACACTGTATGTGACAGTTTTATTAAGAAAGAAAGGAAACTTTATTCAGTACATTGCCCTGGTATTTTCAAAAATGAAATCGACAACACATGCTGCTGTAAGAGTGCCATTAGGTGCTTCTTTTCAAATTATAACCGAGGTTTTTCATAAATATTTTGTGAAAAATATTTTGAATTAATCAAGATATTTTAAGTTAGATATTGTATTTATTTGTTATTTGCAAATCGACTTGAATCAGTAAAGCTTGTTAACAGAGAGTTTCATATCAGTTGTAAGAATTTCCATTTTGAAATTAATTTTTCTGTCAGTAGAAAAATACATTACAACTGTTTCTCATTATAGCGTGATTCTGAATACATCATAGTACTGATGTGAATTATATAATCAAAATCGTATCACAAGATGCGCTGAAAAATCTGATGTAAGGCTTAGTGTTTTGTCTTTATTTCATTTTAAAAACACTATTATTTGACTAGTTTTGAACATTCCCGCTTTGGCATAGTTCAGTTTATAATGCTATTGTCAGTATATAGTGGTTTGGTACACAGTGCTCTTCTCCATATAATGCAGTTTGGTATTATATAATGAGATTGGTGGTTATGGACCCAGCTTTTGTGTTAAAATGAAGGAGAGCTCTGTAAAAAACGAATGATAAATGGATGAATAAGTAAAATGGGCAAACTGCAATTTCTGAGAGTTCTGTAATCAGTTGAATTCATCCTATGCAAATCATGTATTTACTCTTTGAGAAGGTTTGATCCAGATTGAGTTGTTGCTTTGTTTATGCCATTAAGAAGAATACATTATATATATATATATATATATATATATATATATATATATATATATATATATATATATATATTTGTTGAGCAGCTTACTATCAAAATGAAAATAGTGGTCAGTCTTGGTCCACCCACCAAACCCACGTTTTATGCTAGTTTTGTTTGGAAACTGAAATTGTGCAGATGTTTGTCATTGACCCTAAGTTTTGGGACATTAAAAGATCATTGTTTTGCATCTGAAATCATGGGCTAAAGATTGTGCTTTTCTTTAATAAATACTGGTGATGACTGTTACAGAGTGTATATCATTCACTTGAGCTATATAAAAAAAACTGCAACTGCATATTTACTCATTTTGGGAATCCTGAAAAGATGAAAAGTTTTCCAAATTTTTACCATACTTTTCAAAGGGCAGGAAAAATCTAAAATACTTTCCCAGATTTTCACAAAATGGTATCAATATCCAACTTTTTCCTTCAAATTCTACATAATTTTTAGCAAGTAAAATAAAATCTTACATGCCAAAATAAATTGTCCCCAGCTGTTGGACAAGTGATTTTTCCAGCCCTCATTTCTGTTAAGCTTTGATAACAAACTGTAGTGTGAGACAAATGAACTGGATATTAACATTCAGAGGTCAGCATTAAGTAAATCTATATCTAAATTTTCTATCAAAAGGATGTCACATAGTTTTGATTGGATGTAATCTATATCTGTCAGATAATTTGATTTGACATTCTTTTTCTTTGTTTTTCCTTTCTTTATGAAATGAAATGAAATTCCTTAATTTAGACAAAAAGTCCATACCATGTTTATTAATGCATACATATATGAAATTTTGTACCTTAATATTTTGCAGTGAAAAGTTTGCCATGTACATGTTCTATTTATATTCTAGGTTCAAGAAGAAGACCCTCCATGGCTGGACAACATTGTTGCTGGTTTTGAGTACATGTTCAGAAGCAGGTTAGGTGAGTTGGTTTTTCTCAAAAGCTTGAAAATGTGGGGCCAGTTACTCTTGTACTTTTATTTATATTTATCAGCAATTCATATTTACATCTTTTATCATGACTATTTCTTTCAATCCATACTATAACATTTTCCTAGTACTTATTTCAAAACAAGAACTTTGGCTTTAAATTTTTAAGATGATTATCCTTCTTCTTATAGTGCCATTTTCTCTAGTGCCAATGTTCAAAGGCCATTATAAAGTGTAATACCTTATAGTGGTATTTTCTCTAGTGCCAAAGTTCAAAGGCCATTATAAAGTGTAATACCTTATAATGGCATTTTCTCTAGTGCCAATGTTCAAAGGCCATTATAAAGTGTAATACCTTATAGTGATATTTTCTCTAGTGCCAAAGTTCAAAGGCCTTAATAAAGTGCAATACCTTATAGTGGCATTTTCTCTAGTGCCAAAGTTCAAAGGCCTTAATAAAGTGTAATACCTTATAGTGCCATTTTCTCTAGTGCCAAAGTTCAAAGGCCTTAATAAAGTGCAATACCTTATAGTGGCATTTTCTCTAGTGCCAAAGTTCAAAGGCCATTATAAAGTGTAATACCTTATAATGGCATTTTCTCTAGTGCCAAAGTTCAAATGCCTTAATAAAGTGTAATACCTTATAGTGGCATTTTCTCTAGTGCCAAAGTTCAAAGGCCTTAATAAAGTGTAATACCTTATAGTGGCATTTTCTCTAGTGCCAAAGTTCAAAGGCCTTAATAAAGTGCAATGACTTTTGAAGATCTTGGCTTACAAAATAAAAGCGATTTCCATTAGCCAGTCTTTCAGACTGAATGTCCCAGTTTGAGAAATAATGGAGTCTTTTGGCTGGCACATCAATTCTACATTCTTCAGCTTCAAATTATGGGACATGGCCTCACAAAGGATTAAGCAGTCCCATCAGGCTTCTGGTAGCTTCCTAGATTCTTATCATGCCACATTCATGACTGCATAATCAGCCTTAGGCATGACTGCATAGCTTTCATTGGATTCTCTTGGGAAACATTTGCAATTATGCCGGCAGCCTGGTGCAGGGCCCCATTGTAATCTCCTTTATAGGAGTTTCACACATAATATTCAGTTGTGCTTCCTTAATTAATATTGCTGTTAATCCCACCCACATTTTCCTGCACTGGGAAGCATCCTGTATAGGTTTTTCTTAAGCTTAAACTGGTAAGCCTTTGGGATATGTGTGGACACATAGCTGGGGCATAGGGAGGTAATTTGTAAGAGTTATTTTCCATTTATAGATAGAAACATAAGATACCTAATTTGCCACACTATTTCCAATTGTTTATTTTTCCAGAAATGCTGAAACAGTTTTGACCAAACATGGCAGGAACCTTCTTAGAACATGCTCCTCAAAACTTTCAGTGGTGGTTTTCTTAATTATTACTCAAGTAGGAAGCCTGTTTTTGACCTCAAATGAACACATGGTTACTTTGGACATGCAAATTTGCATCTTTTTGTGGCTTCTATTTCAACCAGGTGCAAAAGGTATGGTCTGCTTCTTGATAATGACTGGGCCTGTTCTGTGTAAACTTGGTTTGAATGTTCCTTTCAGGCTTGATGTGTCATCGTATGTGACTGTCATTTGTTACAAAGGGCACAGACCTTTTTCTTTATATTTATCATGGGCTGTTTGGCAAAACTTGATTATAATTTGATCTAAGTTCTATATGTAATTTATTTTAGCTATTCAGTGTTGCCATTGTTAATAAAATTGTGTAACTTTTTAAACATACATGGTCATCACTTCTGGCTAATTTAACAGGGACAGGTTAGAATCGGGCTTTGATCATCAGGTGAGTAATCCAATGCATCTGGTTATTTAAGATGTACAAATTTAATTAAAATTTTTCTTACCAACAGATGTGTTACGTAGAGAGTTATCTTTACGGTTGGCAGCTGTGTTGGTGGATGTGTGTGGTGTCAGTATTGTGCTGCCTCCCCACACTAAGGACTGTAAGACCTTTCTCCTCATGACCCATCTCTGTTGTGTGGAGGTCAGAATGGTACTGGAGGAACCAGACACACAAAAGGTTAGTCTTCCACTTTGCACTGTTCAGCACAAATATAATAGCAAATTGAGAGAAGACTGTAGTTTTCATTTAATAGCTAGACAAATTGTAGCAGAGATGGTGAGCCCACCTCATAAAAGAAACTGAGGCTTCTTACAAAAACAAAACAAAAAATAATGTCAGTAACGCAAACTGAAGCCTCTAACTAACCGAGTTTCTCTAAATGTGTTAGTTAAGTTTGTTACTTTATCAGTCATTAGTGTTTTTCAAAACAATTTAAGGTGTTTTTTATACCATCCTTACATTTCATTGAGGTCACACCCTCTCTGCTGCTTTAAATTAGATAATATATTTCTATCAATATTTTCTTATACAACTATATATACTTATACAACTAGACTAGCTCGAGAGCAACTAGAAGCAATTAAGAAATCTCTACCAGTCCGTGATTGTACCAGAGAACTATTACAAACGTGTCAAGAATCTCAAGTTGAATTTGCAGAAGGTTCAGAACAATTATTTAGACCTGTCACAAACATTACTGAAAGAGTTGCAGAAACCACTGAAGGTCTTCTTCCATGAGTAAAACAAACTGCTGAACAAACTAAGAAAACAAAAAAGATTTTTAAAAAGCTTCCAGCAGATATAGTTGCTGCACAAATACAACTGCAAGCCAATGGGTAAAGAAATACTGAAAGAAAAAGTACCGGAAGAAGTTACACTATCTGAAAAATTTACTAATGAAATGATCTAACATTTGCGGGTTTTAGTCATAAAGAAAGATACTTAAAATCTAAACACAATAAACCTTTAGGCAGAGAATGTCTGGTAAAGATGGATATACAGCATAAAATATGACAAAGATCGAGTTTCAAATAAAGATCTAATATTTATGATGTACATAAATAAAATATTAATGTGCTCAGCAACATTCCAGCTCAGAATATCAACTCCCCCCCTCTGCATCAGCAGCAGATAAGAACAACAACAAATTCCTCTACAAAAGAAAAAATCACAACCTTCTAAAAAAGAAAGGGAAAAATGTTATGGTGATTCTGACACTAGTGCTACTGGAAGTGGTATTTATACAGAAAGTGGTCTTGTTACCTGCCCAAATAATGTTTTTTTCCGACATAGCACGATTTAAAGTTCTCATATGAGGAAAATGAGCTGGAAATAATTCATCAGAATTAATTAATGAAGCCACTGATATTTGTTGATGATTATTTCAAGGTGGTATCATTGATATTAGCATTTACCGGGAACTAATTGATGAACTCGATTGATTTGCAAGAATGGCTCCAAAAATAAGCTCCAATCACATCACAAAACAATTATCAGTGAAAGCTATTAGTGAAAAAGCTACTGGTGATATTGGTAATATTGCCGGAAAGGCATTTTCTGCAGCCATGGATAGACTAGCACAATTGATACAACGAAAACCACTGTCAGTAAAATTACCATCTACTGAAATTATGCCTGCAAATGTCAGTAAAATAATAAACCAAGCTGCAGATAAAAAAATTAGCAGCCTTGATGAATCAAGAAGCAAAACAAAGTATAAATACTAGCTTAACCGGAGGTAGACTTCATAGGCGATGTTGATTTAGATAGAGAAGTATATAATAACATGTTCAAACATGTATCCGACCCAGCATTTGACATAGATGCACCAGTTCTTAATGATGAATCAATTCGTGATAATCAGTATTGTTCTTAGGACACAAGAGAACCATATTAAGTTCAGGATACAAGTAGATATTTTCTACCCACTGAAGCATTTATTGAAGTTGAAATAATAAAAACAGATGATACAGAATATGGGGGTGCTGTCAAAGTCGGTTTTGTTAACACCGGGTTTATGGCACTGTTTAATAGCACTACATATATGATTGATGGAAGAAATATCTAATCGATTCAGAATGATGAAGATCAGCTGGTCAGACAATTATGTTTCACAAAGATGGTTCTAATAATCCTAATGACATTCAGTATGTTTTGAGACGACCAAAAGACCGTGCTAATCCTGCTGCTGTTGTTAATGTGGAAGATATGATTATTAATGTTAATTTGGAATACAATTTAGGATTTAAAACACGCTGATCAATATTGTCAGTTAAATCTTAGAAACTTTTCATGTGCAATTCCACTATCTTACATTTTCGGTTTTTGTAGAAATGTTAGAAAGGTTATAACCCAAGCATACAGCTGTACTCGTATGAACAGGTGAAAATAATCATGCTATATGGCATGGTAAATCATTGCTATCATGGCTAAGAACAACAACAGATAGTATTCAGAGTAATATTGACGGTATATTTACTTGGCATATAGTATCACAACAAGGCGTTTCTGTGCCACAACATATTTGTTGCCCTACAAGCTTATACACAATTAAATTCTCAATGGCAGAATCAAATGATATTTGACAAACTCTGTTTCTGAGATTTCGTTAAAAATAAACAGCCAACATATCATCTTTTGATGACATTTATGAGACGTGATCAGAATGTAGATACCAGTCTGCAAATCTTGATTTAATACAGCAAACTATCGTCGGTATACACTTCCGAGCTTATGTAACTCTTATGGCTGCTCCAGCTCCCCTTATCCCTAATTACAGACCAATTGCTGTTATATTTAGCGATAAATTGATGCGACTTGAAGGTGCTGGTGGATGAAAGAGGGCCATTGATGCACCATTAGAAATTTTTTTTAACAATTGGATCGCTTGTAATATTATAAATGTCATATCATCATGTAAATGTTACTCTGACTCTGGATCAGATTAGAACACTACAAACCGCATCAGTGAAAAAATCCAAAACTGCAATGACACTAAAATACAGCCAGTTTACATGTGGTGAAAATAAGCTGTCACTGACAGAACATCCGCGTAAAAAAATTCAGTGATGTTAAACATGACAAGAATGGAATAAGAATTACTCTCTCCACAGGTGCTATTTCAGGTATAACCAAATCAGGTGGTATATTTCCACTCAGTCCTATAATAGCTGCATGAAATACATTTCAATTGCAGTTTCATTTTGTTAATTTATCCCATCATTGAATAGGAACTATAAAGCACATGATTTGGTATGTCTGTAAAAGAAAATAAGTTATGAAGAAAATAATTTTGAAACCATTATATTTTCAAAGTTAACAATATTTTGTAAGTAAAAATTAATTGATAATCTGCAAAGTATAGCATGGATAATTAAGACCTGATGACAATAAATAGATATCATCTACAAAAACTGTATAAAATAAATCCAAATAATTGATAATTTTTTTTCTTATAAAACTATTTGAATTTTTACTTGTTATTATATTCCATTTAGCACCAGTGAGAGACAAAAATTATTTTCTCCTTTCTGAAAAACTAGGACTCGCTGACCAAAGTCTTTGATGATTGTAGCAGAAATGGTATATCTTGACTGCATAGACAACTAATGCATTTCTTTATTAGAAGCTTTCCAACCTGAATTGTTTTAAATTACTTTTGTATGTTCTGTTAATCTTCAACCCCATGACTTATTTAGTTTACTAAGCAAAATTATAAAATTTAAATTTGTCATCTAGTTATATTCATCATTTTTGTCTTATGAATAAAGTAAGTGATTAATAACAAATAAATTTATTTCATCTTTCAGTCCTTTATTAATAAGTAATATTTTTGTTTTAATCATTTTCTGAAATTTCTTTACCAAACAGGTGATCATATTTTGAAAATCTGAAAAACCTTTCAGGCAAATGGAACCAACTTTTTGTCACCACTCCACCCCCATCAGCACCAAAACAGAATCCAATATGAAATATATTCTAAGAAGCAGTAAATAAGAAACAAATGCTTGCAAATGCAAATCATTGTATAGAAGCATGAAATCAGTTTTGAATTGTAGTCAGTATGTAACAGTTTTTATAATTGTCAAACTTTAGTGTGTCCTGGAAGGCTCGCCCACCTTTGGTCCCCTCTTGGCACTCCAAGATGCTGTGGCATGCACGGTGGCCACATCCTGTAAGATGGCCTCGACTGGCCGGCTAAACCAGGCTGAGGGTAGCCAGTGGGTCTTGAACCTTTGGTGAGTTATACTTTGTCTACCTAGACTGGATTCAGCAGCCTGCTAGCAGGAACCACCAGCTGGTGAACAGGCAGAAAGGCAGTTCCCATCAAAGCGCCGTGAAGAGCATTACAAGACACGTAGGATGTCCTGGTCATCCACTGCAGTCAACTCTGTCTCTGGCCTTCTCGGCATTGTTGTGCTGCTGGACCCAGATGATTTTGGGCAAGAGAGAGGTCGATGAACTGCACAACTTTTCCTCACTTAAAACAAAGTCACTGCGCAAGTCATTCTTGTCATCCATCTGTCCCATTTCATCACCCACTAAAGTCTTGTGGCTACAGGCCAGCGACAAAGTGGCAGGTATGGGTACACTGGCAGCCATAGCCGCAAACCTGCACACAGACATCTCAGGGCATAAAGTAATTCACCACTGACATGGAGCAGCAGTGGAGTCTGGCAGCCCCTAGAGTGACTGAGCAGCCCTCTTCAAGAATGCACTGCTCACCTCCCTGGCATGAGTAAGGGGCTTGAAAAAAGGTACCCTAAACATTGCCTGCTCTAAACTTCCCTAGCCAGCATACCATGGCTGGCAGGAACCCTACTCCAGTGGTCAAAATGCAAACAATAAAATGAGGATTGTTCCTCTCACACTTGGTGCATGGAATGTGCACACCTTAATGGACAGGAACAATGCAGAAACAAAACAGGATAACCAACCTAGTAGGAAAGGAACTCACCAGATACAGTGTAGACTTTGCTGCCTTGAGGGAGACCCGGCATGCAGGAGAAGGCAAACTCTGTGAAAGGGGCTATGGATACACTTTCATTTTTAGTGGCCAAGGAAGTAAAGAGTGCTGTGAGGATGGTGTTGGCTTTGCAGTGAAGACAGCATAGATTTGCAAATTGGCTGGACCTCCCAATGGAGTAAACAACAGACTCATGACCATGAAACTCCCCCTCTTGTCTGGAAGAGCACCTTACCATCATCAGTTGCTATGCTCCAACCATGACCAACCCAGATGAAGTGAAGGTCAAGTTCTATGAGGATATTCACTCCACCATTGCTGATGTTCCAATGGCAGATAAGCTCATCATTCTTGGTGATTTCAATGCAAGAGTAGTTTGTGATCAAGTTACCTGGGATGGAGTGCTAAGAAAGTGCAGAGTGGGTTACAGTGACAGCAATGGTCTCCTTTTGCTCCAGACTTTTGCCGTGCATGAACTGCTGATCACCAATATAGTTTTCCACCTCCCTACCTGTAACCAGACAACATGAATGTACCCACGCTATAAGCACTGCCACCTCATCGACATTTTCAGGAAGAGGGACAGGCAGGATGTGTGTGTGACCAAGTCCTTGTGCGGCACTGACTACTGGACAGATCACCAACTCATCATCACCAGGCTCAACATCCACATTCATAAGAAGGCTCCTAAATGACTGAACATCAACAAGCTGAAATGCACCATTACCAAATAGTCTTGTGGATGCCCTGGAAGAGCATCTGAAATTCAAACCTCTTGACAATCAGAATGTGGAAACCGGCACAACATACACAGAAATGTACAGCAGAAGCTCTGTCAGATGCGAGACACGTGGTTGAGCAATAAAACTGATGAGATCCAGTGCTATGCAGACCCGCATGATATGAAGAACTTCTACAATGCCATGAAAGAAGTGATTGGACCAGCATCCTCATGATCAACCCCCCCCCCCCCCTTCTCAACGCAGATGGAAAGACACTAAATACTGAAAAACACAGGATTCTTCAACGATGGGCTGAACACTTTGACAGCATCTTGAATCACCCTTCATTCATCAATGATGAAGCCATCTATTGTGTCCCCCAATTACCCATCAATGAAGCACTGGATGACCCTCCAACTTTGCTGGAGACATAGAAAGTGATACATCTGCTCTCTAGTCAGAAAGCACCTAGTTAAGACTCCATCCCAGCTGAAGTCGACAATGAAGGTAGAAAGGCTCCACCAACTGGTTTTACTGATGTGGCAGCAAGAGACAATCCCTCAGGAATTCAAAAATGCATCCATAATCCACCTGTATAAGCACAAAGGAAACCGCCAGGCCTGTGACAACTTCCAGGGTATATCCTTACTCTAAATTGCAAGAAAGATACTTTTCCAGAATCCTACTAAACCGCCTCACTCCACACCTTGACCAAGAACTATTGCCAAAAAGCCAATGTGGATTTCCCTAAAGAATGTGTGACCATTGACATGTTTGCTGCAAGGCAGCCACAAGAGAAATGTCAAGAGCAAAACAACAACCTTTTCTCCATCTATATCGATTCGACAAAGTCCTTTGATATTGTCAGCAGAGAAGGCTTGTGGAAGGTAATGGCCAAATACAGATGCCCACAAAAATGTATATCCATGGTGCAGCATTTCCACGATGGCACGCAAGCATGAGTCCAGGAAAATAGACATCTGAGCCATTCCCAGTAACAAATGGCATCAAGCAGGGTTGCGTTCTGGCACCAACACTGTTGGGTCTATTTTCCTCCGCCATGCTGACTAATGCTTTCAGAGATAAAAGGTTGGAGTCTGCATCACTTACCATACAGATAGAAACTATTCAATCACAGGAGGCTTCAAGCGAAAACCAAATTCATGTCAGACACCATCAGGGATTTTTTATTTGCTGATGACTGTGCCCTCAATGCCGGCTCAGAAGCCAGCCTGCAATTCAGCGTTGACAAGTTCTCCTACTCCTGCACAAGCTTTAATCTCACCATCAGTACCAAGAAAACTAAGTCCAGCATCAGCCATCCCTTGATAAGCCCTATTTTGAGCCCAACATCACAATCAATGGCAAAAAAACTCAACATAGTGAACGACTTCACCTACCTTGGCAACACACTGTCACAGAGTGTCACTATTAACGACAAGGTGAACCTTTGCATTGCCAGAGCCAGCACAACTTTTAGCAGATTGTATGCCAATGTCTAAAATAGAAGATGCATCAGCATCCAGACCAAACTAAAGGTCTATAGGACAGTTGTGCTCAACACCATGCCAGGAAGCTGAACCACTTTCACACAGGTCTCAGGAGAATCCTCAGCATCAAGTGACAAGACAAGGTTTCAGACACTGAGATACTCACCTAAGCAGGTCTCCCCAGTATCCACAACAGCCTTATGCAGTGTCAACTATGCTGAGCAGGACATGTTGTATGTATTCCAGACCACTGGCTGCTAAAGATACTCTAATATGGAGAGCTACAGCAAGGACAGTGATCCCACGGAGGTCAGAAGAAATGCTTCAAAGATGATCAGAAAGCTGCATTGAAAGCATTTAATATAAATCCAGATTCCTGAGAGAAAACAGCAAGCGATCGAGTCACTTGTCATTGCTCTGTAAACAAAGGATCCAAGTTGTGCGAAGCTAGGAGGACAGCAGCTGCAGAGCTGAAGAGGTAAGCCAGAAAAGCATGTGCCATCAACCCTCCTGGAGATGTCCCACTCATCCCCCCGTCCCTTGTGCAACCGAACATTCCGTGCAAGGGTTGGTCTCATTAGCCAGCTGCGCACGCACAGAACAGAACCAGCCCCTCCAACCCCTGGATGACTAGAGAGGTCCTCTACAAATCAATGGACGAACAACTAATATACTCTAGACAATAATCCATTAGATGTCTTGTGAGATTTAATAAAATTTTAAATAGTCAGGATTTACAAACAATATGTCATGAAATAAAGATTTTAAAAAAACAGTAAAGAAATATTGTTTAAAAGACAAATTCTCTTATTTATGGAAATACTTTTTAAAAGACAAATTCTCTTATTTGTAGTGAGATTCAACACTTCCACTTTAAGTTGTTGATCAGAATTTGTTGTGCCATATTACTAAAAATTTCCCTTGTTTCTAAGAATAGACATATTCAGGGACTTCATTTGTATGCTTATTAGGCTTATTGGTATAAAATGTATGTATTAAAAGTTTGTAAATTATTTGAAATTGATTTTTGTGTAAATCAGTGATTCTTCTTACCACTAGGTCACCAAAGCAGTTCAAGATTGCTGTAGGGACAGTGTATGCGGTTGTATGAGATTGCTGTAGGGACAGAGTGTATCCGGTTGTATGAGATTGCTGTAGGGACAGAGTGTATGTGGTTATATGAGATTGCTGTAGGGACAGAGTGCATGCGGTTATATGAGATTGCTGTAGGGACAGAGTGTATGTGGTTATATGAGATTGCTGTAGGGACAGAGTGTATGTGGTTATATGAGATTGCTGTAGGGACAGAGTGTATGTGGTTATATGAGATTGCTGTAGGGACAGAGTGCATGCGGTTATATGAGATTGCTGTAGGGACAGAGTGTATGTGGTTATATGAGATTGCTGTAGGGACAGAGTGTATGGGGTTATATGAGATTGCTGTAGGGACAGTGTATGAGGTTGTACATTGTTGCTGTAGGGACAGGGTGTGGGATTGTACAAGATTGATGTAATGACAGTGTATGGGGCTGTACATTATTGCTGTAGGGACAGTGTATGGGGCTGTACATTATTGCTGTAGGGACAGTGTGTACGGGGTTGTACAAGATTGCTCTAAGGACCACTCTGTATGGGGTTGTACATGAACTAGTCTTGCTTAGGTTTGTTTGTCTATCACTTTGTTATGATGTGGGGGAGGACAATTTCTTTAAAAATCATTTGAACTTAAACCATTGCCTCATGTATTTTATTGCAGCAGTCTAATTTGGATTTATGAAATAAAATTTTAATTTGAACAGGTTTTTCTGAAGGGTAGCCTTCTATCTTCCTGCTACAGCTTGCTCGAGGCTGTGATCAACTTTATGACAAATGGCCCTCTACTCCGTCTCGATGATCGACAAGTGGTCCAGCTCCACTCAGCCATGGTTGGAGCATTTGGGGCTGTGCTGTTCTTCCTTCAGAAAATTGCTCAAGAAAGCCCTTCCAAGGTTTTTAATGTTGTATATTTTCTGTAAATGTAAATATGGCTGAAAAAATGCATGTGTGGAGAATACATTGTCAGTGATGGTTTTCACAAGCCTGCAGAGTATGCATGTTGAAATTTAAGATTTCTTTCATACAGCTCTGTAAAAGGACTCAAAAACCTCTGACCAGGATATATATCAAATCATGAAATAATTATAGAACCATGATATGTAGATTATTGTGATACTACAGAACCATGATATAGTGATAATTATTAAATAATTACAGAACCATGATATGTAGATTATTGTGATACTACAGAACCACGATATATTGATAATTATGAAATAATTATAGAACCATATATGGATAATTGTCATATTTCAGGAACATGTGATAATTGTGATATTACAGTACCAGAATATATTGATAACTGTGATATTATATATAAATAATCATGATGCTACAGTACCATGATACATTGATAATTATGATATGATATATAGATAATTGTGATATTACAGAACTGTTATTTAGATAATTGTGATATTACAGAACTGTGATATTTAGATAATTGTGATATTACAGTACCATGATATATTGCTAATTGTGATATGATATATTAATAATTGTGATATTACAGTACCAAGATATATTGATTATTGTGATATGATATATAGATAATTGTGATATTACAGTACCAAGATATATTGATCATTGTGATGTGATATATAGATAATTGTGATATTACAGAACTGTGATATATTGATAATTGTGATATGATATATAGATAATTGTGATATTACAGTACCATGATATATTGCTAATTGTGATATGATATATTAATAATTGTGATATTACAGTACCAAGATATATTGATTATTGTGATGTGATATATAGATAATTGTGATATTGCAGAACTGTGATATATTGATAATTGTGATATGATATATAGATAATTGTGATATTACAGAACCATGATATATTGATAATTGTGATATGATATATAAATAATCGTGATGCTACAGTACCATGATATATTGATAATTGTGATATGAAATATAGATATTGTCATATTACAGTACCATGATATATTGATTATTGTGATATGAAATATAGATATTGTGATATTACAGTACCATGATATATTGATAATTGTGATATGAAATATAGATATTGTGATATTACAGTACCATGATATATTGATAATTGTGATATGAAATATAGATATTGTGATATTACAGTACCATGATATATTGATAATTGTGATATGAAATATAGATATTGTGATATTACAGTACCATGATATATTGATTATTGTGATATGAAATATAGATATTGTGATATTACAGTACCATGATATATTGATAATTGTGATATGAAATATAGATATTGTGATATTACAGTACCATGATATATTGATAATTGTGATATGAAATATAGATATTGTGATATTACAGTACCATGATATATTGATAATTGTGATATGAAATATAGATATTGTGATATTACAGTACCATGATATATTGATTATTGTGATATGAAATATAGATAATGTGATATTACAGTACCATGATATATTGATTATTGTGATATGAAATATAGATATTGTGATATTACAGTACCATGATATATTGATAATTGTGATATGAAATATAGATATTGTGATATTACAGTACCATGATATATTGATAATTGTGATATGAAATATAGATATTGTGATATTACAGTACCATGATATATTGATTATTGTGATATGAAATATAGATAATGTGATATTACAGTACCATGATATATTGATTATTGTGATATGAAATATAGATATTGTGATATTACAGTACCATGATATATTGATAATTGTGATATGAAATATAGATATTGTGATATTACAGTACCATGATATATTGATTATTGTGATATGAAATATAGATATTGTGATATTACAGTACCATGATATATTGATAATTGTGATATGAAATATAGATATTGTGATATTACAGTACCATGATATATTGATAATTGTGATATGAAATATTGATATTGTGATATTACAGTACCATGATATATTGATTATTGTGATATGAAATATTGATATTGTGATATTACAGTACCAGAATATATTGAGCATAGTGTTATATACTGGGCATTATAAAAAAAAGTATGGTCTTTTGAAAGGAAAGGAAAATATAAGAGTGATCTTCACTTTTTTTTTCTTCTTCATTCCATATGAAATTGGTATGATTTTGGTCATGGGTCTATATTGGTTCAGCATTATGTCCAGTTTTGCATTATAATGAAGCTTGTTATAGCAAGGGAGATTAGTGTAACAATACTGTATAAAAGTCTTGTTGTGAAGGAAATAGGATTGTAGTTATCAGTAAACAACTTTTATGTGAATTACTTCCAACACTGTTAATCATAGACTTGCCATCCCTGTGTGATTAAAAGATTTAGGACAGTTGCCTAAAATTATATTAACAGGTGGCAACACTTTTCTGTTTGTTAAATTTGCATCTCATCTTATCAATTCATTTTTATTGCTATACGTTTACAATGATAATTCCTAATTTTCTTTTAGTGGGACAGCATTGTGTTTGCTACAGTACGAGTTTTGGCAGCCTGGCTAGCAGAGGAAACATCAGCTCTCCGAGAAGAGGTGTACTCACTCCTTCCATTTCTCATCAGAATTAGGTTGGTTTTAATGCAGATTTAATGTCCAGTACTTGTAGAAATTTCTGACCATTTTGTCTTGTATCAGGTGCAACATTGGTAAATAGTCCCATGTACACAGACCTGCCTCTTTTTTTCCTCACTGAGGAAGATGTGTGGTATTCGAAGTTGAACTTTTCCACCATATCAACAATTGTTTTAATTCAGTAAAATATGCAGATATGCCACTTATCTGATCATGGTATAAAGTTGAGCCAAACAATTTAAAACAAAACAACATTTAGAGCAAAAACATTAGTTAAAGAAAAATGTTAAAAGAAAACAATTTAAAAAGAAAAGAGTAACATTAAACAAATATTTGAAAAATTGCAACATATTTGTATTGTGAAATAATTGTTTAATAGGTGTGTATCCAGCTTTTACTCCCTGTCATTATTGATCATTCATTGAACCAGTGAATGATGTTCAATTTCAAGTGTTTTAGTACAGTGTACTGTAACTATTTGAAAGTATAACCCATCCAACTTTGGGGCAAATTATTCTATGCTTATCAACCAAATCTATACTCTTCATTGAAGCTCATGTGTGGCTGAGGGGCTAAATTGATTTTGCTGTATGTGTGGCTGAGGGGCTAAATTGATTTTGCTGTATGACACACACCTCTGTGATGCGGTTTTGATTCCTACCAGCTCTGTGCCCCAAAATACTTTCATCACTAATTTCCGGAGTCACCAGGTCCTATATGACCTTATTCGTATAAAGTGACTGTAAAACCCATTACAAAAAGGATACTGTTAAGGAATCTACTCCATGATAACAAAAGTATTTTGACCTAAAAACACAAAGTCTTACTTTTATTTTACCATAGTCTTTTATTTGGATAACTTAATATATGATTTTAAGTGTTTTGCCTTTTTGGGGGAAAAAAAAACTGCAAAATAAAACTCAGATTTAATTGCAGCTCAAATGAGGCCAGTAGACAAGGATCTGCTGAGAGAAGATGTTCTTTATTGTAGTTTAAGACCTTAATTGGATCATTTACTTATTGTCAGGCCTAATATGCAGTTAGTAACTGGGCATACTCAGACTGCAAAAGTAATATTGTAGCTCATGAACTAAGAACAATTATCTTCTAAAACACTTGGATCAGTCCTAGTCAGAGATTCGGGGTGATATGACCTCTGTTTCTCTGATATTTCAGAGCAAATTAGAATATTGTAAAGTGACTCTCCTTTGTCCAGGTTGCATTGTAGAATTGTTCCTGATTTGTGTGTGAATCATAAAAACGTTATGCAGTCAATATCTTGTTAGATTACAATATTTTCCATAAATTTAACATGCCGAAATATTTTCTCTTGCAGTAGTCTGTCTTTAAAACCACAAATAGCGACACAGAATTGGGACCAGGAAATTAACCATGGGGAAGTTTCAGATCAAGCAACAGCAGGTTCTGACATTGTGTCTGTTCAGGAGTTATCAGGAGAAAAGCAAGAAGACACAGCTGTGAAAACTGTGGAGTTCCCATCAGAAATGTCTCAAGAGAAATGTTTGCCCAAAGAAGCTGATTCATTAAATGACACTGCAGAGTTGGTATATGAAAGAAAAGCAGAATCAACAGATATGGAATCTCCTGTAACTGTATTAGACAGTGGTAATGATTGTTTGTCAGCCTGTGATATTAACACTCAGCAATTCAAGGAATCTCTACAGATATCTAGTGATGATAATCTAGCAGAGGGTATAGAAAAGCTAGGAAACAAGACTATGCCACCCACAGATATGGTAGATCAATTCAAATCACAGAAAACAAAGAATTATTCGGACTCAAAGCCAGTACCAGAATCAAGTTGCTTGAATAGCACTTTAGAGACAGGAAACATTGCAAACCAAGAACTTGATAACTTAGGAAAGTCTGACTCTGCTTCTGTGTATTCCAACTTGGATGATGCATGTGGAAACTCCAGTATTTGTGATGTCAGGTTAGAAAACAATAGACAAGGTGACCTACTGGAAGAGAATAATCCTGGTGTGTGTGCTTTCAAAGGTTTTGACATTCTGAGGTTTCTACTGCCAGGCTTTGTTCATCTTACTACGGAGGATCAGTCACGATTGATTTTAATGAAGCATGACTTACCTGAGCTTTTAGAATATTACTTCAACATACAGTGGAACCGATACAGTCATGAAATGGACAACACAGAGATTCAGGTTATACTCTTAATTGACGACTGATTTTATACATACTGTGAATTCATTTATATTTGTTGTTATCAGTATTAGTAGTTTAAAGAAATTAGATTTTAATTGGTACTTAAATTCATGATTCATGGCTTTAGGAAGAAGTAATATGACCAAATAAGGGTCATTGCTTGATTGTTCTATAAATTCATGATTTATGGCTTTAGGAAGAAGTAATATGACCAAATAAGGATCATTGCTTGATTGGTCTATAAATTCATGATTCATGGCTTTAGGAAGAAGTAATATGACCAAATAAGGATCATTGCTTGATTGGTCTATAAATTCATAATTTATGGCTTTAGGAAGAATATGACCAAATAAGGGTCATTGCTTGATTGGTCTATAAATTCATAATTTATGGCTTTAGGAAGAAGTAATATGACCAAATAAGGGTCATTGCTTGATTGTTCTATAAATTCACGATTTATGGCTTTAGGAAGAAATAATATGACCAAATAAGGGTCATTGCTTGATTGATCTATAAATTCATGATTTATGGCTTTAGGAAGAAGTAATATGACCAAATAAGGGTCATTGCTTGATTGGTCTGTAAATTCATGATTTTTGATTTTAGGAAGAAGTAATATGACCAGATAAGGGTCATTGCTGGATTGGTCTGTAAATTCATGATTTATAGCAACCACAGAATCCACAAAGATTGGCACTGCATTAAAATAGTGAATTCAGAGTTTCATGGATTTTTCTATTAGTATTTAAGTTTTTTCAATTTATGGAAGAATTTAGTGATTTGTCTGTCACACACACACACACACACACATATAAAAATTGCCATAAGTTTTGAGTTTTGGCATCCCTACCTTCCATTTTGTTAAGATCAAGTGGTACCATTACTCTGCTCAGTCCCTGCTTTTTTTTTAGTGTTATCTTTATTATTATTAATGTTAAAGGTTTTTGGCACCTTGTTCAACTAGCAGTGCATTTGTATATTAGACCCCCTTTGTTCTGATGCTAGGGTAAGTATTGCCTGCTCTTTGTTGGTTTCCATTTGTTGTTGTTTTCTTTGCATACATTTTTCTTGCAAAATATGGGATGTAAAGTTATTATAAGGCCCCAAAAGACACTCACTCCATCTCTTCAATGTGCACAGGATGTTTATATATGAATAGTTGGCCTATTTCTCCTTTGAATATGTTCCCCAATCACATTAACATTAGGGATATAAGCCTGCTACCTTGCGAATCCAGTCCTACCAAAAGACAAAAATTCATCTTTTCTGTCTATGTCCTATAGACAAAGGGCAATAACTCTTGCCCCTTACTTCCCCTTGCCACCGCCAGGTGTCGCCAGTTTTTAAGCTGAGCGATATATACCATACGAGGATGCTCACATGGCGGGGTGGTTGGGAGGGTTTTTAAGTAATATGATTGGGTAAGTATTCTCGGAGAAACATAATTTACTTAAAAATTTGCTTTCTCCTTTGAATACATTCCCCAATCACATTAACCTTAGGAGAATAGGTAATAGGAAGAGGGAATGCTGAGCATCCTAGCTCTACCTCGGGTATCCTCTAGGGAATGATGGCTGGATTCCCCATTTGAACAATAACCCGTTTTCCTAATTTAATCAGCAACACAGCCCAGGGTCACGTGATATGTGACCCCTTTATACGGTTAAGAAGATAGTTATTGAAATCTTCTTACCTTAAAAATAATTTTTTCTGGTGAATCCAGCGAAACTGATAGGCTGTACTGATTGTTTTAAATGGGTCTGGTGGGCATCTGGGCTGCCAACACTGGACATACTAGATTCAAGGTTTGCCTCTGCGAGGTCAAATCTTTGAGATAAAACTGGAGAAGGTTGACTCTGCAAACCAGCCAACAGCTTCCATTATATCTCGGATCGAAACATTGCATTTGAATGCAAGGCTCGCTGAGATTGCTTTAATCTCATGAGCGGTAATCTTCATGACGCGACTCTGATCTTGAGAAACCTCAGAGTACGCCGAGTGTATAACCCACTTCAGCACTAGAAGAAAGAGGTGCTTGCATGTGACCCGACTCACCTCTGTGCATTTAAATGGTGCTAGAGTGCACAAACAGGATCTTGCATGGCTGCTGCTCCTGACTTATCTATAAAAGAAAGCAAGCTAATGACGACTCTTTTATTGCCAATGGATGGTAACCTATTTTTGGCTACAAAGCCTGGCCGCGTCAAGAGGACCACCAAACCATCTGATCTAAACTGAAGTTCGGGTCACTTGAAAGGGCCTGTAACTCACTCACCCTGCATGCTGAAGCTAAGACTATCAAGAAACCCATTTTGTATGATAGTAGCTTTAACGAATTGTGGGCTAAAGACTCAGTACTGTCTGAATTGAGCCATGTTAAAACCCAGGACAGATTCCATTTGGAAACGGTGAGGGATTTTAGTTAATTGAACTCTAAAGTGGCTAAAAGATCTGACAGATCTTTGTCATGGCTGATATCACGTTTACCATGATGGCGGAATGTGTCTGATATCATGGAGCAGTAGCATTTGTCTGACATAAAGCGGACAGTTTTGAATAAGAGTTGATCCTTCCAGAAATGAAAGGCAATGATGACAGCCTTTATTTCTGAAAGGTTGATGTGGAGAGGGCTCTCCCCTGGCACCCACATGCCAGTGACAGTATCGAAGTCCGGCAAACAGGTGAGCACCCCAACCGTAGGTACTGGCAGTGGAACATACCATTATCTCCGCTTGGGGTATCTCCATAGGAATCCCTGTGGACAGCCAACAGGGATTGTGCCACTGACGCAAGAATGATCTTATCTGGGGCATGATCATTATTGTGTGATTGAGGGGACTTCAAAAAAGGGCACCATTGTGATAGTAATGTCATTTGTAAGGGGCACATAAAAAGACAGCCGAGTGGGATCAAGTTTGCCGCTGCAATGGATAATCCGAGGAGATGCAACAATTCGCTGAAATGCACATCCTGTTGGAATTGAACTCTACGAGTTCAACTATCCGGATGATCTCAAACGCGAGGAAGCCTAACCAGATTCAGATCGGTAATAAACTCCATACCCAGATGGACCAAAACTCTGGGATGGACAGAGATCAGACTTTATCCAGTTCACGAGAAAGCCTATTTGATCTAAAAGTGATAGAAGATCGTTTCTGCCTTTGAGCAGAGTAGAACTTAACATGTTTCTGGACGATGTCGTCCAAGTACACTGCCGTCACTATAGATGAAGTCGAGCCAAACAGGGTGACGACACAATCCATAACCTTGGTAAAAGCTCAAGGGCTGATGTTGATACCAAAAGATATGACCTGGAACTGAATGGAGAAATGTCCGTGACTCGGTGGATAGGGACGTGAAAATATGCGTCGGTCATACCTAGACTGATGGCATACCCGTCCCGTTGGATGGAAAGAGGAAAGAGGAGGATAGGGAAGTCCAAAGTCCCTCCGAAATGACCTGAATCACCCAAATGTTCTAAGGTAATAAAGTGGTCCAGTGGTCCTGAAATTGCAGGAGGCGGCCGCCCACAGGTAGGCAGTCCGCTGGCGGTGGGCAGGGTATGTCAATGTCTAGAGTTAGGAGGCTTGAAGGCGAAGAAATTTGGGTTCTTGCCACCTCTGTATGGTTACCTCCTAGCTTTATCAAACTGTTGGCTCCCAGCATTGCATTGTGATCTATACTGCATTTTTGATTGTAAGGATCCCTTTTTCCCTGGTCCGCCTATCATCCATCTGCTGTGGCAGGGGATGATTGTTTCGAAACACCTGTGAAAGTTGGGCGGCGATTTGGAGGGGCAGTTCCTGAGCTGCCTGCCTCCAAACTTTTTCAATTTTTTCCCCCAAAGAGTAAAGGTGACCCAAACGGAGACATCTGTAAAGCCAGAGTAGGATGGGGCTTGCAGGGATCGCGCTGGGCTTCGCCAATGTCGCAAATTGCGATTTTTTTCCCTTATTGGCGACAAAAATATCCCATCTGGCGATTTTTTTGGCGACAGACTTTTTGGTTATTTAATTTGTACATACAATCATGGATTTGGACTGAATAAATTAAATGGGAGAACGAAAGGAAGCCACAAACCTGACTAAGCAATGCATTGGAATTAATTTGTTACACAAACAATCCTTTGTTCGTATTGATCATCCCATCTTTACAGTGCATTGTTACATCATAATCTGCTTATGCCGACATCTGGGCTGAGTACTGTATGCTGTGATACAGTCAATCATGCTACCGTACTATACCTACAACTGACCGACTTCTGAAGACGCGAATAGAACAGAAACAATTTAATTGAATGGCTAATCCTTCTGTTGTTTTTTTACATATACCAATACAATAGTTTTTCTGAACCTTCATAGAAAACTGATAACCTTTGAAGTACCGACTACGGTGTATAAATAGAAAGCAAATGGAAAAAAATCTAAATTATAATTATATCTTCGCCAGTGCAACATTATCATGAGCAAACGCAAGTTAGACGTTGCGATTTCATTATCTCATCCTAAGTTACAAAAATTAACAGCGTTTGGATTTAGTGCAAATTCATCAGAGAAAACAATCACTGGACCCGATGATAAACCTTGCAGTCCAACATCATCTACATGTAGCGCTTCAAGTGCAACACCACATTACGATGAACGGGGCAACAAGTCCCGAAAATTTCAAGACAGTTGGAAACTTGGGCGTCCGTGACTCAGATATGATCTAAAGTTAAAACAGATGTTCTGTGATGTATGTATCAAGGCAAAGTTTGTAAATTCATTTACAACTGGCTGTGATATTTTGAAGAAGGAGTGCGTCACCAAACATGAATCCAGGCGGGGTAAGTAATATTTTTGCATTTTACTCATTGACCTTTTTCTTTGCCATCAATCCCACAGAGACTTAAACTCCACAACAAGAAATAGCAACAAAAAAAATCAAGTTTGCATAATTAAAAATAATTATTTATTTCTCAAAATACAGGAGTGAAAGAATCCATAAATTGGGTGTGAATTTATGCTTATATATACGGTCCAATATTGCCAAGTTGTTAACTCGTGTAAGTTTCATTCGTGGGAATGGAGATCCTATTTTGCTTGTTGAGAAAATTTATACAGCATTCAGTGATCATTCTTGGGATTTAGGAAGCAATTCACTACAAGCTCTGGGGAGGGGGGGTGCATTTAATTATGGAATGCATGCAATCGACGGCCGCATTATACGTCAATTATCTTATATTGCAATGTACGATCATAGGGTTTTATTGTTATTAAAATGTCAACTAAAGTTGATAATGCGTTTTTTTCTTCTTCAGGTAACAACAGTCATACATGTGCACAAACGGTGATGCGGGATGCCAGCACCATGAAAGCAGCGAAGATCACTGCCATTAGCAAAAGCAAAATTGCTATTATTAGTGCTATGCGGAACACTTTCTTTGCGGCTTACTACAACCTGGCTAATACAATTGTCCCAAAGCTGCACCAGTTGTGTATCACACAGGTATTGAGAATATTATATTATAGCTTGTTAACAGTAATATTCTATGTATTTAAATGACAGTAACATAAGGAAAAAAACACATGTATAACCTTAATATATTCAATGTGATATTACTGTAGTACACCGTGATTGTTGTATATAAATGCCACTTTTTGTTAATCATATATATATATATATATATATATATATATATATATATATATATATATATACACACACACACACGCACACACGGTCAGAACATGTATAATAATAAATGAAATATTTATGGCATACAAAATTAATAATTATTTCTATTTCAGGGCGCCACCCAACTCTCAGACCTCAAAGTAGATAAGCACACATCGTATGACGGTCACGGAAGCACCAGTGAGTTTCAGCAGTCGTTGGCTGATGTAATAGTTGATGAGATGGCTACCGAGGTCAAGGAATCTCGTGTTTACAGCGTCATGCTTGACGAGAGCACAGATGTTTCAGTACATCAGAATTTGATTGTTTATGTTAGGTACCTAACTAATTTGGCTGGCAGTGTTCAACCAGTGACTCAATTTCTAGGTATTCGTCAGCTTCAAACCGCAAATGCAGAATCCATATATTCAGAGTTGTTAGGTTTAATTCAGTCATTTGGTTTTAGTCTGGACAATCTGATTGGTGTATCAACGGATGGTGCTGCAGTCATGTTGGGTTGCAAGAGTGGTGTTGTTACCAGGTTGAAGGAGGCTACTAAAGGTTTGATTGCAACTCACTGCATTGCAAATCGGTTAGCTCTGGGTACAGGCGCTGCAGCTGACGAGGTTAGATACTTGGTTAAGTTTCAAGATATACTGAATAATATGTACAAGTATTTTGCCTATTCCCCTCGTAATATGTGTAGACTTGAGGCAATTCAGTCAGTGTTAGAGTCTTCTCACACTCGCTTGCATCAGGTATTCCACACAAGGTGGCTGAGTTTTGAAGGTAGTTTACAGGCAGTTGTTGATAATTTTCAAGCTCTAGTTAGTGTCTTCTTGGAAGACAACTCTGCAAAGGCTCTTGCAATGTATAAGCCCATTGCTTGTTTCAAATTTGTTTATACAGCACACTATATGGCTGACATTCTCAGGCCTTTGGCAGTTCTGTGTCAAGCTTATCAGAGATCTGATATTGACTTTACCGAGGTTAAATAAATCCCCTTCTCCACTCCACTGTTGAGCTTCTTGAAAATCTGAGGTTAGAGTCTGGTAGTAACGTTTCTAGGTTTCTTTCTGAGATTCCAGCAGAACCAAGTTTAGATTCATCAGGTTTATGTACTTTTGAGTACAAAGGCCATACAATTAGTGATAATGCTAAGCAAAGGTCAGAGGCTGCATTGTCTTGTGCCAAATTTATAGATATTGTTATAGATAATCTAAAAGCAAGGTTCACGGAGGAGGGTGATTCGATAGTTTTGAGTGCTCTAACCAAGTTGTTTGATCCCTATTTGTATGGTTCACAGGCTATCAGTTCCATTCTTTCAGAGGTTTCAGGCATTGTTTCAGATTACTTGTCTACTTGTGGGCTAGGTAATCAGTCAGAGGTTAGTCAGGACTTGGCTGGCTTTGTGGCTTATGCTAGGGTTCAAGTTCTCAGGAATGGTAATGTGTATAGAGGTGTTAAGGATTTGATTCAGTTGGCAGTGAGATCCAGGACAATATACCCTTGCGCATCTGCGGCTGCTGAGAGACTACTGGTGTCACCTGTCAGCACTGTTGACTGTGAACGAGGATTCAGTAAGATGAACCTCATAAAAACTGACATCAGAAATAAACTCGGCATCTCATCTCTCGAGAATTTAATGAGAATCAGCATGTACCGATATGAAAATTTTGACTTTGAAACTGCATTCAGCAAGTGGGCAGCCGTAAAATCGCGACGGATCTTCACGTAACACTTTGTAACATTTTGTTAATGCTTGTTGTAATTAAAGTATTCATTTAATTAATCCATCTTTTGTCATTTTCATTGCCTTTTACATTAATAGACTAAATTAACACTTGGAAAAATGTACACTACTTGTTATGGCGACACTTTTTGAAAATTGGCGACAAAATATTGATGTTGGCGATTTTTTTGGCGACAGCTTTTTAAAAGCCAGGACCATCCCTCCGCTTGAGCGACGTGGGCCGCAGACATGCATCACGTCATATCAGGTCGAAGTTGGCAGAAACAGTCAACGCATTGGCCATTGAATAGTGAGCTGCCCTGTTAATACCTCTAGCAATCCAGGCCGTCGCTTCACAAGCATGGTCATTGCCAGATTTGCCTAGGGAGTCGGAAAAATGGCTAGTGAAGCAAAGTCGAACATTGAAGACTTAGCGACTATGTTTCGGACTAGCTTTGACGTGGCATTGGAGATCAGTACTGAAGGTGTCTGATTGAGTTTTGTACCAGCTAAACTAGAACGTTGCTGGTACTTAGTTAGCTTTCTGAATTTTTACCGACTGGGGAAGGAGCAGGAAGGACATCGTCTCTTCCTCCTGTTCAAGATCGACAGACGCCTTAACTTTGTAGTCTTGAATGGCGGTAGGAGGTGGTGGGCATTCTGAAGTTGCCAACACCCTATAAATTTCTTCCATTGCAGCCTTGAAGCCAAGCTCAGTCCATTCCATGACTGGATCTGTGTACGGCTGAAAGTGTTTCGTCACACTCACTGTGTGCCGAGTCATGTTTGGGTCAACTTTCCCTCTATGCTGCACGCGCAGCTGCTCAATCATCCACTCGCAGCTGAATTGTCAAATTTTGCTCAATCCAACTTTAAATTTTGCTTGTATCCATAATACTTGCGCAGTGTAGTGAGCACTGCACGCACATCTACCATTCGCTCAGAGGGAACGTTGGTTCTGGTACAGCTTGCATCTCTGTATAGCATACCAGATGACATAGATGACACAATTCCGTCATCCTTGACAATTTCACTAATTCTTCCTTGTGGATGGCCTGCACTGCAGGCTGGTTTGTCTGGTGAATGGTCGGCCTGAATGTCGGTGATGGTCCTGCTATCACCACTACCGGCTGCTCCAAAGGTCTGGCTGGACGGACAGATTTCTCACTAAAATCTCCATATAGTATTGGTATGTTGCCGGCGGTAAAGATTGACGGACGGATTTGTCATTAAAATCCCCATAAATCATAGCAATAAGGTCCCCATACTGGGACAGTACTGCCTGCTGTTTTGTCTGGTGTGTGGTCCGCCGGAATGTCTGCGACGGTCCGGCTATCACCGGTACCAGCCGCTGCCATGGCTTGGCTGGACGCACAGATTTCTCACTAAAATCTCCGTCATAGTATTGGCATGTTGCCGACGGTACAGCTTGACGAACGGATTTTTCACTAAAATAACCGTAAATCATAGTTGGTTGGACCGTTTTAGCAATACAATTGGATGGCCAGTGACGTCGAGGTTGTATAATGAAATAGATCCCATGGATCTGGTAAAAAACCCATGCGTCCTGACTTACAGGCCCGCAGGCACTGGGCAGACTGAAATTGAGGGAACACTCCCCCAAATCATGTTAATAGCTATGCTAGTTTACGATGCATCTGTTCAAAGTCGGACTGTTGTACCATGTCAACATTATTTTCCTCCATTGCTACATTGCCAACACCCTTTTTGCCGTTCATGCATTTGTTGTTGACATTTCTACTGAAACGACAAAAGAAGATAAAACAAAGCACAAATTAGCAATTCAGCATGTTATTAATTCGCTAATACCATAACCGTTACTAACGGAGTAAGCAAAATTATTCAGTGCCATGTTAACTCGTAAATGACAACACGAGTACCGCCATTAGCATGCTCTGTCCACGTTCAAACGTGGTCGTCCAAAGACAAAGTCCATAAAGGTGACAAAGTCACTTAAAATTTGAAAATATTGTAAAATAATGTATACAACCTGTAGAAGAATGATTGTCCAACACAATTCCAAATTTAACTTCGGATGGCCCATTTTACACTAAGATGGCTTGGATTCATGGAGGTCTAATTGTACGTGGTTGCACAGTACAAGCAAAGTTTAAAAATTGGCAATCCTGGGTACAGCAAGTTGCACCTTCACAAAGTCGATGTCTCAGTAAATGAGACTAACATAATGCACCTTCCTGAGAAGGAAAAGCATCAATTTCATTCAAATAAATATGATAAAAGTTTATCAATCAGATTATCATCACTGGACTAGCCACTGGGCTTAAATCAAAATTCACTGGTCTTTAAGGTTTACATTATGTCTGGGGATGGATTGGGTCTATATACACCAACACCCCAGTTTCTATGCTACTAGTTAATCCTGCAAATAAGAATTGCCCCACTACCCATGTTTCCTCAGATTCTATATGGGATCTGTTGACACCCCTTTATGGCTGAATCTCCCCTTCCTTTCATGCCACTCTGGATGTCCCTTCTTTGACTTCAACATATGTCATATGATTCAGACTGAGGATATTTCCCATTCCCAATCAGAGGCCAGGAGCAACAAAAAGAAAGGGGGCCAATACTCAATATTTTCTCTCTAGACAATCTAGGAGGGAAGAGAAATGTTCTCATTTGCCAGTAAGGCTAATTAGTATGGCAATTTCTTCTCCAGGGAGACATGCGGAGGGACTGTTCTATCTCCCTTCATGAATGAGTGAAAGGTGACATCTCAGTAATGGTGGATTCAGATGAGTCTATTGAGTTATTCATTCCTTCTGCAGCATCTCAGGATTTGACCTGCAATCATGTTTCTTTGGAATTTCTCCCAAATTTCAAGCTGATGCAGCACCCCACACCCCCAACCCGGTCTCAAAAGCAGCCTCAGTTCAGCGCGCTCTATCTCTCACCAGTCATTCACTAGGTTTGGTAGCTGAGAAAGCCAAATAACAAGGATTGGACTCCTCCCCTTTCCCCCATGGAAGGAGGTAATTGAACTTAGGATGTCACGCTCTCTTTTGCTGTGTTTTCATCTTCCTAGCTTCATGGGCATCATGAATTGTCAGTGGTCCCTTTCCACCTTAAAAGAGGCAACTGTCTTTGTTCCTGAAAACATCCTCCTCTATCATGGGTTCCCATTTTCTTTCATGAGTCCAAACTTGGGCATTTGAAGGAAGAGGTACACATGTTTCTGCAGAAGTGCACAGTCAAGAAGGTAAGAAATGGTAGATGACCACAGAGGAGGGACCTGCTGTTGCAGCACTAGGGATCTATACTGCATAGCAATCCAGAGATTCACTACCTTCACATTTTGCTCATATCGAGTGATCAAACTCCTTGGACTAGTTTTTGAACATGGCTGCCAACTGCATCATTCAGGTTAAAAAGCACTTCCAAGGTCTATGATACAAAGTGGAACTGCTTTCTTTGATGAATTGATCCTATCTGTCCCACTTGAGTGCAGTTCTATATTTATTCTTTTTTTTTTTTTTAGGAGAATGTTTAGTGTTCACTAGTAAGGGTTATTGGGTAACCCCTTCTGACTTTTCCAAATTCTCTAAGGGTCCAGCCATTATTGTTGATCCTTCATCTTTCTGAGCTCATCAGGTATTCTTAGCTTCAGAGACTGGTATCTTGCCTGTTAATACCTAGATGAAATCTTTCTTGCATTCTTTGGGCATTGTGTAAATCCCCTTACAAACTTTTGAGTGAAACTTCTTCAGGTATCTTACCATTAAAACTGTTTTCCTGCTCTCTTTCCTTGATGTCTTGGAGTAGTAGAGGTGAACATGATGCCATGTCTATGGAGAATGGTTGTTAATAATTACAAGTTTGAGTGTCATACCAACCTGGGTTTCTGGCTAAGAAGCAGCTACTTTCAGTAGCCTCACTTCCTATTGAGATTCCAAGTTGGAATGTATATCTTCTGGGAATGACAAGGTGGACTCATTTGCCTGGTGCTCCACATTATCAGTTGGAAGAGCTATGGCCCATGGTTGAGTTATGGGTCATAGTTGGCTATCTTTATCTCTTTGGTTTCTGTTGTATAACTATTCAAAGGGATGTTGGATTTCAGCCAGATTTACCATGCACCATTAAATGGATGAGAATTTTACTCAGTTGGATTTGTCAGCATTCCATTGGAAATATCACTTTTAAATGCCTTTTCTCATAACTTTGGTTTCGCAGGTTTCACTGTTTCAAGTCCTGCTAAGCAAAATCTAGCAAGTGTGGCTCTCGTTTGTGATCGAGTCACTGATTGTTCTGATTTATTTTTTATCTCTTAATTCTCAAATTGAAGTACTGTCTATACTCGCTTAGAAGTTTTCAGACTTGAAACATCATAGATCCTGATCTGCCATATCATAATGTATCAGCTGATCGATGTCCATGTTGTTTGTTCTATTAATTACGCCTAACAAACAGCACAGACCCAGATCTGCCAGTACATAATGCAGTGGCAGATCTGGGTCTGTGCAGTTTGCTGTCAGACTCATAACTGAGTATAGATGGTATGTAAAAAAGGGTGATAGTCACAAAAAGGATGACAAGATGCTGAGGCCAGAGCCAAATTGTTTACATTTATTGTCAGCAACTGCAGTCATGTACAAAAGATGGATTTTACATGGATTTTTCATTTTGCAGACTATTTCAGCCATATTTATTAGGAATGAGAGAAAAGTCTATCCTACATCTTATATCATTAGTAGGGCTGTCAACGGGTACCCGGGTACTCCGGTACCCGACCGTAGTGAAAAACCCGGGTATTGAAAACATAATGACGAGTAATTGTTCACAAAAATAAGTTGTCGACAACACTATCAAAATATCATATATCATCAGCAGCACACTGGTCTGAGTAGTCCGAGTTTCCTCTGACCCTTGCCACCCCATTTTTGATAGTTGGACATTCATGTTGGGGTGTAGGGTCAGAGCGCATTTCCTATCAAAAAGTTGGAATTTGCTGACACCATTTGATGTCGGCATGAGTAGCAGCTTACATGCCGGCCCAGCAAGCTTGAACGATCTTTCATCCAGATATACCAACATGAAATCGATAGGAATATGATTTATTTTCTCAAAAATCGTGAGCATAGCATTTGTTATGCCATTAATCTGCTGACAGGCGAGACAAAAGTACATCATTCATTCATTTGACCCGAATCGGGCTATTTGCATTCCTAGTAAAGTGACTACACAAATCTCGCAACCTAGGTCATACAGTTACATGATATCGACAATAAACAATTTTCCAAAAGTTGTTGTACATAAAATTTGGACATATTATAGACTGGTAGTAACCACATAAATAAATATAGTCTGTTCTCTCTTCACTAAGCCATACAGATGCTATAAATAGAATTAGAGGGGAAAGTAGAACAAGTTTTGCTATAAATATAAGATGTTACTGTAGGAAAGTACAAGTCCACGGACAAGCGTACTCGTATATTGTAGTTATGTAAAGCAGTCTTTTCTAAAATACAGTCTGTGGGATTAATGGAATGTTAATATAAACGAGATTTTTGGAAGGTGGATATACCGAAAAAGCGTAAACCATATATGTTTATGCATAATGCGTAATTTAATGGGGAAACAAAATTGTTGCTCAAGGGTTGTACATGTCTTTCATGTTCTAAAGAGTACCCGTGTACCTGTTGAACGGCACAACGGGTACACAGGTAAGTTTTCCATGGTTTTTGACAGCTCTAATCATTAGACAATGCACTTTTACATGTGTAATTTGACAGTTCAGTTTTTGTTCTTGTTTCAGGCTGGACTAATTATACTGTGTAACGTCTTCCTTAACTTCACTGTCCTAGAAGTGCAGATAGTTAAAGACTGTCGGACATTTCACAGAATTTTGGATGTAGTTGTGCAAATTTCTAACTCCATTGGTAAGATCAGTTTTTTCATCCCATTTCAAAATCATGATTGGATAATGAGTAAAACTCTGTGTGTGTGTGTGTGTGTGTGTGTGTGTGTGTGTGTGTGTGTGTGTGAAAACACCTTTTGGTTCATGATGGCTGTGCAAGGAGAGCAAAAGTGATGCTGAGATTTAATGAGGAATACACTAGTCATAAAAAATTTTCATAGTCATATTTTATGCTTTTATTTAGTGTGTTAATTGAATTAACACTAAATATCAGCATACAAAATGAAAATGGAAAATGGTACATTTTCACAATATGACTGGAGAATACATTTTTATGTTTGATAAATTGCAATAGACAGCAGAGATGTCAATTCTTTTTTTGAAACCAGAAAAGGATGGTAAGCAGTATGTCTCCATGTTTAGATTGGAAGAAATCCTTTTGCTTCGAAATGCCAAGAAATCAACTGTATTAAAGACCACTTGACAACAGTCAGGTTAGAAATTATAAATCATTGAATAAAATGATTAGGTTGTGTACATTTTATTTAAATCCTTGATGCCTTTAATTTTAAAATCAGTAGAAAGCATACTGTAACAGGAAGGTGTGCAATTACAAACGTACATAGTGCACTAGTAGTGCTAAAACTATAAGATAATCTTATTTGCTTGGACAGTTTTAACAATGTGCTCTCATATTTTCCTTTGATGCTTATATTATTGCATTAAACATCTTATCATGTAACTCCTGAAAACAGCAGCATGTTCGACCTAAATTTTGGCATGAAGCAAGAGCGAAAACAAGGAATGAGAGCAAACTGAGAAGTGAGAACACAATGGAAATGGCAGCAGAGCAAGAAAGTGTGTGTGCACACTGGCTCACTTACTTGAACTGTGTCCTCTATTTATCATTATGCATATTGCATTTAACATCGGTTTTAAGATATTCTTTATCTTCAAGTTGGAAAGTCAGTGTTGTGTATGTATTATAAACAAATTTATTTTAAAAAATTGCATCTATGCCACACTGTGTTTGCATGGAAAAAAGTGCCATTACCCCATTATGCATCCATCTGTAAACAGCACAGACCTGAAACCTCCCTAGCATTATACTTTTAATGACTGATACAAATGCAGGTACTCTATGTTATAAGGCCATAAGAGATGACTGAATTGAAATTGATGACAATTTAGGCATTGACATAGCATCTGATACCAGTATCATAAATGATAGAACTCAGTTTGATGGCAGTGAGTGGAGACATTGCTGTATTGTCTGATACAAGTGCCATAAATGTCTGAATTGAAATTGATGGCAGTCACATTGGAGGCACTGCTGTATCATCTGATACAGGTGCCATAAATGACTGAATTAAAATTGATGGCAGTTACATTGGAGGCATTGCTGTAGCTTCACACACAGAGAATGCACAAGAAAAAATGGAGTGTTCATGTTGCAGATGATTCCAAATAAAAACATTCTTCATTCTTTTTAAACTGTACAGAAAATTAATAGAAAATATATATGATGGAGTTACATGTCTGTGATGGCACTATTTTATTTAAGTTCTTCTTGTATCTTTTATTCCATAAGAATCCAAGAAAAGGTCAGAAATAATTAGGTATTGATGAGAAATATTAGTGTGAAATTAATACAGTAATCTTGAGGCATTTTATATAAATATTCCTACATGTAGTGACATAATGAACAAGTTGATGAAATAATAGGCAGACCCTCCTGCCCCCTAAAATGTGAGAAGGGTCAAAAAAATCTTACACAGGAGGTACCAAGGGCCTGTACATGGAAAGCGATGAATACTGGTCTATTCTGTTTGCTGTTGGAAGTACAAGTCACATAATGGTATGTGTTGTGGACAGTTGTCTATATCATGACTTATAACTATTATACTGTATCATATCTTTGTTCCTTACAGGCCATATGGAAGGCCAGCTTGGTCTTTCTGCTCATCTTCTTGCACTGGGTTTGATGATGTTCAGACAGCAGGTTAACAGGTTTAACAGTTCAGGTCAGGAATCAAATGGAATTGGCTAAATTCTTCATTTAATGTAATAAACTTTATTTAATTTTAAAACCATTTCCAGGAAGTATGATAATATTGGTAATTTCTTTCAGTGCATAACCTCATGAAATCATGTAAACACAAGATGCCATCTTTACCATGTTGTACAAAGACATGGGAAGTTAACTCCCCTGGTTTTATTTATTTTTACTTTCTATCCATCTCTCTGTCTGTCTGTCTGTCTCTCTTTCTCTCTCTCTCTCTTTCTCTCTCTCTCTCTCTCTCTTTCTCTCTCTCTCTCTCTCTCTCTCTCTCTCTCTCTCTCTCTCTCTCTCCACAAGACACATTTCTAGTATGCATATAATGTTTATCTCAATATATTTTTAACCTTTTGAACAAAATTATTAACGGTAGAATCCTCCTTACAGTAGCAAAATGTTGAAACCCCTTGGTCAGTGTGTTTTAATGCAGATTTAGGAACATATATATTTAGTTGCTGACAATAATTAAAATTCAATGGAAAAATTAAAGAAATGTATTGACTGCTTTTTTGACTGCCCATGGATGTGTTTAGAATAATGCTTTGCAGTAGGAAAAAAGAAGAAACTGTTAACTGTCACAGATCTTAAAGTACCCAAGAAAACTGTTAACTGTCACAGATCTTAAAGTACCCAAGAAACCTGTTAACTGTCACAGATCTTAAAGTACCCAAGAAATCTGTTAACTGTCACAGATCTTAATGTACCCAAGAAATCTATTAACTGTCACAGATCTTAATGTACCCAAGAAAACTGTTAACTGTCACAGATCTTAAAGTACCCAAGAAATCTGTTAACTGTCACAGATCTTAAAGTACCCAAGAAATCTGTTAACTGTCACAGATCTTAAAGTACCCAAGAAATCTATTAACTGTCACAGATCTTAATGTACCCAAGAAATCTATTAACTGTCACAGATCTTAATGTACCCAAGAAATCTGTTAACTGTCACAGATCTTAATGTACCCAAGAAATCTATTAACTGTCACAGATCTTAAAGTACCCAAGAAATCTGTTAACTGTCACAGATCTTAAAGTACCCAAGAAATCTATTAACTGTCACAGATCTTAATGTACCCAAGAAAACTGTTAACTGTCACAGATCTTAAAGTACCCAAGAAATCTGTTAACTGTCACAGATCTTAATGTACCCAAGAAAACTGTTAACTGTCACAGATCTTAATGTACCCAAGAAATCTATTAACTGTCATAGATCTTAAAGTACCCAAGAAAACTGTTAACTGTCACAGATCTTAAAGTACCCAAGAAAACTGTTAACTGTCACAGATCTTAAAGTACCCAAGAAATCCGATTACAGTTTATAATTTGTTTTACAAATTTGTCATCTCTAGATGCTCCATCTGAACATTTGGGCAAGTTTTTCCAGTTGGCCGTCTTGTTTGTTAGTGGTGCCTATGTGTGTCAACAGAGGAAGAAGCACGTGTTTGTGCTATGCCTGACAAAAGACTATGCTCCAGTGTGGAACCAGATATCCCAGACCTGGTTCCTGGTCATGCAGGGTAAGAAAATGTTTCTGTTTGAACAAGTCAGCGACTCATACATACATATAGTCTGTTTCTTGCATGGGAATATACTACAGTATAATTGCACAATATTGCTCTTCATAAAAGATTCTTTGTAAATGAATTGTCGAAATTTATTTTAATTCCTTGGAAAACTTGCTGCAAATAAGACATTATTTATTTCTTAAATAAGTTGCAGTCAGTTGTCATGTTTTATTTTCATCAAAGATGTCTTTTTATTTCATTGAATTTTACAAAATAATAATTTCAATTTTTTTCCCCATTTTTCAGTTTACATTGGTTTTTTTTTATTGACAGACTTAACTGTCTATTTTTGACTCAGTTATGATCTGTACTTGTATATTAAAACCCATCTTCATTGGTCAAGATGATTAAAACCATGATGTGAACAAATGAAAATGTTTCTAATATACCCTAACAGACAGGTAGATACATATGTATCTAATTTATGTACCAGGCCAGCTTTCTGCCTTTGTATATATACCTTTATCTTAAAAAGTTTTTCCTCTTATCTAAACTTTTCATACCTTGTTTGACATTGTTTGGTGTACTGTAACAAGGGGTTTATTTAGTGCCAAGGCAATTGGAAACACCACAGTTGATGACCCAGACTGGTCAGATGGTAGGATTTGAACTCGTTGGCAGCTGTGTTGACAAAATTGGCAGAGCCCTGTCATACATATTTTGCCCATTAGCAGTTTGATTTTTGAAAGATAACTTTACTGGGATTAGTTTTATTTTAACCAGATTTGGTATGCAGCTATGTATTGTTGAAATCTGGAATAGTCTGTGCCCTACTAGTGAGGATTTATGTCCCCTGATTGCCAATCCTTCTGCCTTCATTTCAGCAACTTAACTTGACAAAGGATTATTGGATTTCAACCAGTTTTCTGTGTGGCTTTATTTTGATGAGACATTGAATGAATTTTATTTCTGACATTCCACAACATTTATTTGATTTATTGCCCCTGATTTTCTGTCCTAACGTTTATTTCTGCAGCATAACATTTATAAAGTTTGTTTGATTTCAGTCCCTTTTAGCATGCTCCATTATATTGATACAATTTTGTTGTTGTAGTGTTTTTCAACTCATAATAGGCTATACATGATGGCCAGTATTAATGGTGGAGGAAGAACCTGGAAAAAACCCGGGAAAACCACCCACCCATGAGAAGCTACTGACAAGCTTTCTCACATACCCACATTGGCTGAATCTGAGACTTGAACCCACACAGACAGGTGAGATGGCAGTGATCCGTAATGGAGAGCGCTTTAGACCACTCTGGGACCCTAATACAATTTGGAAACAATTTGATTTTTTTAGTTCCTGGGTATGATTTATAGGAGCTGAGTGATTGTCTGCTGTTCTGTATGTATCAGGAAGTTTTGGATTTCTAACAAATTTGATATGCAGTTTTATATTGCTGATGTCTATTTTAAGCTTACCCATTTATCATTCAGTTATGGCCCCAGATTTTCTGTCCTCCAAATTTTAATTTCAGCAGCTTTACCTTAGCAAGTATTAAAGGATTTCAGCCTAATTAGACAGATATCATTACTTTTAGACAATGTGTAAGTTAAATTTATATTTCCAGCATGCCTATTTTGGCCTATGGTTCCCATCCTTCGTTGCTAGAAAATTATAAAATATCTGACTCGTCCATCTGTTTCAAACTACCTTTAAGTCAGAAAAACCAATAGCAAAAACAGTTTATAGTTTAAACAGCTGCTTAGATAAATTTAAGGGCATGCAAGTAAAGGTCTGAAGAATCTCAGTATCTGACATATACCCTGCATGGCCATAAACAAGCCAATATCACCTGACTAATATTAGAAACTCAAATGTAATAATATACTGCTAAATATAAAAATGTACATGAAAAATGTTTCTTGAAATAAAATAGTCTAGTAAAATCAAAACTAGCACAGCTATGATGTATCAATTTGTCTGTGAATTGCTCAAAATAATGCACACAAGATGTCTTCAGTGCTCAGTTTTAGAGTTGACTAGTCCCATATGAATATTACACTGAAAGATTGAATGTACATATTTTTCAGCTCAGTTTTTATTGGGGTGGGTATATTCCAATACATGTATATGCCCACATCTCTGTGATGTTGATTTAATACCATTTCAGTGCTTGCTCTTTGTCCCCTATTTTCTTGGCAAAATCGATAGTTTCTTTCACAAGCTTTTCCACCAGACATTCAGGAAAAAACTGGAGAAATAAGTCTTTCTCATTGTCTAGTGGTGCAAGCTCAATTGTTGAACTAACGTGAGAATAAAAATCACTTGCATGCTCAAATGGGACTAACAACAATATCTGATCCATTTTCTAAGAATTATCCATTAAACTCTTCGATATTGCTTGCACTGAACCATTTAAAGTCGCTCATATCTGAATTGGAATCCATATTTGTTTATCTCAGCTACACATGTTGCATAAAGCACTGGAAAGCCTTTACACTGTGTCTAAATTTAACCTCAGCTTTCATACTTGTATCAAAATGTTGAGTAAACAGTCCTCTCATTGGTTATGATAATCAAAAATATGTAAACTTCTGTACTTTCAACCAATCAACATTTAGTTAACATTGCAATATTGTCCGCATAGATGTAACACTGGGGTTTTGAGGATTGCTGAATTTTAGGCACATTAGCGACACTGGGGTTGTAAACTTGGCTTATTGGCACTGCATATATGCATCAGTGGGGTTCAGGAGCTATTTACAGGTGACGGTTAGATGCGGTAGTCGTAACTAAAGTGTTAAGGGGGTGGGCTTATAATGAGCACTTAATCTTTAGTAAATAATCTTAACAGTTTTTGTAATAGTGGGGTTGGTGTATATATATATATATACACACACACACACACACACACACACACACACATATATGTGTGTGTATCCAACAGGCTTGTAAGAGTAGACAGTAGAACAAAAAGCAATCTACATCCTGATCTGCCAGTGCAATATGGTAAGAAAGATCTGGGCCTATGTTATTTTCAGTTGGACTTGAATCAGACGATTTTTTGACTTTATTCAGTATCATGAGATAAGTCGTGTATGTTCTGAAAGTTAGACTTGGCTGAATAGATGATTATTTTCTTAAAAGAAAGTTTGGAATTGAATTCCATTCCATTCAGTGGCTTATTCCAGAGCATTAAGCAAAGTCATATGGACAACATTCTTAAGCTTACTAGGCTCCAGCAACATGGAACGAATTGCACACTGAACTTAGACACAAAAACATGGTTGTCCCATTCAAGTTTGCTCTTAAAATCACCTATTTTGACTGAAAAAAGAAACATAAAAACCTAACAATATTTCCTACCTTAAATATTTTCAACATGTTTTATGTTTTCCCATTTCATGGTGTTTTTTTCTTTTTTTGTAATTATATTATTAAGTTTTTTTATGTTATAGTTTTTTTTATAATGTTGTAAAGCACTTAGAGCTTCTAGAGATAAGGTGCTATACAAAGTCCTCATTATTATATTTATTATTATTATTATCAATATTATTATCATTTATATTGTTTTTTTTTATTATTATGATGATAATATTATTATTATCATTACCATTCTTATTATTGTATTCATTATTATTATCATTATTACTATTAGAAGTAATAGTAGTATCATTATTTTTATTATTGTTATCATTATTGTTATCATTATTATCATTAATATTATTATTATTTTTATTATTATTATTATTATTATTATTATTATTATTATTATTATTATTATTATTATTATTGGATATGTAATCAGAAGCAGCATTCATGAGCCTGATTTGATCCTCTGCAGTCTAAGCTAGTGCATGTGACAGAGGTTTATGTTAGAATCTGTCAAACACTGATGTAAATTGTACAACTTTGACCAGTGCTTTCTAATTTATCGTGTTTCAGCTTTATGTGATTGCTTCCCGCTGTATCCTGAATTATATAAGATCCTCTTGAAAAGCGCATGGATTCCCTCATTGCTGAAAATGCTTAACGAGGTGAAAGGTAAGTTACATAATCGGAATTAGTAAACCATTTTCCATTTGCATATAATTAGGGGCCAGTAAGAACTGTGTCTATTCATCCATGTTTTATTTATTCAACCATCTTGTGAACTCTCACTTTGAATTATTAAGATCAGAACCCAATTTTTTTATTTAGTTTTATCTTGACAACAATTCAGATGAGTTTGATGATGATAGCACTCTAGACATATTGGTTTGATTGACGGATACTAATTGACTAAGGCACTACTAAGGCTTTGTGATAATTAGCTTCGACTTTTATTATTTGAGTTCAAGAACCAATTTTACTGTGACATTTAAGGACTTGATGACCATCATATTCTGCAGTCTTTACAGGGTTCATACGGTCTTTGACAGTTGGGAAAAATGAGGTTGCCTTGAATGTTTGGGAAATCAAGCTGATTACCCAGTGTCTTTAAAAGTCTTTGAATATTTTAATAAAGCCAAATATTTTTATTTCTTTCCATACTCATAGAATTTCAAAGGTTTTAGATTTGGATTTAGTCAAGTTTCCCTGGTTTTTTTCTTTTGATTAATTATAGTTTGAATTTCATCATTAAACAATATTGTGGTATTTTGCATTCATTGTTTTCTCATATAATATAATTTGTATACAAAATGTGAGCGAAAATAGGTCTTCAAAATCTATGTTTGTGGTCTTTGAAAGTTTGGGAAAAGTCTTTGGATTTATCATTCAGAATTCTGTATGAACCCAGCTTTAGGCTGTGACCCTTGATCATCTTAACATTGGAATCGTAATTCACAACCATGCAATACTTCCACATTTTATTATAAGACTTAAACCAGATTAGATGGAAAGCTTCATCTCAGCAGGAACTTTAATATTTTTCTTTTAAATGAGGATGTTTGCTTATATCTTAAATTTTGTCTCTTGATCTTGGCATAGGCTGCCCAACATTGTGAACACATTATAATTAGATTTCAGCCAGATTTGAAGCTTGAGCTGAGTCATACCATGAATGCATTCAGCATATAATAATTAGCCCTTGATAATCTCATTATTGGCATTGCTAATGAAAATCTCGCTAACACTCAAACATTCACATTAGTTTTAATATAATCCACATTTTCTGCTAGGCTTAAAAGCTGAGATAAGTAGCATTGTGAGAGAATTGTAGTCAATGACCATGATCAACTTAGAACAGGCATTCAGATAGATTGAAAACACATTAGCATTTTAACACCATTTGTTTTGATTTCAATCAAATTCACAGTGAACCCATGGGTTTGTAAAAGTCAGGTAATGTTCATTTTTCATAAGGTCAGGGAAATTCAGCTTTTATGAATGTCAATGAAAAGTCAGAAAAAATTCTGTTTTCAGGAAGGCCAGGAGATTTTTTATTTTTGTGAGAAATATAATATTTAGTTAAAAGACAGGCATTATTTATTCCAAAAGGTCAAAATTGTTGTTATTTAGCAAGGATAAACTTTAAAAATTCTCATTGTCAGTTTCATCATGCTTGAGTAACAATCTCCATCTAGAACTTATTTTGCATTTTGCACTCTTGAATCAAATTTTATTAACTTGGGAAATAAATGCAGCAGAGTTTTGCTAAAGAATTTATCTTGTCTTATTTAGATTTTGTAGCCATAATTATAAACAAACTTAGCGACCTAATCATGTTTTATATCTTATATATTTTCAGCATGTTTTTATGTTTTCCAATTTCATTGTTTTTGTCATTTGTTGTTCTGTAGTGTAATCATATAATTATAGATGGTGTAAAGCGCTTAGAGCTTTTAAAGATTAGGCGCTATACAAAGTCCTCATTATTATTATTATTATAAACCACAAGCTCTTGATTTGTACTGAAACTATCAAAATCAAAAAAGCTATTATGTCATCCAGCAGAATTAATAGTATTAAGCTTCACTCTCTTTAGTAAGCCAGTCTAAGCTGTGCATGATGTAAGTCTATAATCAACCGTTATGATGTATTACCTTTATGGGGAGAGGGATCTTTTTATGATGTATTACCTTTATGGGGAGAGGGATCTTTTTATGGTGCCTTACAGGCAACATAGAAGCAGCTTGTTTTTGCCAGATGTAAACTATAGTTTCATATGAAGAGGAGCATATCAGTTAACAGGTTGGAATCAAGACACCTCATTTGATCCAATCCTTGTTTTACATGCAGTCAAGATGCCTCATTTGATCCAGTCCTTGTTTTATATGCAGTCAAGATGCCTCATTTGATCCAATCCTTGTTTTACATGCAGTCAAGATGCCTCATTTGATCCAATCCATGTTCCACATGCAGTCAAGATGCCTCATTTGATCCAATCCTTGTTTTACATGCAGTCAAGATGCCTCATTTGATCCAGTCCTTGTTTTACATGCAGTCAAGATGCCTCATTTGATCCAATCCTTGTTTTACATGCAGTCAAGATGCCTCATTTGATCCAATCCTTGTTTTACATGCAGTCAAGATGCCTCATTTGATCCAATCCATGTTCCACATGCAGTCAAGATGCCTCATTTGATCCAATCCTTGTTTTACATGCAGTCAAAATGCCTCATTTGATCCAGTTCTTGTTTTACAGGCAGTCAAGATGCCTCATTTGATCCAATCCTTGTTTTACATGCAGTCAAGATGCCTCATTTGATCCAATCCATGTTCCACATGCAGTCAAGATGCCTCATTTAATCCAATCCTTGTTTTACATGCAATCAAGATGCCTCATTTGATCCAACCCTTGTTTTACATGCAGTCAAGATGCCTCATTGATGCAATCCATGTTTTACATGCAATCAAGATGCCTCATTTGATCCAATCCATGTTTTACATGCAGTCAAGATGCCTCATTTGATCCAATCCTTGTTTTACATGCAGTCAAGATGCCTCATTTGATCCAATCCATGTTTTACATGCAGTCAAGATGCCTCATTTGATCCAATCCATGTTTTACATGCAGTCAAGATGCCTCATTTGATCTAATCCTTTGTTTTACATGCAATCAATGTCTTTACATCTTTGGCAATTCAGTAGATTGAGCAGAGATTAAATATAAAGTTTTAAAAAATAACAAGGGTTATTTCATTAAATCATACATTGGACCCATGTTAGGCACTTGCAAGGCTTGAATATTGTTTAATTTTCATATGGATTAAATTTTACAAAATGCCTTCCATGGGTACTATATATATTTAAATGGGTTCTAGGGCAATTCGGCGCAGGACAATTCGGAGCGGACAATTCGGAGCAGGATATTTAAAACATATCTATTTGAAATTGAAACGAATTTTTTTTATTAATCATGTTTAATAGAACTATAATACCGTATAAAGTAAAGTTTATTTAGCTTACTACAAAAAAAGTCATAGCAAATACCAGCAACTCTTGCACAAAATCACATTTTTTAAAATGTTACCAGTATACTAAATGTTAATCCATTAAATTAATGTTGTGACTACATCCGCGCAAGTAATCAATTGATGAACAATTTTCATAATCTAACACAACTGTGCGCATTCGACGATCCAGGTCTCAATATTTCTTTTTCCTCAGAGGAGGATCTTCACCAGCAAGTAGACGTTCGATGACCAGTTGATTTGTGTCTGTTCCTTCTGAAGTTTTACTATCAACCTCGGCAGAGTTGGGTGAGCAATTTGTACTGACCGTGCAAATGCACTGTGCCATCCTTCCACTGCATTGTTAGTTCGAGGAGTATCGTCACGCACAGCTTGGTAGCAATCCCAGATGTCGCATGAAAACAGAGTAACAGCTCGTTGTTGTCGTCGTCGTCTTCCAATGAAAGTGTCTTCGAAGTAGTTGAGTAGTTGGTCAACTTCTGGAAATGAATCGAGCTCTATCAGTTCTTCATAAACACGAACTTTATCGTTGTTTGGAACATAAGCCAGAGCGACCAGCATTTGGATGTGCATCGCATATTCGGGTTCGGTGTTGTATCTCCCTGCGTATCGATATTCTTGAACTTTACGCTAGATGCATTGTCCAAAATGGAAATGGCAGCCGTGAATCTGTGGCTGGAAGACTCTTGTGAACGCATTCATTGCTGCTTTTTCGAAGTCGGTTATGATGGTGTGTGGTTGTAATTGCAGTTCAATCTCTTTCAATTTTATCAACAAAGCTGTGTAAGTAGTTTCCGTTTTATTCGGCAGCAAGGCGAAGACGCATGGAATCTTGATGCCATCACGTGTTCCATGAATAGTGTACAGTTGTGTATATTCAGCTGGACTCACTTTAAAAGTTCCGTCGGCTAACCACACTCTGCATCCACTAAGGAATTGAAGATCTTCCGCCACTGCAAACAATTTAAAGTCAATATCATGTCGCAGGAAAGGTCGACCATTCGTCGTAAACTGAAGTTCAGCTGGAAAATTATTGTTGATCTGAGGTGGAAGCTGATGATATCTTCTGAAGTTGCGTTTGATCGTTTCGGTTTTTGGTACAGTTGCTTGTGCTGCTGGACTCAAATTTTCCATTGCTGCCTGGACAATCACTCTTGCTGGTTCTTCTGTTTCTTCTGCACGTCATTTAACGGTTGATCGGACTCGAGTTGTTTCAAGTTGACCAGTTGATGCTGCGTGCGAATGTTGAGATGGCGGTTTCATTATCACTCCATTCGCTGTATGACAGCGACCTTTGCAGGAATGATCGCAGCATCTCCATATCTCTTTCTGTTCAGTTTTTCTTTCCATGTGATAAAGATAACCTTCGTAAACCAGCATTCGTTTTCCTTTCTCTGATTCTACAAATTCTAAAGCCATTTCTATGAGTCTCTTTACTTATTTATGCATAGGATAGTTAAAATTTAAATAGAAAACAAAAACTAAAACTAAAACTATCGAAATAATTAACTACAACTGGACTTGCAAGTTTAAAGTTCCAAAGGTGTCTGTCCACTGACCTTTTCAGTCATGCTTATATACACTGGTCCCCCTAGCTACTATGTACTCACTTATTGTGTAATTAAATGTCTTGGTTAATTGAAAGCGTCTAGGTTTCAAAACTATGTACTCACTTATTGTGTAATCAAATGTCTTGGTTAATTGAAAGCGTCTAGATTTCAAAACTATGTACTCAATAATTGAAAGCGTGTTTATACTGCGTTTAAAATATAAAAAATGAATACATTGCAAATTGTCTACTCCGAATTGTCCGCTCCGAATTACCCGTTTTTTGGTCCCGAATTGTCCGCTCTGAATTGTCCTGCGTCGAATTGTCCACGCCGAATTGTCTGCGCCGAATTGTCCGGCACCAAATTGTCCGGTTACCATTTAAATGAGCAGCAAAGAGGGTGGACAGACCGAAACTATTTCAGACAAACCGAAACTATTTCAAGCAAGCTGAAACTATTTCAGACAAACCGAAACTATTTCGCACACAAAAAAAAAGAGAAATATTTTCGGTTGAAATCCTTTAGGATTTTACGCTACAGACCCGGCGCTGATGGCACTGCAGAGACAAATTGTTTTAACCGAATATTTGATCAAGTCCAGTACGATATATTGATCTAGGGTCAGGCAAATTTATCGTTACAAATCCATGTGGGATTGACTGAGCGTGACTAAAGAAATTTCTAAAGAGATTATAATCCATATCACCGCCGCACCAAGTTTGCCAAATATTTCATAGCGTATGTATGTCAACTCCATTAATTACAGCAAGAATATTAGTTTTCCCTGATCACTTTTGGTATTTGTGTATATCTCTGAGTAACATATATCACATCAGTATTTTTATGCCTACCTCTGGAAAATATCCTAGCGGGATTATTTTGATTGTCTAACATCACATCATCATATACGACTAGATAGTCAATACTTCTATCAAGAGATTCAACACTCAGTGCTTCTTCGATATCGGTTATAAATTCAATAATATCCTCATTGATTTCCGATTTTGCTTTCTTGTTAAAATCCTTTAACACCTCATAACATCACTGATCGTCTACACTCAGGGCTACCAAATATAGTTTATCCCATTTCATCCATCTCGTTATCAAATTAAGTAATGTTACGTACTTAGGCTCGAATAAGCAGCAACACAGAAAGAGTGAAAACTAACAAGCTTGTAAAACTTTAACAAACTATTTATTGAGTACAAATATTTACATAAGAGAAAATATATAAACTTACGGTTTTAGAGAATCAAGTCCAAAAATAATCCAATATAGAATTCACAAAAATAATCCACTAATAGAATTGTAAAAGTCCTGATAAATAAATGTCCTAATAGTCCGTGGTTCGAATCTTGACGATGTAATCCAATATGGACTACGATGTCACGTGATTTAGTCAGTTCTTGTTTTTATAATAATCCAAATGAAAATCTATGAGCACATATTCTTTTCCAGATAAATAAAATAATTTCTCTTGCTCCAACGAATTGACACAATTTGCAGAACACGGTAATTAAAAATAACTCTAAAAGAAGACACAATTTAATATTCCAAAGCCCAGACTAACTACTGACTTTTCTCTCGCAGTACAATAATTTAAATGCCCGTATTTCGTAAACAAGAGGGATCACGTGATTTTCCAGAAGGTCACAGAAAGAACGTACGATCATAAAAACACGTATAAATGGAATGATCTAGATGAAAAATCAGCCACCTCTCACCCCCCAGAACTAAAAATAACAAGATGTCCTTGGAAAACAACCAATCATTTCTAAGGCCTGTTTATCACTCTGAAGCAAGGTCAGAAATGAGGTTAACAAGCAAGGTCAACCTGTGTTTACAGATAAAGTATAGGTCATAGAGATTTTTCTAGAATAATCTCCCAATTAATGAATTTAAACCCAAAATGACAAATTTGGATCTGACAATTAAAAATAAATGATTTAAATCAAATATATGTAACAGTAACAACTGCGTCTTGCAGCTTCCAGATGATCTGATTATAATCATATGGATAGAATTTGGTAGTGTGAAATGTAAGAAGCGTACTAGCACAAATGACTTGACAACAATTACAACTAAAAATGTGTGAAATGTAAGAAGCGTACTAGCACAAATGACAACAATTACAACTAAAAATAACAGAGCAGCACATGCTGGTAAGTGTGTACAATGTGGTACCAAAAAATTTAGATTTGTTTCTAAAGATTTTAAAAAAATGAGGAGGTGATATTGCAGCCAAGTTAGTAAAATTACCAGGAACACCATGGGCAAAATATCCTGGAGAAAATCACCTTCCAGGGTATAGTTATTGTGGACCGGGGACCAGACTCGATATCCAACTCGATGATCAAAACCATCCCCGACCCAGTGAAAACCCAATAAACGCTATTGATAAGGCATGTCATGCTCATGATGTTACTTATAAAAGCAGCAATCTGCAACACAGACATATCGCAGATGTGAAATTGATTCATGCGTTGAATTCTATCACTGATAAATCCTTCAAAGAAAAATTGGCTTCATGGTTGATAAAATCGGCGATGAAAAGTAAATTAATGCTGAGTGCTGGTAATTAATAATATCATGGAATCTATTTATTATTCCAGAAGAGGATACTGGAGGGGTAGATCAGCAATCACTAAACTCTCTAGCGCCACAAGGGTGAAAAATACCACTGCAGGCGATGTGGCAAATTTATCTACCACTGCCTAAACAAATTAACTTCTCACATTTCAATGTCAGCATCCCTAATGAAGTTCATCAAGCTGATATATTATTTCTGCCGCATGATGGTGTTTACAAATATGCGCTAACTGTAGTTGATGTTGCGAGTAGATACAAAGAAGCAGAGCCGCTAAAGACAAAATCATCAACTGAGGTGGCATCTGCGTTTGAAAGGATTTATTGGCGGGGTTCTCTGCGATGGCCAAATCTATTACAAGTTGATCCTGGCAAGGAATTTCAGGGTGCAGTGTTATCAACAATGAAAAATCATAATGTCACCATCAGACAAGGACATACTGCACTACATCGCGATCAGGCAATTGTTGAACGATTTAATTGCACACTTGCTGAGCGGTTATTTGGATATCAATACTCGAAGGAATTTATTTAGGATAAACAATCCCGTGAATGGGTCAAGAGATTACCGGGTGTAATTACCACACTAAATAATGAAATTACTCGAACATTTAATATGAAACCTAACAACGCGATTAAAAAGAAGTATTTACCCGTAAAACCACAAAATGATTTTTCAAAACAACCAATACTCGGCAATGTCACTGTTAGATATTTATATGAACCAGGAGAGCTCGAAGGTGGTAAAAAAAGAGCTACTGATCCCATTTGGAGTGTCACTATGCATAAAATATCTAGTATAACGAGATCTACGTGTAGACCGCCAGTCAATAGGTTGAATTCAACTGCTCCTCAGTGGGGATTTGCTCGTGAACAATTACAAGTGATACCCAAAGATACTCAATTACCACCGCATGGTCTTAACTAGCACCTCTTTGTCTGTTACACTCAAGACATGTTAACATCACATTATCTCTGGTATGACCAACACTGCTATCTTTTCTTTCTGCGGTAAATTGGTGAGAATCTTTATCCGACCAACACATTATACAATTACAACTGGTGCAGTGATTATTCTGTTGTTGTTCAGCATAATTATAAATTCGGCATCAATATCAAATTTTCTGTTATTTTTTTTATCCTGCTGTTTATAATCACAGAGTTTTTTTCTGATTATGTCATGGCTGACAATATCACTGATTGTTGTGTCATTATAATCTAAAACAACTCTTTGAAGTTGATTTATTCCTCGTACTCTGGACATTGCAAGATAAACTAAATTCGACCACTCGATGTAATTATCTACGATCCAAACAGTTGTATCGGATATAGTCAACCCCTGTGAAGAATTTATTGTCGCTATATATCCTAGCTTCCATGGGGAATTTTTCAGCGCACAATGCATCTTTGACAACACTGATATCAACCAACACAATATCATTTTTCACAAGAATTTGTTTTTCACTTTGTCCAGGAATATCAACTTCGATATTCTGTTTTGGTTTACCCTTGGGTCTATAACACAGCGGCACTGGAAGTGTTGCAAAGTTTTCTTTATGTGCACTAAATAACTTCAACTGAAGTGTGTCTCTGACTATCTTTCTACTTGCCACTATCAAATCGTTTGGTCTCCATGCTTCACAGAAATCATTTAATGGGGTTTCTGAACTTATTTCACGTGCTATTTCACACTGGATTCTATCCGGTTGTAATCTGATTAGTTTCTTGAACTCGCATAATTCATTATCAAGTGATCTATGATCAATACTAATTTCTTCATAATAGTCTACAAAATTCTTCAGCCAATTATGTGGAGACAAACTGACAAATGGTGGTGGTTGACCATGATTGCCACACATTATCACTTTTGTATTCGCTAGCAATAACCAATCAAGAAACTTTTGTAATACATCTAACGACACAGTTCATATCTCATCCCATATAATTACATCAGGAATATATTTTCTGCCCATTTGATCAGGAGTCCATTCGTCATTTTTCCATCGAAATAAACTATGATAAGTGTAAGCATTGACACACACACACACACACACCCCCGCTGTGTTATCTCTCTTTCAAGTTTATGTGTTGGTGTTAGCACAATCATGTTTGATTTCCGTCGAAATAATTAAATCGCACGAGTCGTCTTTCTTGACCCACCACAGCTGTTTAAGTAACTGGTTTTATATCTGCATATTGGATCGGATGTCGAAGGTGCATTAGATAGTTCTGATATCTGATTATTTTTCAAGTAATTGTTTTTGATCGTAACATCTGCTGATTTAGAATAATCTTGCAGTATTTCCTTTTTAATTCTCCATGATCCCCAACTATCGTTGGAATTTGTAAATTCAGCCACTGCTTCTTTATGTTTTATATCTATATAAAATGAATCAGTGGCGACTCTAACCTCGGCATCAGGAAATCTATTTATCATCGAAAGTAAATTAATAGAAGCATATGCCAGCAAAGACGCCTTTAAGTACGTATGCTGAGGATTATCTCCATCTATGTAAGTAACAATAGCTCCGAATTTTGTTCCATCGGACAAGAAAGCGTCTTTACGACTGACATATATACCCTTAGATGTTGCATCTGTGATTATAAAATTGTATTCAACATCATCTATAATTAGTTGTAAAGAATACCGTTTGTTTTCGTATTTTCCACCTTGTGTGAATTTACCAATTATTCTTCTACTGAGATCTTTTGCGTGTTTATTAACTGAAATAATGCTTTCAGGGTCATATTTTATATTCCATAATCCACCATGGCCACAATCAACACATCTATCTTGGATATCCGAGAGAAATTCGGCTCTTGTTGGTTTCCATAGTTTTCTCTTTCTTGTGAAATGAGCTGCAACTGATGGAATTGTAAAACAGTTTGTTAGTAATTGTTCGTGTTTTGTTGAAAAATCACTTGCTAGTTTTCTCATCTGGAGGGCTTCAGTACGATATAATTCACCATTGGGTTTTACAAATTGATCGAATTTACCCTCTTCATTTTCAAAACTCTGAAATAACCACACTGCCACAATATCGTTTTTACTTGACTGAGAAATAAAATCAAATAAATTTCCGCTCTCCGAGAACTCCACGGATAGACTTTTTATGGTTCTATCTCACGGAAATATTGTTACTGCAGATGTCCACGCATGTGCATTATGGTCAATAATTTTTATTGGAGATCCTCTCGATTTATTTTTCGGTTTATATAATATCTCGCCTGTTACTGTCGCTACAGTTATTGGAAATTTTAGTATCCATTCTAGTTCAGCTACATTTTGAATTGTTGCTCCTCTCTCCCTAACTGTTAAACCCCATTCATTTAATTTTTTGTGTCTTAGATCCGTTAATTTGTTTCCACGCAAAGAATTTGTAAAATGCTCTATTATTCGTCCTGCTACACAATTCAGTGACGAATATTTCATTGGTTTTAATTTTTCAATACTCAGTTTGTCATTTATCGGATAGATTCCATAAACAACCGTGGTTACAGGATAAGCTCTCACGTAATATGGTTTGTCAATTCCAGTCAGCGTTCCTGGTTTGGAATCCTGACTCACAGTGACAGTTCTTTTATTTTTATTTTTATTTTTATTTTTTAAGATAGGTTCCAATTTGTCGCGTATAATCCAATTTCCCGTTTCTGAACAGATAATGAATTTCACTCTAAAAAAATTCTTTTTCTGGTCAATATGCGAGATTATTACTGCTGCTTTTTCGTCGTTCATGGTAGCATCAACACTGCCATCGATTCAAAATGTTGACCAACAGTGAGATGCTTCATTGTGCTTGAATTCATTAAATGCATCATGGATTTTACTTATCATGCTTCTATCACTTATTAAACCCTTTGGTACATCAGTGGAGACTCTATCAAGATTGAATTTAGCATTTTTCCAAGGTGTAAATTTTGATAATCTCTCGAACTCCTCCATATTATATTTAAAACAAGTATTTAAATAAAGAATTATTATATAATGAACCACTGCAAATGGCTTATGATAGGATCAGTAACCACTTGTAACAAATCATGCAGAAATGAATTCTGTGGATATCAATTACAAAGCGTACGATGGGGAAGTTTTGGGCCCATTACCTTGCATACGATGTGGGGTAGGTGTGCGTGGGAGGTCACAGTTGTGTCTCAATTGTGGTGGTAAGCGATACAGGGAACTAAAGCGCTATTATGATGAGAGAATCAAAGATTCCAGCAAGAATTCTGACTCTGTCAGCGTCCCTGACAAAATCATAAGAACACCTCAAGATTACATTGATACATTCTCAAGTGATAATTAAACCAAATAATTAATTAGACAAATAATATAGTATATAAATGAGCCAGGAATTTCAAGCACATCCTGTGATTACCAATTATAAAGCATCTTGTGATGGTATTGTCATACACTGCAGACAGAAGAAACCATTAGGGATGGACAACGGTCTTAGGTATTTGATGTTTACTGCTGGAGGGAAAAAATATTATTGTCATTGATTCGTCCATGAAGTATTTAACAGAAATATCCCAGATGGATTTGTAATCGATCATATTGATTCTAATCCTAGGAATAATTCTTTGGTTAATCTTCAAGATATCACACAAAGTGAAAATACCAAAAGGGGGAGAGGTGGAAAGCACGCGAAAATCGTAAAATCAAAAAATATTCATACAGGCGAAGAAAGAGTATTTCAATCAATGACTGAAGCCGGTAGGTATTTTGATATTTGCGAACCTTCGGTATGAAAGTAGCAGAAGGAATTTATAAATCCGCTATCTCCAAACGAACTGGAAATAGAATTCAATTCATTTACATCTAAATTTTCATTTTGTATTATGTATATAACATCAAGGGGAATAACTCGTGTGGGCTTGTATATACAATTTCTGAAACAGAGATAACCGTTACAGAAACTCCACTATGATCTCGTGGGAAAACCACTCTATGTCACGTCATGTGAATTGGTGGAGGTTTTCCTCTTTATGTGTATATAAACAGCTGTCACCCCTTGTGCCACTCGTATTCATTGGAATACTAATACGTATATCTCTAGGCACAATAACATGCGAGGGCATTTTAAAGCGAATAGAGATTGTGCCGTCTATATATCATATATACTTTAATTAAGAAATGTATATAAATGTGATGTCATACACAAAGCATACCTTCTTGAGGTTCTAAACCATTATTTGACGTGTTAGATCCTATCACGGAGACTGTGCTTTGTGGTGCCCCCTGGGCCTCTCCGATGTGAATAACACCTGAGAGGTTCCAAATGGGGTTGTGTTGTCTTATATATGTGACCTCTGGGCCTCTCAGACGTGAATAACACCTGAGGGATTCCAAATGGGATTGTGTGTTGTCTTATATATGTGACCTCTGGGCCTCTCAGATGTGAATAACACCTGAGGGGTTCCAAATGGGGTTTTTATGTATATCTCTAGGCGCGATAAGATGTTGATGACCCCTACGAGCGAATTGAGCTCATATCATATATATCTCTAGGCGCGATAAGATGTTGATGACACCTTAGAGCGAATGGAACTCATAGCATACGAAAACAGGTCAAAATTGACCGCTAGTTTTTTTTTGTATTTGATATTAGATATATAAATATATTAGATATATAAATATCATATATTGAATTTCGAAAATATGAATGACATTATAAATTAGATTTCAAATTTGAAAAATAAAACAATACAATTGTCAGATAAATTAGATTGTAATCAGATTCTTTCTGATTTTCAAGATATTGCTGATAGCGCTCGGAATAATAGATACGTCCTTCCAAATCAGTATGGGTATATTAAAAGAATTCAGCATGCTATAAACAAATCTCTAATATCTTGTAACAACGTAAACAAGTTCGTCCATTTATTCACAGCATTTGAAAAGGTCATAGGTGTATTGGGCCAGCAATATTAGGTCAAATGCACAATAAATTCAAAAATCAAAACAATTAAGGAAATCATCAGGCAGAATAACACTGTAACTACCTCTCCATTCAGTGAAAAATCTCTCCACGAATCCGAGATGTGTCAGTGAAAAGTGGCACAAGTGTGTAAAATTATAATTCCACACTTTTGCCATTCTATGATAGAGCCGTTATTTTATCAATCTGACATATCGTAGCATGAAAACCAACCACTGACACTACCAAACATAGTGAACACAACTGACATGTACAAATACCTGTTTGATCCATATGTATGGTTGAAATTCTATAGGCCCCATTGATAAATTCTAAAGTCGGGTACAGAACAGAAATTCTGTAGGCCCCATTGATAAATTCTAAGGACAGTTATGTAACGAAAACTATTTAATACCTTTCCAAGTATTTGTAATTTTTTTTTTTTGCACTTGTGAATCACCGGTGATTTATCACTGCACGGAAGTAATGAAAACACTAGTGAAATTCAAAAGAATTTTGGGTGGGTGGATTTTTTTTTATTTGTTAACTGCTGAAATATTTTCAAGGATTTATTTTTTTTAATTAATTTTTGGTCATTTTTAGTCATTTTTATGGTGTTTTTACGCAATCCATGGACGTAATTTCATGAAAATCGAGGGCAAAAACCTTAGGAATTAATTTAGAGAAAATCGATTTTGATGAAATTGCTATCCCTGTGAGGCAAATTTTGTGCTGTTTTTCATTGAAAACGTCGAATCGTCGATGCTTTTTCAGTGATTTTTTCACTCTTTTTGTGCAAACAGCCAACGAAATTTCATCAAAATCGATTTTCTCTAAATGAATTCATGGGGTTTTTGCCCTCGATGTTTTAATTTGAAAATCTTCTATTTTTAAAAAAAAATGAAACACGTAGCTACCTGTGGATTTGCGTTTACAATTTAGATTGTATATTATATTTATAATGGTTGGAGAGTTTTTAACAACTAGATTAGCCGCAGTAAAGAGATTTATTCCGGTTCTTGACTCTGTCAGAAATAAATTACAAGCAAGACAAGAATTTCAAACCGATTTTACAACAGGCATTGAACAATTATTTAAACCAGTAACCACTGCTACTAAGGAAGCTGCATTAACCACTGAAAAAGCTATATTGGGAGAGATTGTTGATGAAGAGGATAGAAAAAAGGGTATTCTCCCATTGTTAAAACAGATAGCTGGAGATAAAAACAACAACCACATGATGAAAAAGAACAACAGGGTGATGTTAGTAAAACAAAGGATGTTTCCTTCATGGATAAATTTACCGATGGGGCTAAAACACTAATAAAACAGTTTCAATCATTAAAACCAAAGGATTATCATGATTTTGGTGATTTTGCTGTTAAAAGCTATTATTCCAGAAACGAGTTTTTAAAAGACGATTATAAAAGAAATAAAATATCACGCGATAAATGGGTTGATTAGTTATATAAAATGAACAAAGGGATTGGTCGTTTAAATAAAGGGGAGTTGGGGTATAAAGAATTTAAAAATGGAATTACTAGTTATGATATACAACAAAAGGAAGAATGAGAAAGACAAATTGAAGAACGACAAATAGAAGGAAAACGTCAAACACCAACACTGAGACAAATACGGAAACAAAAAAAAAACAACAGGAGTATTATATGCCATCTGATCGAGAAGAAGATGATGATGATGCACAGGGTGCAACTGGTTATAGTAGTAGTAGTGGGGAGGGGTTTTCTCAGAGTGGAACCTGAAACTCTGTTCGAAAATCTGTTTTGGGTAGTGGTCTTGTTCGTTGTCCTAGTAGTAGAAGTTCTCGTAGGAGGGAAACTAGCTGGAAATAACTCACCGGAAATAATTAATGAGGCAGCTGATATCTGCAGACAACTATTTGAGGGTGGTATCATGGATATTAGTGTATACCAAGAGTTTATTGATGAACTAGCAGACAGTTATCACAGTGACTTATCACTGAAATTGCTAGCAATGAAAATCGTTTATGATGAAAATCCATAGGATTTTTGCGATTAAATAAATGTCATTTAAATAAGATGATCATACACTACAACCACAATAAAGCAACCATGGTCTATGTAGTAAACTCACGATTGCCGGTTTATAGAGCATACTATGGAGATGGTCTTGGCAATACCATTGCAAGGTTATTTACAAGAATGGCTCTAAAAATAGCACCAATTGCAAAACAGTTATCGATGAAAGCTATTGATGTTATTCCTGATAAGGGTATTAGCGCTGTTGGTGATGTTGCCGGGAAAGCATTTTTCGCCGCTAAAGAAAAACTAGTAGCGTTAGTTTGATGAAGAAAGAAACCACTGGTGACAATGTCACTAGAGAAACTACCATCTATGGAGATTATGCCTGCGAGTATTAGTAAAATAATAAGTAATGCAGTGGATCATAAAATAGCATCACTGAACAATGATTTCAGGGAAATATTACTGCAAATATGATAGCGGGAAGTGGTTTGAAATCGCGAGCGAGATAAAAAAATATATAATAATATGTTCAAATCGTCTCCTGACACAGCGTTTGATTTAGATGCACCTGTACCCAAGGATGATTCTGTACGCGATTATCAGTTTTATTCCTATAATGCAGTACAACCAGACAGTCGATCAAGAATCAACTTCAGGTCCATGATACCAGCAAATACTTTCTACCCGCCAAAGCATTTATCGAAGTAGAAGGAGAATTTGTAACAAATGTTGCAGCTAATACGCCATATGATGATAACCCAAATGTCCGAGTTGGTTTTGTCAATAATGGTATCATGACGCTATTCAAGAGTGCTAGATATATGATTAATGGAAGAGAAATTGAATCTATAGAGCGTGAGGTTGATTTTGGCACAATGATAGTGGGGTTAGCAGGATATTCTGATGATTATACAAGATCAGCAGGTCCATCTATGATGTTCTCTAAGGATCTCACTGATCAAGCTGAACACGTTCAGTATACTAAATTACTGACACCACAAGATACTGCGTCTGATCCACAAACAGCTGGTTCTCTTGTACACGAAGCAAGACCAGCTGCTGCCTTTGATATTATAAAAAGCGTTAATCCTAATTACAACCTAGGGTTTGCAACACGTGTATCAATGTTGCAAGGACGGCGTCGACAATTTTCATGCGCGATTCCACTACATCATATTTTCGGATTTTGCAGAAATGTTAGAAAAGTTATCTATGGAGCGAAGCATACAGTAGTACTCGTGCGAAAGGGTAGTGATAATGATGCAATCTGGCGTGGTGCTGGTGTTGCTGATGGTAAAGTCATTATATCAAAACTATCATTGTGGATGCCAGTAATGACTCCATCAATCACCGCAGAAGAAAAATTGTTATCATTTATGGATCATGGAGGAAAATCATTGCTATGATGGCTAACAACAACAACAGATATTATTGATTCTAATATTGATGGTACACTTACATGGCACCTGGCATCAAAACAATGAGTTGCTGCGCCACGTCATATATTTATTGTATTACAGAATACTGCGTGATTAAACTCTCAGGAACGGAGTCATATGACATTTGATAAATTAGGTGTTAATGAAATATCATTGAGAATAAACGGCCAACAGGAACCATCCGAGGATATACTAGTTGATTACGGAACCAACCAAATTGCACGCGCGTATCATCGTTTGTTGACATTTATGGGATGCGATAATAGCGTAGATACCGGTCTGCAAATATCACAATCTGATTTTAAAAATCGATATCCCATTTACTACTTTTCGCTGGAACATCTTGATTTAACCACACAATCCGTAGTTGACATACCTTTCAGAGCTCGTGTAGCTCGTCCTGCTGGTATTGTTAATTACAGAGCAGTTGCTGTCATTCTCAGTGATAAATCATTGATACTCGAAGGTGTTGGTGGACAAATGAGAGTAGTTGATGCACCAGTAGAAAACATGTAGTGGTCCAAAAATATGTAGACAATTAGATCAATCTGTTATTAACTAAAATGTCATATAGTCATGTTCGTGTTACGTTGTGTTATGTATATTTGGTGTAAGTCATTTATGTTTATTTTTATTGTTTGTTTGTCAGATTCAAATTTGACATTTTAAGTTTAAGATTTATTCATTGGGAGATGACCTGTACTTTACAAAATAAACACCAGGTGTTGACCTCATTTCAGACAAGCTTTTAAAATGATTGGTTGGTTCCAAGGACATTGTGGAGCTTTGTATAAATATCTTTCTAGTTTTAGTTGGGTCATAAGGTGGGTACATGAGTTTTTGAATGTAAATTTGTTCTAAAAGATTCTAGAAGATCACATGACCCATTTCTTGTTTACGTAAAAACAGGTATATAAATTATGTTTTGGAGTGAACTAAAAGAGTAGAAATTGGGCTGTTATAATATTAAGTTGTGTCGTTTGAGTTACCTTGTATTGAAAATTATTTCAATTCGTTTGGATTCAAGAGAATTTATTTTGTTATTTATCTGGAAAAGAATTGTGCTCAAGTGACTGTCTTCCATATTGGATACTTCGCTGGGATTTGAATTTAGAATTACTTGGACATTTTATTACCAGGACTTTTGCAATTTCTCTAGTGGATAATATTTTGAATTATCTTTGAATTAATTTTGGAATTGATTCTTAAAACCGTAAGTTTATTTTTTCTTTTCTGGAAAATATTTGTGCTCAATAAATTGTTTATTAAGTTTTTACAAGCTTGTTTTTCTTCACTCTTTCTGTGTTACTGTTTATTCGAGCCTAAGCACGTAACAGTTGACTCCTGGTCAAATTAAAAAATGTGGAACTACAATCTCGCTAATACACAATCAAATATCTGGTGGTCAGAATAAATTGTCATTGACAACTCATCAGATAAAACACTTCAATGATGCTATCAAAGATAAAAAAAGGTGTTCAGGTCACTCTCTCTGCGGCTGCGATCAAGGACATGATAAAATCAGGTGGTATATTTCCACTTCTCGCTGCTTTACCAGTGTTGATCGCGGCAGAGGCCCCAGCGGTGGCGAAAGCTGCTGCGTTAGGAGCCGTTGGTACATTGGCAGGGATGGCAGTAAAGAAAGCAACTGGAAAAGGATACAAAAAAAAGAACGATCAGGAAAGGGTCTAAGACTACCGGAAACTCCTTACTCATGGTACAGCGGAAATGGCCTGAGAATACCAGGAACAGTTTACTAACTCCAATATCGCAGAGGGTTTCATCATGAGAGCATATAGTTCCCATGTCAAATTTTGATTTACTCGATGCTGCTAAAAAACTAGCGATAAAAAACTTTATAGAGGTGTTTTTATGTGAGATCAATTACCACAACAACTAAACAATGCTGAAACCGGTATAATTAATCTCGATAACAGCACCGGACCTGGAACTCACAGGGTTGCATACGCAATTGATCTGCGTGTGATTGTTTATTTCGATTCATATGGGTTAGCACCGCCTAAAGAGTTTATGCGTTATATACAACAATTAAACACCCCTTGTTGGTATTCCACGCTACCAACACAGAAAATGAATGACTCACCAATATGCGGAATAGAAGTATTAAATGTCCTCGACGCTATTTCATCATCGGGAAAACCACCTCATAAAACCGTACACGAATATACGAGCAATCGCATTTTAGAGAGATCTTAGAATATAATGATTGATATTTGGTGAAGATCCCTCTCAAGGTTGAAAAACCAACTGGGGAAATATCTGCAACCAAAGAAGTAAAAAAAATAATCGAAGATGAAATATCCGAGATGTTAAACCTCGCAAGTGTTGATCCAAATGAAATAGTCGTATTTCAAGACAAACAAGGGAAATTGAAAACGAATAATGTTTCCCTTGATGATATTTTAGTTAAAAGCCGTGATGCAGCTGAACATACTATTGCGGTATTTTCTGATCAGGGTGGGCTCAAACCAAATGTCCTCGTTTCAACTATTGTGGATAAAATATCAACACTCGATAACACTGCAAATTCATTGAAATCACTCAATGATAAGTATGACAACCATATAACAAGATTTGATCAATTACCACAGAGTATAATTGATAATATCGAAACCCCAATAAATAATTTCTTTGGGATTCCACATATTCATCCCATATTGAAAATTTCAGATGTAAAAACCACTATCGTAGAATTAGCAGCACTCCAATCTAGGTATGAAGATCATGTTGAGAAGTTTTCAACTTTTCGTAAAAATCTAATTGAGAAATTCTTTGGAACCTCATTAGATAAAATCGACATAAAACTCATAGATGTAAAAAAAAATCCATTGAAGAGATGAAAAAGACCACTGATGCAATCATTGATGATCTAAAACAAGTAGTAAAAATTGTTGAAAAACCAAAGATTCCTCATGAGAAAACCAATAACATAGTATACACGATTCAGCACGGATCATTTGCGTGGACACCACAAACTAACATATTAGATACTGTAGCTACCGTCAAAGGTATTTATCAATTAACACTAGTGTCGCCGACTCAGTTTAATATTTCATCAGCAAGTTCATCTGGGGTCAACAATATGATATCAACAATCATCGACAAGGGGACAACTGAACGATTCACAATAGCATCCACCGATAATAATTTGGCTAGGGTTTCAATAACATGGTATGCGGAATTTGTAGCGGATTTAAGTAAACAACCTAATTGAAATCTGCTGTAATAAATAAAATGTCATCAATGGCAACGTCACAGCAGTATCGCTATGATCAAGTCCGCGAATTTCAAGCTAAACTCAAAACACTCACTGAGGAGTACCAAGTAAAAATTAAAAAATTATCGATGAAGAATTACCGCAGTTGATGTCACCATGTATTCGATATCGGGTGTAATTACCAGGGCCGGTATTATACTCTCTTCAGTGACAATGATTGGCCCAATAGCTGTTCCAATTTGTATATCAGCGGCGATAACAATCACGGGGATAATTTCAATAATAACAAAAAAAAATATCATGCAGCTAGCGTAAACTACAAGACTATGTAGTTAAGTTCCATGTTGTGTCAGCCGCATACTCCCAATTATCCTTGATGATATCGTCCTCCCTCGATGACACATTAATATCGGATAGTGAGTTTTCCGCGATGGTACGTGTTCATGATTCCGCAATGTCAAAATTAGAAAAACAACATGAATATAATCGCAACATCGCAAGAACTACTTCAACAAATAGTAGAAAATACCACACCGGTGAAAACCACGATATCAATAACCTCAACAGATCCTGAATTCAGTGTGAATTTCCCTACTGCAATTCCAATTAAGGAAATAGCACTAGCAAAATTGTGAGTATACCATAGTTAGCCTAATATTAGATCAGCACCATTCGGTGGTCAGTAACCAAATAATTCCTTGGTATTTGCGAGTAAGATTAAACCCGATGGTACTCCAGAATGGAACGTTGTTTCCTTACCATCTGGATCCTACCAAATCGAACAGATTAATAATGAATTACAACGCAGAATAAAATCCATTACTGGAAGAGAATCAAAAATCGCTATAACAGTTCATGAACCAACACTATCATCTGCCATTGAGATAAACTCACCTGGATACGCCGTAAACATCTATCAGAGTTCTATAAGAACTGTGCTAGGATGGCCTGAAATCCCACCTCGGACATCTTATCAAATACCCGAACCTAAAAAATCTGATTATATCACAGACGAAAAATCATATCATGAAATCACCCCATCATATCGAAATGATTTATCTGATATAAAAAATGCAAAATTAACTGATAAATTTACATTTCTTGATAACTATACCATGCAATGGGATTTTGTTTTTGAGAAAAAAATTGATTCATTCATTACCATTGCATTTACTCTAACTAACATCATTGATTATTTATTTTAGCGAGATTAATCAATTACATAAAACACAACTAGAAAGATTACGACAGAGTTTCCAGGAGCATCTCTCTGATATAACAAGACCACATGATGAGATTATAGCGTATATTAGGATATTAAATCAGCTTGTATCCGACATGGAATGTATCAACATATGAATAATTCAAGTAATAATTAATGACAAGAACGGAGATAAACAAAAATTCCTAACTGGTTACAATATCAAAGAAACTGATTTACCCAATTTCAAATTTCCTGGGTATAACGCAAACGAATGAAAAAAGTCTGTTAATGATCTTATTCAGGAAAACTTTTAACTGATTCTTACCACATGGAAGAAAATAACACAACCACAAACAACTAACCTCAAACTTAATAATGACCCAGATGGTGGTGGGTGACATAATGCTTCTCAAAATGTGAATATATCCTCAGTGATTGCAATAAATCTAGTATGTGATGTTATCGAAGGAAGTTATCAAATAAATCTTGAAAGATCAAATCAAGCCCAACAAGGATATATTTTATATTCATTTGCACCAACAGCTCCTCCAGGATTTTGTTTTTAATAATTGAAGATCCAACTAATCAGCTCTTTATGCGATGTCATAATGATTCGTTAACAAGAATTAATTTCAAACTCACTGACCAGTCCAATAATCTGATTGATTTATGAAGAGAGATTTTATAAATCAGTTTGTTTGTGAAATTGTAAAGGATTTTCAGTTTGTCTCTGCAGCGCCATCAGCGCTGGGTCTGTAGCATAAAATCCTAAAGGATTTCAACTGAAACCATTTCTCTTTTTTTTTGTCTGCGAAATAGTTTCGGTTTGTCTGAAATAGTTTTAGCTTGCTTGAAATAGTTTCGGTTTGTCTGAAATAGTTTCGGTCTGTCCACACTCTTTGCTGCTAAATGAAACATTCCCGATTGGCAAACTTAATTTTTACATTTATTATGCTGCATCATTTATAGTGAAAAACTATTTTCATTGATTTACCATTGTTGCTTAGTTTGGAAACTTGTGTAATCCTAAAGATCTGTGATATATGATTCTTTTACAGTGCAAACTACATAATACTACAAGTTAGACTTAGTGCAAAAATTTTATGTTCACAGGCAGAGATGTAGATGAAGAAACAAGATGCTGTTTTCTCAGTATGTTGTGTGCTGCATGTCAAAATCCCACCTGCAGACATGTGATTAGAGATCAAGGAGGGCTCGATGTTGCCAGGTAAGAACTGGGAAAGACCTCTCATCCATTGATGATCCACTTTTAGTCCAAAAACATTTCCTGGTATTAATCACATGCTAATTAAGTATAAAATATATGCTAGAGAGTCACTGAAGATAGTAAAAGAGCAAGATACACAATGCTGTAGCTGTCAGCAGAATGTGATTAGTTGCTATATATTTGTACAGTACGGGTATCTTTTCTTTATTGAATCTGATATGATCATAAATTTTTAATATACTGTGAATTCCTTGGATGCAGTTCATTGTGAATTACTTGTTAGTATTCAGTGCTAAATATACTGTGTGTGAATTCCTTATATGCAGTTTAGTGCTTTAATAAAATATGAATTTCTTGTATGCTATTCAATGCATTAATATATTGTGAATTCCTTGTATGCAATTCAATGCATTAATATAATGTGAATTTCTTGTATGAAGTTCAATGCATTAATATAATGTGGATTCCTTGTATGCAATTCAGTGCATTAATATAATGTGAATTCCATATTTTCAATTCATTTTTTTTGTATGTGAATTCTTTAGGATTACACAAGTTTCCAAATGTGAATTCCTTTTATCGCAGAATTGAAACTGAGTGGATTTTGGATTAAATGAATAACTCAAACACAATGTGTGAAAGATGGAAATTTATGAACTTAATTAGTAAAGAAAAATATATGATGTATAAATACAAATATTCTCACACGCTCTCGACATACAGTTGATCCAATCACTCTATACTAACATTCACACATTGAAAATAAACCAATAATATTATATCTATCTGATATACAGATTAAAGAAACCTCAGTTTCAAATAATAGTACACACTAAGATATTCACATAATTTCACGTATAGACTAGGAATGAGATTCAAACAATCTCAAGTTTTCAAATACGTTTCTAATGTTCTGCCCTGTAAGTAAGATTCACAAATCTCCTGGAATACAACTAAGATTCAAGATAATCTCATGTAAATAAAAATGTACCAAATTGAAACAACAATTGGAACAAACATATGCTTCTTGACCCTTGTACAGTCGCATGATTCATACACTGATAAACCGCACAGTTTCACCAGGTCCCTAGGGTTGGCCCACACTTGTATCGGCTGTTCGCACCCTTCATGGATCAACCACATGTACAGTCATACGTATACACACGTACAGACAGCACACTTGTATTAGCTATGTCTACAATTGTGGCTCCACCACATGTACAGACATGCATACATACATATAGACAGCTGAAGTTAGCCTTACATGACATTAGTCGTTAGACCCAAACTTGCACCTCAGTTATGGACAGTCACATAGACAGCTGAAGATAGCCTTACCTGACATTAGTTGTTAGACCCAAACTTGTACCTCAGTTATGGACAGTCACATAGACAGCTGAAGATAGCCTTACATGACATTAGTCGTTAATCTGTACCTCAGTTATGGACAATCACATATTATTGTATAATAAGTAGTGTAAAACAAGAATGATTATTCATAGGGTACTTGAGTGAAGAACTTCAGGTTACCAGAGTGACAAACCATGGGATATTTGAGTGATGAACCATGGGGTACTTGAGTGATAAACAATGGGATTCTTGAGTGATAAACAATGGGGTACTTGATTGATAATCAATCGGGTACTTGATTGATAAACAGTGGGGTATTTGAGTGATGAACCATGGGGTATTTGAGTGATAAACAATGGGATACTTTAGTGATAAACAGTAGGGTACTTGAGTGATCAACTAGGGGGTACTTGATTGATAAACAGTGGGGTACTTGATTGATAAACAATGGGGTATTTGAGTGATAAACAGTGACGTACTTGAGTGATAAACAATGGGGTACTTGAGTAATAAACAATCGGGTACTTGAGTGATAAACAATGGGATATTTGAGTAACAAACTATCAGGTACTTGAGTAATAAACAATCGGGTACTTGATTGATAAACAATGGGATATTTGAGTAACAAACTATCAGGTACTTGATTGATAAACAGTGGGGTACTTGAGTGATAAACAATGGGGTACTTGAGTGATAAACCTTGGAGTACTTGATTGATGAACCATAAAGGTATTTGAGTGATGAACCATGGGGTACTGGAGTAATGAACCATTAGGTATTTTCAGTGATGAAATATTATGTTCTTCTGTGATTAACCATAGGTTACATATTTGATAAACCACGTGATACCTGAGTGAAATACCATTGGGTAATTGAGTGATGAGCCATTGGGTACTTGATTGATGAACCTTAGGGTATTTGAGTGATTAACCAAATGGTACTTCAACAATAAACCTTGGGGTACTTGAATGATGAAACATAGAGTACTTGAATTGTCACCTATGGGGTACTTGCATTATCAACCATAGGGTACTTGAGTGATTAACCATAGGTACCTAAATGATCGACCATGGGGTATTTGAGTGATGAACAATGGGGTACTTGAGTAATGAGCCGTAAGGTACTTGAATTATGAACCATGGGATACTTGATCAACCATAGGGTACTTGAATTATTAACCATGGGATACTTTATCAACCTTGAGTACTTGAGTGATGAACCATGGGATACTTGAGTGATGATTCATGGAGTACTTGCAGAAGGAAGATTTTTACATAAGTCAGACCAGGGTGAAATGTTATCTCTATTTGACTCTTGTTAAAACTTAAAGCTTGATGCATTGTTCTCTAACAAGATATATACAGTATGCACAATTATAAATTCCAAATAAGTATTATGTACACTGTACATTTTTTGTTTAAAATACCATTGTCAGCTTCTTCTTAATAATCTGTATTATTTTTTATATTTCCAGGTTGTATGGGTCGAAGGAGCTTATGGACCTGTTACAGAAGTCCTGATGTGAAAGCAATACGTCGAATAATCACCGTCTTGGCCATTTGCTCAGTTAATTTAACATTGTTACATATATCAAACAAAAACAAGAAAGTCTGTTAGTATATTTAAAATGATTTGATAACTATACATATATCTTAGTGGAAATAATGAAAATCAGAAACATTTGATGTGGATAAAATGATATGGAGTACTATTGTCCATCCTTACAAAGCCGCCCATTCTTATGTAGAATGTGACCTTTCCACAGCAGAATCACACGTGTGAGTAATAATAACAAAAGAAGTATGAAAGTTGTAACTTGTAAAGTAAAAAGTCACATGCATGTTGTAGAATCATTGTGATGAAAACTGCTAATGATGCCAGATTATGAATAATCAGTATGTTCTTACAATTGTCTTGAAAATATTGTTTCAGATCACACCTGTCACCAGTGAAATACTTTCAACATGGTCCAGCAGTTCTTATGAATCATTACATCATCATCAACTCATGATTTTCACAGCTATTCTTGGGTCTTATTTTTTTTTAGTTTTGCTGGTCATAGACCAAAAGAGCTCATGGGATGGTTTGCCATCCATTGTCCATTTGTCTGTTAACACATTAACCCCTGGAGGTTTTTGCTGTTTTTGCATGAAATGCAAGTAGGAAACACATTTTGGAGGCTATTTCTGAATACATCCTAATACATCAACTTCCAAGCGATTTTCCATTAGCCTGATGCCTAATTGTGTTAGAGACATTGCTTTCCATTCATTATTTTGCTCAAGCATGAGAGGAAGGGGAAAAGTTGGAGTTCTTTTTTTCGTGCTTTATGGACCTATCATTTTCATATCGAGACCACTCTTTATTCCAAATGACCATCTTATCATACTTTTTGCGCAGGTTCACCTGTCTGTGTGCAGTTCAGACCAATCTGCCTTAGATCCGAAGCCAAAATGTCTAAAATCTGGACACAGAATTGGATTCAGACAACGCGCAAATTTTGGGTGGGAAAAAAAAGCGCTAAGATAATTTGGTATCATTGTAGAGCTAAATCTGTCAACCTTTCTATAATACCACCCACTTTAGTGTATCAGTCATGACCATGATGCAACAGAGCTTGAAGTAGGCTACTAGCTCCTGCCCCGTAAACATCTTTTCCCTTTCTGCTCATGCGCAAGCAAAATAACCAATGGAATACAACGTTTTTAACACATCAGCAAAATCTCTAGGGGTTAATGTGTTAAGCCAGTTCTTGATGAAGGACAGAGCACTTGATATTGTGTCTGACTTAAAAACTGTATAACCACCCTTACCTAGTCATATTTCATTTCAGATCAGGCATCTCTTTGCAGCAATCTTCCTTTTTTTGATCATTCCATTTACTTATTTCTGCTAAATATTTTTTCCTTATCATTTGGAATTTTGTTTATTTGAGTCTTTCTGATATAAATTATGGGTTATGATTCCTGAACTCTCTTCTTTTTCAGTGAATATTAATTAATTTGTTTCCTTCTAAATTGAGAAGTTATTGAGAGGTTCTCTTATCCATATGCTGACTTGTTTACAATTATTCCTTCCAGTAGTGTTAAATGAAATGCTGTGTTTTAGAAAAGAACAAATTAGTCAAATGATTCATTGGTCAGAGACTTGTATGCAATCCAGTTTGTTTCTTTACTCTTTTGGAGAAGCCAGGGCCACGAGTGGGCAAGTGGTCCAAAGCATTCACTGTTACAGATCATTGCCATCTCACCTTTGTCTGCTTGGGTATAGAGTCTCGTGTTCCACCAATGTGGGTATGAGAAAGTTTGCAAGTAGGTTATTCCTTACCATTAATACTGGCTACCATGTATAGCCTATCTTGTGCTGAAAAATGGCGTTAAACCCTTCAACAATTTATGTGAAACCACAAAGGCTATCAATCAATTTTTACCTGATGGTAATTCATGGTGAATAGTAGAAGGCATCATGGCTGTTAGCTTTTATCATCTTGATTATTATCATTAATATTAATAGACACTAATTATCCAAGTTGGCATCTAAGGGAAGCCAAAGTGGCAATCATGTCATTTTTGTGCTCATCTGTACTGCACATCTAAGCTGCCAGTTTTTGTAATCATGACAATTATCAGTGGTAATAAAAAAACAGCAATTAAAGTGATCTGGCATTTGAGGATCATGACAATTATCAGTGGTAATGAAAAACAGTGATCTGGCATTTGAGGATCATGACAATTATCAGTGGTAATGAAAAACAGCAATTAAAGTGATCTGGCATTTGAGGATCATGACAATTATCAGTGGTAATGAAAAACAGCAATTAAAGTGATCTGGCATTTGAGGATCATTACAATTATCAGTGATAATGAAAAACAGCAATTAAAGTGATCTGGCATTTGAGGATCATGACAATTATCAGTGGTAATGAAAAACAGCAATTAAAGTGATCTGGTATTTGAGGATCATGAAACGATAAGGATAATTTGTATGGATCATATTTTTTTTAAGTGTTGGAAAAATTGTCACTATAGGTAAATTTGATGTCTTTGCACTAATATGCTGGTAAAATGCAAGGTGCATTTTTAAGAGTTGGACCATTATAAAAGGAGAGGGGTCACTTAATAGCCATACTTACATGGATAGATTTCTCTGATTTGGGAGTAAAAGTATGATGGGGCAGGTGTCATACAATATGCCTTCACACAAACTGTTATTTTTCATAGTGGTTTTCATAACATGGCATTTGATTACACACAATAAAAGATCTTAAAACTGCAAGAAAAGTAGCCTTATGACAGTACTAATTGTTTTCTGGTATAACTCAATGACTGAGACAATTAGATTTATGACTTGTCACTGTATAAATGATTTTAAGAATGATTTGACATATCCTGTTCAAAAGAGAGAACATGAACACTAATGATGTGTCACTATTTAATTTTACTACTACTATCAAAAGTTTCACCTGTGCTCTTACTAAATTCCAAATTGTAGTACTCTATTACTTTCTCATCATGGACTTGAACCAATTGACTTCACTGATTCTGAGGAATGATTGGTTTACAAAGACAAAAGAAATTGTACCAATGGATTTGAAACAAAGACCATTGCTGCATCTTTTATTTTGGATTAAATGTTCTTGTCACATGAATTTCAATCTTACCATCAATCAGCTTGTATATGCTACTGTGATGTGTCCATGGACATGTTCTTTGGCTCCAGTTGCTTTGAATAATCATTTATACACAATCAACACCAAACCAAACAAAATCCAATAAAAATAATTATTTCCAGAGGACATGTTCAATTAATGTTTGATGTTTAACTTTACAAGTATGTGTTGATTATACACTTGCCCTTTTGGCCTTAGCATCAAGGTCATAGTAATAAAATATATGTATTAAGCTTTTGTTTCAAGATTTTGGTTCTGTTTTCTAATCTGTTGATGGTTTTTCATCATATATTGATGATCCCTTACGATACTAATAAATACATTCCACAACATTTAGGCTTATCCCATTGATCACGAGGTCAAGGTAACAGTCATATAAAAATTTGTGTGAAAGTCTTGATTTAAGTTTTTACCTTTACCTGATGATTTCTGTTCATAGTCATATCATTATGCAACATGCTCTTTCATCTTTATTTACTTTGGGGTCAAGGTCAAATATTTTACACTGAATCTTGAATCATTGGTTTATGCTAAACTCGTGTCCAATTGGTAGTGGGACTGGGACCCTTTCAGTTCTAAGATCAGCATGTTAGCAACAATGACTCTTATATTTAAAAAAAATTGAATTCCTAATTTCTGGATTTTTAATGATTCCCAGACAGACTTTTTGTTTTAATTGGCATCAAACTATTTTTTTTAAGTGTCAGACTGTCAAAGTCTCTGAAAATCTGCAAGAATGATATAACATAAATGATAAAAGGCTTTAAAAGCCATTTAATACTTTTGGCTTTGTTGCATTTCAGTTCTTCCATGCATTAGGCATAGTGTCAATTCTGTTTTACCAAATATAGCTTGCTTTTCCAAAATTAGTAAACTAACTTGATGGTTTTATTAATAGTGGCAAGAAAGTATATGTCTTTGTTGAGGGAGGCAACTGAAATTTAGGTAAATGATTCGACCTAATAGTAATTATCTCCCTTGAAAGTTCCACTGTAGTTAGCCAGACCACATTACTTTTGAAAGGAAATAACAGTAATTACTGCAATAATGTTTCAGATAGTAATGTGTATCTCAAGTGATATATACAAAAGAAAATTGAGAAAAGTATTCTAAATTATTTAGCGCAGTCTGTGAACAATAGTAAAAGTGATAATGAAAACTGGATCTCAGGAGTTGTTGAATTCCCAATGCAAATAAGCCTTTGCAGCAGACAACAAAAATCGGGTCTGCCGATGCATTCTGCAACACCAGACTAGATCCTTCATCCTGCGTTTTTGTAAATTACTGTAGTATCATTTATTTTTGTTGGGCTCAATTTTCATGGTTTTGTATTTTTAAAAAAGACATTTTTGTGGGTACTTAAATTCATGGTTTTGCCTGTCAAAGTTTGCATATTAGTAGGTATTTAATTTCATGGATTACCCTCTACAAATACCCAAAATAATGAATATAAAGAATAAACCTATGCCAACGCAAATGGCGGTCATATTAATATTTAAAATAATATTACCACCTGTACGAGTACCTGTATGAGTACAAATCAAAGTCCAGCAAGTTCAATACTTACACTGTGCTTTTGACCTAGTGAATAACATCAGTCGAAGCTGATTCAGCCAACAACACTAAAACAATGCTTCCATCTATATGAGCACAAATTAAACACCAGTCAAGATTAATCAGTTTTGCCATGTTTTTGTTTGAGTATTCAGCATCAAAGGAAGCAGATACAGCCAACAAAACAAAACCAATTAGTTATTAAAGTACATATGAATGATCTCTTTTTTAAATCACTGTCCATCAAGTTGCACCATCAGTACTTTCTGACTAGCATGGTGTTTACACAGTGACTTAAGACTGGTAAAATTCAACTTGGTTCCTGGACTTCCTAACCCATCAGAAGCTGTGAACACAGGCACTTGCTTACCAGGCTGCTAATGATGCATTAGAACCCCTGCTTCAGTCAAAGAAGAATTAGTCACACTTCCATGAGTGGTATGCTAAATAGGTAATAGACACCATTACTGAAAACGATGTTGCTTGGTGATGATCAGTGTACAGTATTAGTATGCAATGTCATTAATCAAGCCAATTCATGCTGAGAAGCATTTGTAAGTACCTTGAAACTTGATTGACACGATATCGATTTAGTGGCTTTGTCCAATAAGCTGTGCAGTGTGAGCTTTAATAATCTGCTGTAATTAGGTAATATACAAAGTGTTTATAATAGTGTTTCAAGAAATAGTTTCATTATTTTTACAGGATTGCTGTTCTTTTGGATTAAAAATGCATGGATAAAATGAAATGTGCTTTCAGAAGGATATAAATGTTTAAACAAAAGTTGTACTCGAATAAAGAATCAAATCGAATAAGTATTAAATTTCTTTTTCTATACTGTTATTTTGTAATATTTTTTCTTTCATTTTTAGTATTACTATTGTTTGAATACCTTATGCTTTTTCTATATTTTATCTTCTTACCTCGCATATCAATTTAAGGCAGTGAGTATAAAATTACAGCATGTGCATTGAAACAGTATAAAATAATTTATAATTTTTGCTTCAAATGTTTTTTTTGTATAAAAAAAAACATGTAAGAGCTAATATTTAATTACCAAATTACAGTATTGACCTTGATTTATCAAATACAAGTTGCTGTGTTAATCTCTAGAATGAAACACTTAGAAAATGGGGGTGGGGGGCATTTCATCTTAAGTGGGTCATTTATCGTTGGGGATTTAAATTTGTGGTTCGTGGCAACAAGGAAAACTATGAAAATTGGTCCCCCACAATTATTGATGATACTGCAGTATTTCAGCCCTTTAAACCATTATTATTTTCAATACATTGATTTATATTACACGAACTTGAAAGGAATTGTATTTAAATTATTCTATACCATGAAGCCATTAGGCAGTCTGTTTACAAAAATCTGGCAATATTTAAGAATTCATGTTGAATGAACAGATTCACTGTTATGAAGCTTGTAAAGTTAAAACCTTTGGTATCAGATGATATTTTTTTAAAATGTGTGTAAAACATAGGAAACATTATAAGAGTTGAAATATTTGTAAACCAACTTACAGTATTCCAGGGGTCGGCAACCTACACCACATGTGCCACAAGGTGGCATTTCAAGAGGTTTTATGTGACACACTAGGGGCAGCCAAAAATCTTGACTTAAACAGTGTTTCTCTTTTTACTGGTGACGTGTCAAGAGGGTTTGTGTGGCACACTAGGGGCAGCCAAAAATCTTGACTTTAACAGTGTTTATCTCTTACTGGTGGCATGCGCTCGTTCATTTTGTAATTAATCTGGAAAAAAGTGACACGCTATGTAAAATCTGTTGCCGACCCCTGCAGTAGTGCATGGGTTGTGCTGTTAATTGCTGAATTTGGATACTTAAGAAAACAATTCAGGTATTTATTTCATTAAAAGAAAATTTGAATGTCATTTGCTTGCATGATATCTTTGTTTCTGCTTAAAAAATATTAAAAAAGGTTGAGCAATAATTGTATGTGTGCTTCTTTCCTATAATTTTCCAAAACCTCTTGTACACCCTGCTCCAGTGTTCATTAATCAGAACTGTATTTTTGTCCTGTATATATAATATTGTCTAATATATGCCCAACTCTGGACATCTGCCAGCAAACTGTTACTATATGTTCTAGTCTATTTTTATATCCCATTATTTTTAACATTGTTGACATGGTGTCATGAATCATGTGGCATCAGAAATTCACATCAATATACATGCATAACATTATTTGTGATGTCTTGCTAATTATAGAAGCAATTGGTATCAAAGGGAGGTAATTCATTTTTCAACAATTGAATCTGGTAAAAATGTGTGATTGGAGTCATTATTTTTCCTAGCTGGATAGATTTATAAAGCAGGGTTATGTAATTTATTGATTGTGTATTTGCTTCTGGTGACTTGCAAACATTTAGCCCTGCTCTAGAACAATTCGTCCAGTTGAGATTCATTATAACAGGAGTCGAGAATAAACATATGATTTTCACTTTTGTTTTGTTCATTAAACATGTACCAAACTGGTATTTAGTTACTGATTACTCATAACAATGTGCATGCATCCAGATCTGCTGGTGTGTTATGTAATGGCAGAGTAGAGACCATGATTGGTTGAACATAAGTTTAGAAAGAGCAACATTAATACTTGAGTCAAAAAAGAGCAACATTAATACTTGAGTCAAAAAAGAGCAACATTAATAATTGAGTCAAAAAAGAGCAACATTAATACTTGAGTCAAAAAAGACGAATGATTATCATAATGATGCCCTAACTTTACCTATGGAGGTTTTGCATGTTATCCGTCTCAATCCATCCTTTCACATGTCATACACAGTGGCATCATGTCCAAGAATTATTTATTTTCCATGACTTTGAAGGACTTAATAGATTGGTTTAATGAAATTTATTTAAACATAGTCAAAAATTTTAATGCATAAGCCAAAAGGGTTCGTAACAAGATCAATAACTTACAAGTACAAGTGTACACAAGTACATGTTAAGCATACAGAAAGGAGGTACATAAAGTCCAATTAAACTGTGTGTGTGTATGTGTGTCTGTGTCTGTGGATGAGAGAGAGAGAGACCTGAGATTAAAATAGTCTAGTTAAAATTTGATTGTACTGGATTTCTGCTGGAAACATTTACTTGTGACATCAGTGATGGAATTTTGCACTTTTAATTTTGGATTCTCTCATTAACTTTTAATGGACTTAATAAACTGGAATAAAATTTGGAATACCAAACACAAGTCTCGCTTTCACCTTTTTCTTGCAAACGTTAATGGAGTTTTGGCCCCAATTTAAATGTTTGCTCAAGAGAATTGGGGGGGGGGGGGGGGGGGCACATGTGTTAAAATGAAATTTGGTCTGAGGCTGAATAAGAAAAATTAGATCAATTTTAATATTTGACCTAGAACTTTGCCCTTATCAGTACATTGCACTGTGGTTTATTCACATATTCTTGTTTTGTTTTATGCAAGTTATTTGTACAGATCAAGAAAATGTTATGTACTTCACCCCAGTAATTTTAAATTGTACATTGTTTTCAACCAGCACTTAAAGGTAGACTTGAATGCTATATACTACTTTCAACAATCTTATTTTAATCGACATTTCAAGTACATTGTGAAGAGAATACATGCATTCATTCACTGGATTGGGAGATATGACCCTTTTAATATCACCAAAATGCGACTTCTACGGAAACAACCGAGCAACTTTATGTAAACAACCCCATACTCACGCGTGAGCTTCTGACATCACAAGAGGAACCTACAGTTGGCTAGAGCACGGTTATTCATTGTGACAGTGAGAGCGAACATGAACAAGAATTGGTATACTCTTCCTCTTCATTTGATTAAGGTCACTGACGACCAACAACAAATTCCAAAATTTGAATCCATTTTTTGTACACCACCAACCAGCCTAAATAAGGCCAAAAGAAATGGCAAAATAAATGAAAAATAATAACAAACACCAAACCACTCAGGAAGAAACGAAACAAACCAACCAACCGGACAAACAACAACAATAACAATGAATATTTATATATACGCAGTCATAGATCTATTTATTTTAAACATCTTAAATTAAAAAAATGGAGAAAAAGCCCACAGCATCAATATATCTTCAATAAATACAATGGATTAGATATTTAGATATTACAAAAGCAAACCAAATCATTAAAATAGCAGATAAATATGATTTTGTATGCCTTCAAGAACTACACCAGTTGCCAAAAAAAATATAATATTAAACTAATAGAGGACAAATTAAATGCTCTCTACCTAACAGACATACACAAACAAGATAGATACTCGGGAGTTGGGATTATCATCCACAACAAATGGGTAAACTCAAATTGGAATATAAAAACCACCCAAAGAATTAAAATGGAGACTTTTACATTTAAAATTTAATGACCTACACATCATAAATGTATATGCACCATCTACCAACAGTTTAAAACTAGAATTATACAGCAACCTAAACAAATACCTTTAACCCTACATCACGGAAAACCTTTTAATGATAGGTGATTTTAACAACATTACTGACAAAACAAACATAATAAACGTTACAGACAGAAGATTTCAAAATCACATGAATGCACTTGTCAAAACCAACAATCTCATCGACAATTATAGACATAAATACCCAACAAAACTAGAATACACACACACACACACATACAAGTATGGGAAATCTAGAGTTGACAGGGAAATCCTTTAGCAAACATTGGACAAAAAGATTTTAGAAAAACAAATTCAAGAAATAACATATAGAACCAAATAGAGTAGAAACCACAGTACCTGATATTGACTGGTAGAATACATAAGAGTCATTGCAAAGAAATTAAGGACCCAACCAAATATGGTAACATTTACCTATATTTACACAATACATAGTGGACACAAGAAACTGCCTACCGCAGAAATATAATACACTACTTACCCAAATGCCTGCTATGCAACTCCGCACAAGACAGCAAAGATAATTAGTTTTGCCCGTCACCCCTGCCAGGGTATAGGCCGCCCACAAAAGATCACCAGAGGCTTCTGTCCTGTGCCATCCCCTCAAGCTGACTCCAGGTGTGACCCATCTTAGTGATGTCTGCCTCAAGGTCGTGTCGCCAGGTGTTTCTTGGTCGCCCCCTTCTCCTCTTGCCTTGAGGGTTCCACCTCAATGCCTGTCTGGTAATGTTGGTTCGCGGATTACGTAGGGTTTGTCTTATCCAACCCCACCTTCTCTTCTTTATCTCATCCTCTATTGGAAGCTGGGAGATTCTCTGCCACAAGTTGTTGTTGCTGAGGGTGTCTGGCCAGCGGATCTGGAGAATTCTTCTTAGGCAGCTGTTGATGAAGGTCTGAACTCTCTTTACTGTGGACTTGGTGGTTCTCCAAGTCTCTGCCCCATACAGTAGGATTGACTTCACGTTGGAGTTGAACAGTCTGATTTTTTGGTAGTCAAGGAAATTTGTTCGGAGCTCCAGATGTTCTTGAGCTGAATGAAAGCTGCTCTCGCCTTTCCGATCCTTGCCTTGACATCTGCGTCTGTGCCACCCTGCTGGTTGAAAATGCTGCCTAGATACGTGAAGGACTCCACCTCTTCCAGGGGACTTCCCTGCAGTGTGACTGGGTTGTTACTGGTATAGTTGATCTTGAGGATCTTGGTCTTGTCTTTATGGATGTTGAGGCCCACCTGTGCAGATGTGGCTGCCAGTATGTCGGTCTTGTCCTGCATTTGCTGCTGACTGTGGGACACGAGCGCTAGGTCATCAGCAAAGTCCAGGTCCTCAAGTTGCCTCCACAATGTCCACTGGATACCATTTCTCTGCCCATTGGTGGTCGTCGTCATAATCCAATCGATGACAAGAAGGAAGAGAAATGGTGACAGCAAGCAGCCTTGCCTGACGCCAGTCCACACTAGGAAGGTGTCTGTGTGCTCTCCTGCATGAACAACTCTACATGACATTCCGTTGTAAGTGTTTTTGATCAGGTTCACCAGCTTGGTTGGAATGCCATAGTGGCGAAGAAGTTTCCAGAGTGTCTCTCGGTCCATGCTGTCAAATGCCTTCTCATAATCGACAAAGTTGATGTAGAGCGAAGAATTCCACTCCAATGACTGCTCGACTATGATGCGAAGAGTAGCTATTTGGTCCATACACGATCTGTTTTGCCGGAATCCCACTTGCTCATCTCGTAACTGTGGGTCAACGGCCTCTTTCATCCTCTCCAAGAGGACCCGGTTGAAGACTTTACCTGGTACTGACAAGAGTGTGATTCCTCTAAAGTTGGAGCAGTTGCTGAGGTCGCCTTTCTTTGTGATCTTGATGAGGTGTCCCTCCTTCCAGTCAGTTGGTATTTCTTCCTCTTCCCATATCTTCACAAAAAAGAGGGTATAGCATTTCCACTGAAGTCTCTATGTCTGCTCTGAGGGCTTCTGCTGGTTTGTCATCAGGCCCAGCAGCCTTGCCGTTCTTCAGCTGGGTGATGGCTTTCCTGATCTGGTCTCTGGTGGGATTGTCACAACTTATAGGGAGATCTGCGTTGGATGGCTGGATTTCTGGGGGAAAAAATTTCTGAAAAAATTTCTAGCCAAATTCCAATTGATCCCAATCCCGGACGAGCCCCCAATTGCTATGTTCCGTGCTTAGGCTCGAATAAACAGTACCACAGAAAGAGTGAAAATAACAAGCTTGTAAAAACTTAATAAACAATTTATTGAGCACAAATATTTTCTAGAAACGAAAAATAAACTTACGGTTTTAAGTATCAATTCCAAAATTAATCCAAAAATAATTCAAAATATAATCCACCAGTGAAATTGCAAAAGTCCTGGTAATAAAATGTCCTAATAATTCTTAGTTCGAATCTTAGTGAAGCATCCAAGATGGAAGACGATGTCACGTGATGAAGTCAGTTCTGGTCTTATGAAATTTAATGAGCACAATTGTTTTCAAGATAAATAACAAAATAAATCCTCTTCATCCAAACGAATTGAAATAATTTCCAGTACAAGGTAATTTAAAATAACTCAAAACAACACAACTTAGTATTCTAACAGCCCAGATTCTACTAAATAGTTCGTTCCAAAACATAATTTATATACCTGTTTTTTACGTAAACAAGGAAGGGGTCACGTGATATTCTAGAATTTTTGGAACAAATTTACGTTCAAAATATCTCGTGCACACCGTATGACACAGATGAGAATCGGTTATTTTTACTCTCAAGAACTAAAAATAGAAAGATGTTTATACAAAGCTCCATAATGTCCTTGGAATCAACCAATCATTTTAAAAGCTTGTTTACAACTCTGAAGCTAGGTCAGAAATGAGGTCAACATCTGGTATTTATTTGTAAAGTACAGGTCATCCCACTTTTAAAAAAAAATATCTCCCAATGAATGAATATTAAACTGAAAATGTCAAATTTGAATCTGACAAACAATTAAAATAAAAATAAATGACTTAAATCAAATATACATAATACTTCTTTTTGTTATTTGGTTAAAGACTACAGAGTCCAGGGGCCCCAAGTGGCCGAGTGGTCTAAAGCGCTTTCTGTTATGGATCACTGCCATCTCACCTCTGTCTGCGTGGGTTCGAGTCTAAGATTCGGCTAAAATAGTTATGTGAGAATGCATGCCAGTAGCTTCTCTTGAGTCGGTGGTTCTTTCCGGGGGTTTTCCCGGATTCTTCCTCCACTAATAATACTGGCCGCCATGAATAGCCTATTGTGTGCTGAAAAATGGCGTTAAACCATACTACAACAACAACTACAGAGTCCAAACAGATGTAATTTGATATGAGCTTTTTGATGAGAACCTGAACCCTCTCATTGCTGTTAACAACTGGGACCATGTACTTTTATCCTATGCACATTTCCAGTGAAGTGCTCGGCAAGGCGATCAGTCTTCTGCTCCTGGTTGAAGATGACTGGCAGTACCATATGTATTTGTTACGTATATTTGAAAGAAGTCATTTATATTTATTTTTATTGTTTGTTTGTTAGATTCAAATTTGGCATTTTAAGTTTAAGATTCGTTCATGTGGGAGTGACCTGTACTTTACAAAATAAACACCAGATGTTGACCTCATTTCTGACCTGGCTTCAGAGTTGTAAACAAGCTTTTAAAATGATTGTTTGGTTCCAAGGACATTATGGAGCTTAGTATAAATATCTTTCTATTTTAGTTGGGTCAAACGGTGGGTACATGAGTTTTTGAACGTAAATTTGTTCTAAGAGATTCTAGAAGATCATGTGACCCCTTTCTTGTTTACGTAAAAGCAGATATATAAATTATGTTTTGAGAGCGAACTAATGAGTAGAAATTGGGCTGTTAGAATATTAAGTTGTGTCGTTTTGAGTTACCTTGTATTGGAAATTATTTCAATTCGTTTGGATTCAAGAGGATTTATTTTGTTATTTATCTGGAAAAGAATTGTGCTCATAGAATTTTATTAACAAGAACTGACTTCATCAAGTGACATAGTCTTCCATATTGGATACTTCGCTGGGATTCGAACTTAGAATTATTTGGACATTTTATTACCAGGACTTTTTGCAATTTCTCTAGTGGATAATATTTTGAATTATTTTTGGATTAATTTTGGAATTGATTCTTAAAACCGTAAGTTTATTTTTCATTTTTTGAAAATATTTGTGCTCAATAAATTGTTTATTAAGTTTTACAAGCTTGTTATTTTTACTCTTTCTATGTTACTGTTTATTCGAGCCTAAGTACGTATTAGAGACCTTTTTCTGCTGACATATAGCAAAAATGAATGCCAAAAGCATGTATGCTGCTGATGCCAAAACGCCTTATCCTGACTTGGTCTTCTAAACAGTCAGATCAAAGACTGAAGTGGTACAGGCTTCACGCCTCAGAGGATCTTATCAGAGGCTGGAAAGAATCAGCATTCTATATATGGTAGTAGCGGTAATCAGACATTCTGCTACACCATCAAGCAATGTGACAGTAAAACTAAATCCCCCGTTGTCAAGTCCTCAGTACTATCAACACACTCAGAAAGTATGGGATACATTTTATTGTAAGACAATGGAGGGCCATCACGTGCATTACCTTAAAACAGGTATTCCCTCTGGTCAGTGCCTTTGTGATAATTCTTATCAACCCCCACATAGATAAACTCCATTACTTTGCCATCCTTTTAAGAGCTGGGACCAGATACGTATTGACCATATAACAAGAGCGTACGAAGCATAGGGGCACAAATTATGTTTGTAGATTAGGCAGGAGCAACTTGCTACACTAGTTTAGGGGCTCAAATATCACAACTACAACACTGGCTGGGACTCACTTATCAACGCCATGTGGGCAGAGTCTGAGCTACTGACAAATGTCGATATGCATCTTTGTTTGAAAAAAGGACCCGAGGTATCACTTAAAACCAGTAAGTGATAAATGAAGGCTAACAACCCCAAGTGCCTGGACTATGACCTCTTAATGATCTCTAAGTGGATTGTCTGTCTAAATACAGAACCTACCCACAGGTGACTACCTTAAAGAGACTGATTTAAGTAGCAGAGCATTGTATGTTTCCAGTGGTGGACTTTGACAATCTGGAAGATATACTCCATATTCATAGCGACTTTTCACTAACCTCAGAATCCATGGTCATCCATGGTCATCCATATGGATTGGCCATCCTCCTACCAACACTACCTGTTGGTTGGACAGGCTGGGACATTGCATCACCGGTTGCAAAAAGATACAGATACGCAAACAGCTGAAAAAGGAATTATATATCATTCACATACGTTGATGATTCTATCAACAATCGGAATGCATTGGTTCATGGTCCTCTAGACATGAAAGCAATTAAAATATGGGGCTAACAAATCATACAGAGGCTAAATAGACAGAAACCAAAGACCACAACTATTGCCTGGAAAATATAGGCAATATCAGAGTCATAATAAAGACCACAATTACGCAGCGATGCTCCCTCTGCAAACAGTAGTGGTGGCTGTCAACATTATTGACGGTATGTGTAAGGTGTATCAGTCGTATGCAGAATGGCGGGGGGGGGGGGGGGGGCTCTTCTTGCGAGCTGGACAGATTATTGTCTAACACTTTGATGAAGGCTCAAAAGTATGGTCAACTTTGCTCCTGGCTGAGGACAAGCTCAATTAAATAGCAAATTGGTCTCACGAGCCCTGAGGAATGTTATAGCCAGCAGCAGAGGAGGAGAATCTGACAACTTTTTTAGGCGGCTATTTGGCAAACAAAGGCTTGTTCGTAAATGCTTAATAGGGCAAAAAAAAGGACGCCAATGTCGTTGTCGCGCCCCCTCTGCTGCTATGGGTTAACAATTCTTGTTAGGATTTCACAAACAGACTAATTTGTAAAACCTCACCTCGTAAATCAATTAGATTATTGGACTGGTCAACGAGTTTGAAGTTAATTCTCGTTAACGAATTATTATGACATCGCATATAGACTGGATGAGTTGGATCCTCAATAATTAGAAACCCTGGAGGAGCTGTTGGTGCAAATGAGTATAAAATATATCCCTGCTGAGCTTGATTTGATCGCTCGAGATTTATTTGATAGCTTCCTTTGATAACATCACATACTAAATTCAATGCAATCACCGAGGATATATTCACATTTTGAGGAGCGATATGTCTACCACCGCCGTCTGGGTCGTTATTATATCTGAGGATAGGTATCTGTGGTTGTGACATTTTTATCCTTGCGTCATGGATTTTTTTGAAACCTTCATCGATGGCATCATTGAGAGCGTTTTTTAGATCTGAGATATTATACATTGGAATCTTAAAATTGGGGATATCTTCTACGCGTATATTATATACTGTCGCAAACTCCGTTCTCGTTTTAGTATTATTGTTACCTAATATCTCTTGAATAATTTGCGAATGAAATTTTGCCATGTCATCGATGATTTTGTTACATGTTTCTACGACACTGATAAATTCATCTCGGGTGAGAGTACCGGATCTAAGAGATATTACTAACAGCGAACCATCAGTAATCATCGCAGCGAGATTTTTAATGATTTTATCTTGTTGAATTGAGTAATATCTATTAACGCGATTTTCTATTTTTTCAGTGAAATATTCCAACTTGGTGTATTCGCTATAACTTTTTACTGGATTATCAGATTTTATCTTGTCGGTAATATAATTAGATTTTTTTGGTTCAGGTGGTACATTAACGGTTTCCTGTCGTGGTGGGGTTTCAGGCCACCCCAGTATTGTCCTTATAGAACTCTGATAGATATCTACGACATAACTGGGTGAGCTTATTTCGATGGCAGATGATAGTGTTGGCTCGTGAACTGTTATAGCGATTTTCGATTCTTTTCCAGTAATGGATTTTATTCCACACTGTAATTTAGCATCGATTTGTTCAATTTGGTATAACCCAGATGGTAGCGAAACAACGTTCCAGTCTGGAGTTCCATCGGGTTTATTCTTATACGCGAACACCAAAGAATTATTCGGTTATTGACCGCCAAATGCTACCGACCTAATATTAGGCCAACTGTGATACACTCGTAGTTTTGCTAGCGCTATCTCCGTAACGGGAATCGGAGTAGGGAAATTCACACTGAATTCAGGATTGGTTGATGTTATTGATATCATGTTTGTTTTCACCGGGGTTGTGTTTTCCGCTATCCGTTGAAGTAGTTTTTACGGGGTTGTCATTGTTATTATTATTGTCGCGCTCTAATTTCAACATAGTTGACTCGTACAACTGAACCATTCTCGAAAACTCATCCTCGGTTATTGTCGTGTCGTCGAGCGTCGACGCTGTCAACTTAGATAATTGCGAGTACGCGCGAGATACCGCAGCATATCTAACAGTGTAGTCCTCTAGTTTTTGTTGAGAACACGATGATATTGTTTTTGCTATCGCGTTGGCTATTCCCGCGATGGTTGACACCGCAGCTATACAAACTGGAATAACAGCCAGAGCGGTTATTGTAACTGATGATATAGCAATACCAGCGCCGGCAACTACACCAGACAGCGAGTACACAGCTACATCGATGGCAGTGATTCTTCGCCGGTATTTTTTTTTCATTTTTGTTCGGTACTCCTCAGAAAGAGTTTTAAGTTTTGTTGAAAACTCTTCGACGGTGTTATATCGATATTGATTAGATGAAATCATCGGTGATGCCATGTTATTTTCAAATCGTTTACGATTTCAATTAAGTTGTTTACTTAAATCCGATACGAATTCCACGTACCATGTTGCTGAAACCCTAGCCAGATTATTATCAGTAGATTCTATCGTGAACTGTTCAGTTGTATCCTTGTCGATGATCGTTGATTTCGTATTGTTGACCCCAGATGAACTCGACGATGATATATTAAATTGAGTCGGTGTCACTAGTGTTAATCGATAAATACCTTTGACGGCCGCAGTGATATGTAAAATGTTCTTTGTAGGTGTCCATGTAAATGATCCGTATTGAATCGTTTATACTACGTTATTGGTTTTCTCATGACGAATTTTTGTTTTTTCAAGTATTTTTATTATCTCCTCTGCATCATCTTTGATTCTCTTGGTGAAGTCTTTCGTATCTTCGATGAATTTTTTTAATATCCGGGAGTTTATGTCAATTTTATCCAACGTGGTTGCAAAAAATTTCTCAATGATATTTTTAAGAAATGTCAACTTTTCAACGTGTTTTTCATATTCAGATTGAAGTGTTGCTAGTTCCAATATAGAATTTTTTATCTCCGTGAGTTTCGGTGTGGTCACTGGTGGATTTCCAAGGAAATCTAATAGAGGCTTGTCAATATTGTCAATTATATTTTTTGTGATTCAGAAAACCGATCGAATTTTGTTATGTATTCGTTGTATTCATCGCGTAGTGTTTTTAATGGTTTTAAATCGTTAATTTGTTCCGTAATAGCTGAAACAAGTACACCCAGTTTGAGTTTACCCTGATTGGAAAACAGCGCTATAGCATTTTCTGCTGCGTCTCGTTGTTTAACTAAAATATCATCCAGGGAAACATTACTAGTTTTCAATTTACCCTGACGATCTTGAAATACAACTATTTCATTGGGATCAACACTTGCTAAGTTCAACATCTCAGCTATTTTATCTTCGATTATTTTTTTATATCACCGGTTGCAGTGCCATCGGCATCGGGTTCCTTCAGCGCTGATAAAGATCGTCCCCAAATATCAATCATGTTATTGTAAAACTAATTGTTGACGACTTCGTCGTTGCAAGCGACTGCTAGTGTATTCATTCACAACCCGATGAGGTGGTTTTCCGGATGTTGAAATAGCATCAAGGACATTCAATACTTCGTTGTCGCATATTGGTGGGTCATTCATTTGTTGTGTTGGTAGCGTAGAATACCAACGAGGGGTGTTTAAGCGGTTTATATAACGCATGAATTCCTTCGGCGGCGCTAGCCCATATGAATCGAAATAAACAATTGGACGTGGATCAATCGCGTATGCAACCCAGTGAGTTCCAGGTCCGGTGCTGTTATCAAGATTAATAATACCGGTTTCAACGCTGTTTGGTTGTGATCTTTCATAAAGACACCTCTGAAGTTTTTAATCGCCAATATTTTAGCAGCATCGAGTAAATCAAAATTTGACATTGGAACTAGTAAACCGTTCCTGGGATTCTCAGGCCGCTTCCTTTGTACCATGAATGCGGGGTTCCTGGCAGTTTTAGACCCTTAACTCGTTTCTTTTTTTTTATACCCGCTACCGGTAGCTTTCTTTAGTGCCATCCCTGCCGCGGTACCAACGGCTCCTAACGCTGCCGCTTTAGCCACCGCTAGGGCCGCTGCCGCAATCAACGCTGAAATTGCAGCTAACAGCGGGAATATACCACCTGATTTTATCATGTTTTTGATCGCGGCTGCAGAGAGTGTGATCTGAACACTTTTTTTATCGTCGAGCGCGTCATTGAAGTGTTTTATCTGACGAGTTGTCAGTGACAATTTATTCTGACCACCAGTCATCTGATTGTGTTTCAGCGTTATCGTGGTTCCACATTTTTGTAGCTGATTCGGATTGCAATTTTTTAATTTGACCGGGAGTGAATGTAACACTAATATGACTACATGACATTATACAATAACAGATTGATCTAATTGTTACAGATTTTCCACTGGCGCATCTATCACTCTCATTCGTCCACAAACACCTTCGAGTAGCATTGATTTGTCGCTGAGTATGACAGCAACAGCTCTATAATTAACATCAGTAGGGGCTATACGAGCTCTAAAGTGTATATCAACGACGGATTGTCTTGTTAACTCAAGATGTTCCAGCGAAAAGTAATAGATCGGATACAGACTACTAAAATCCATCTGTGATATTTGCAGACCAGTATCAACATTTTGATCGCGTCCCAGATATGACAACAGACGATGATACACACGCGCTATTTGGTTGGTTTCGTAATTAAGTTGTATATCCTCGGATGGTTCCTGTTGTCTGTTTATTCTCAGCGAGACATCACTAACACCCAATTGATCAAATATCATATGGCTGCGTTCTTGAGAGTTTAATCGATTTCTATTCTGTAGCGCAACAAATATATGACGTGGAGCTGCAACACCCTGTTTTGATGCCAGGTTCCACGTAAATGTACCCTAACATCAGAATCCTTAGTATCTGTGGTCACTGATAGCCACCTCAGCAACGACTTTCCTCCTTGATCCATAAATGATAGTAATCGTTCTTCTGATGTGATTGATGGAGTCGGTACTGGCATCCACAATGATAGTTTTGTTATAATGACTTTACCCTCGGGAACACCAGCACCGCGCCAGATTGCATTATTATCAGTACCCTTTTTTACGAGTACTACTGTATGTTTCGCTCCATAAATAACTTTTCGGACATTTCTACAGAATCCAAATATGTGATGTAGTGGAATCGCGCATGAAAACTGTCGACGAGGCCTCTTCAATATTGCTACGCGTGTTGCAAATCCTACATTGTAATCGGGATTAACGCTTTTTATAATATCAAACGCAGCAGTTGGTCTTGCTTGGTGTTCAGGATCATCGGGCTATGGATCAGATGCAGTATCTCTTGGTGTCCGTATTTTAAAATGCTGGATGTGATCAGCGTGATCAGTAATATCTTTAGAGAACATCATAGATGGACCCGCTAATCTTGTATAATCATCGGAATATCTCGCTAACCCGATTATTGTTGTGGCAACATCAACTTCACGCTCAATAGATTCAATTTCTCTTCCATCAATCATATATCTTGCACTTTCAAATAGCGCCATGATACCATTATTGACAAAACGAACTCGGATATTTGGGTCATCTGCGTATGCTGTATTAGCTGCAACATTTGTTACAAGTTCTCCTTCTACTTCGATAAACGCTTCGCATGGTAGAAAGTATTTACTGGTATCATGAACTTGAAGTTCAATTCTTGATCGAATATTGATAATCGCGTACGGAATCATTCATGAGCACTGGGGCGTCCATATCAAACGCTGTATCAGGTGACCGTTTGAACATTTTATTATATTATATATTCGTTGATCTAAATCATCGTCGTCGACCACATCGTGATTTCAAGCCACTTCCCGTTATCACATTTGCGGTTATATTATCTTGGTCACTTGCGGTCAATGATGGAGTTGACAACGAAGTTGTCAATGATGCTAATTTCTGATCTACTGCGTTATTTATTATTTTACTAATATTTGCAGGCATTACTTGTGTAGATGGTAGTAGTCCCAATGACGCTGGTGGTTTCCTTCGCCGTCGAACTAGTGCTGTTAGTTTATCTTTCGCGGCGGAAAATGCTTTCCCGGCAACATCTCCAACAGCACTAATACCCTTATCACGAATAACATCAATGGCTTTCATTGATAATTGTTTTGCTAGCGGCGCAACTTTTGGAGCCATTCTTACAAATAACCCTGCAATGTTATCGCCGAGACCATCACCATAGTACGCGCTATACACAGGCAATCGTGAGTTTACTACATAGACGCTAGTTGGTTTATCATGGTTGTAGTGTATGATCATTCTTATTTAAATGATATTTATCTAATGAAAAATCCAAAGGATTTTCAGTCACTATGATAACCATGATGCTCGGCTAACTCGTCAATGAAATCTCGATATGTTTCAATATTCATGATACCGCCTTGAAATAACGGCCTACAGATATCAGCTGCTTCATTAATTATTTACGGTGAGTTATTTCCAGCTCGTTTCCCTCCGATGAGTATTTCTAATCGTGCTATATCGCTGAGAATTTTACCAGGACAACTAAATAAACCACTACCTAATACCCCACTGGAAAATCCCTTCCCAGTTGCACCCTGTGCATCATCATCATATTGTAAACTCCCAAAAGGATTATCATCATCATATTGTAAATGTCTAAAAGGATTATCATCATCATCATCCCATTGAGGTTCTTCTTGTTTTCTTCGTCTTGGTGTTGGTGTTTGGCGCTTTCTTTTTTGTTGTCGTCCTTGATTTTTATAATCATCAAATCCTCTTTTGAATTTTTTACACTCCTTCCTCCTCTTATCTAAACTCTCCGTATTTATTTTATACAATGCATTAGCCCAGTCATCGGGTGATATTGTATAATCTTTATCCTCGTCTGCGAAAAACTCCTTTTGTGAACTATAGCTGTTAGCAGCAAAACCACTTATATCGTCATACTTCTCTTGCATTATTCGTTTTTAGCGCTTTCGGTAAATATATATCCACGATCGTTTTTTTAACACCCTGTGGTATTTGTTGTGTATCACCAGGGGTTTTTTGCCCAGTTTGTTGTGCAATTTGTTCGAGTACAGGAAGAACAGGTGTTGTTTTTTTCCTTTTTTCTTCCTCGGGGATATCTCCGTATATTGCTTGCTCAGTGGCTGATTTTACCCCCTTCGTTGCCGTGGTTATCGGTTTAAACAACTCTTCAGATCCTGCGGAAAATTCAGTCTGAAGACTCTGTCTAGCTTGTAGTTTATTTCTTACAGAGTCGCGTACGGGTATATACTTTTTAATTTTGACCAGTCTCTCACGAGACAATCGGGTCGTTAATGCTTCATTTACCATTATTGAAATCGTAAACAATTTTCCAATTTGAATCTCGAAAAGATTTCAATCTAAATGCAGTGATTTTGTCACCCGAAAATAATTCCAGATGGAAAAAGTCTGTGACCCAACCACGCTGATAAAAAAGTGGCACAACTGTGGAAATAATATTATTTAAGAAATTTCATTGAAATGTTGATTTTCTCTAAGTGAAATCCGGGGGTTTTTACACAACGTTTTTTTTAGTCGTTGTTGGTCATATTTTGGCTATTTTTGGTGATTTTTTTGACCATTTTGGTCATTTTGGGCCATTTTTAGTTGTTACTCGATGAATATTTCATTGAAAAGTTGATTTTCTCTAAATGAAATCCGGAGTTTTTTGCCTGAGCAACGACCAAAAACTCATTAAAATCTGTCAAAAAACGACCAAAATCAGTCAAGCGATGATTAAAATCAGTCAAGAAACGACCAAAAAAAGTATTTACGATGAAAATGTCAGTAATTAATAAATAAAAAATATATTTTACTACGAAATTTTACAACTTCCTTGTAGTAAAACGTTCATTGATAAATGCCAGTATAGGATTTCACCGCTATTGTTGACTAAAACCGCCTTGTTCTAGTTGAGCGCTGATGCCTGTCCATTGTATTGCAATACAATACATTCCAACGAGTATTTATACATGTTTGTTACCCGTTCAAACAGTGAAGTATTTAGCAAGAATTTTACACACACAGTTAGTTTATACAACAGTGGTATCCAAAAGGGTTTTTTCATGTTGTTCAATTAGCGCTCTTATATTTCTGATTTTTGAATTGACCTCTAGTTTGACCTCGTATTCCTGCCACAGTCCCCTTCTTATCCCCTACACGATAGCAAATAACGGGACAAACACACTGACATCATTGCAGAATACAAGAGTCACAAAAAGAATTCTGGATTCGTTTTATCAGTGCGTATTTTTTGGCAACATGTACTTATTATTCATTGCGCCGTATTCAATATCCTGATAATCTGAAATAATTTGATCACAATTTAAACCATCTGACAATTGTATTTTTTGAGATTTCAAATTTGATATTTCAGTTATGATTTCATTGATATTTTCAGAGTTCATGTTATATAATTATATATATTTCTAATACAAAAAACCCAACAAATTTCGGTCAATTTTGAGCCGTTTTTTAGACAGCACAATGTCATTACCACGGTTTTAGGGTGGTTTCTAGGCACTACAAGTATACTTAATTAAGGACAGTACAATGCCGTTACCCCGCTTTGTTAGGGGGTTTTCTAGGCACTACAGGTATACTTAATTAAGGACAGTACAATGCCGTTACCCCGTTCATCTTTTCACTTACCATAGTAACGTTTAAACTTGACATCCAAAAAGTTATATCTGTATTTATTCCTCAAAGTGCAAACCGTCCATAAAGTTGCCTCATGAAGCTTACTCGAAGACAACAGTTATTCTAAAATCCCTTTTGTCTTCGAACCACAGTTATCCTGACCTCTGCCATTTTTGTCCCCAACTCATTGAGCCTTTTGCATAATCTAAGCATGATCCCTCCACTTTAATATATATATATATATATATATATATATATATATATATATATATATATATATATGTGTGTGTGTGTGTGTGTGTGTGTGTGTGTGTGTGTGTGGTGAAATATTAACGTTATTATGCAAAATCTTTCTTATCCAGCGTGAAAGTAATCCACAAGTGTCTAAGTTCAAGCCATTCACAGCGTTTAATCCAGACCAGTGATGTAGAAGAAAACTTATTGTGCAAATCAGATTTGTTTTCACTCACACCGACCTTAAGATTTTACAATTTAACCCCTAAATCAATGGGCTTCTACCTTGCTCCGAATGCAATAAATCCACAAATACTTTTTCTTTGAGTGACTTTGAACTTTGAACTTTAGGTCCAAAAATCAATAGTCTTATATTATCCCATGAGCAAGCAATCCGCAAGTTTGGCCCTAGTCTGCGAAGTAGATCTAACATTATTCTGTTATGAATCAAAATCAATATGCTGCTTATCTACTCATGTGCAAGCCTCCTTCGAAGTTTAATCCAGGTCTCATGAAGAATTAATATTCCTTTGTAGAAACACATTCTTCTTTCAAAGACCATGACCTTTAACTGAGATTTTTAGGCTTCTTCCTTTCCCAAAGTGCAAACTATCCACAACGCTGGTAACAGTTTATAGCAAAAAATTAGTTAAAACAGGAAATAAATGATGAATGGACAACATCCCTGCGGCAGATGTAAAAACAAAACATTTACAAGTAGTCAGTTCAGGATATTTGCTTTGTTCATCGACTTGGACTAAAACTACAGTAAGAAAGATCTGAACTTTGGGGGGACTGAATTTTTCTCATTAAATAAAAACAAACATTCTATCTAACGCCAATAAGCTTTCCTCTTAAATTTCCTCTTTGAGCTCTTCAAGTAATCTCTTATCTCTTGCTTTTCCTGATACTTTCTGTATAGCAAGAAGTTTTTGCTGCACCTTTTGGATTTAGGGATCAACCCAAGGCTTCCTGACTTCGCAACCCAAGATGATCCATGAAAAGAATTGTCTTGTAAAAACTTTTGATCAAATTCCAAATGTATTGAAAAGCCTTCAGCTCTTTCTTGAACTATTCATAGTCTTCATTTCGACGGAGACTTCATTCAGTGTAGACAGTTACTTAATCAGATCTGCTAAAAGAGAACTCAAATTTGTTGACTTATTGGTGAAGTACATGTCCAATGTGTTTTATGTGAACTGGTTTCTTTTTTGTATTTAGTTCACCTGATGTTCTTAAAAGTGGCAAAATATTAAACATTTCCCAAATTTTCCAGTTGATATTTTTTCAGGCTGAAATCTCCACTCAGTCCAAGGTGAGTTCAAAGCAAGATACAACTAGAATTTTTCTCAGTAGCAATAGTTAGAATTAGAAGGAGGGTGATACAAAAAATACAAAGAACAAATGTTGTTGTTCCCATCGACTCCACAACCAAAATATCACATACTAAAAGCAAACCATGCTTACATGCCATTTATTAAAAATCACAACCCATTGTACAAAAGAGCTGCCACCATCAAGATTGATAATAAATTTCAAAGGTAATAAATGTGTGTCAAGCTTCACATCAACAAGACCTCAGACATGTTTGATAATTAACATATAATAATAATAATAATAATAATAATAATAATAATAATAATAATAATAATAATAATAATAATAATAATGTGGACTTTGTATTGCGCCTAATGTTTCGAAGCTCTAAGCGCTTTACAGCATCAGTAATCATATGACTACACTACAAAAAAAAAAAACAAATGACAAAAACAATGAAATTGAAAAACATAAAAACATGCTGAAAACATATAAGATACAAACACAGTTAGGTTTCTAAGTTTGTCCCTGCAGTCGAAACAGGTGAGTTTTAAGAGCACTCTTAAAAGGGACCACTGTGTCTTTGTGTCTAATTTCAATGGGCAATTCGTTGCACATCGCCGGGCCCTGGTATGTAAACGAATGATGTCCATATGACTTTGTTTTCACCGTGGGAACAATGAGTATACGATTATCAGAAGAACTGCGTAAGTATCTAGATGGTGTATACACATGGGTGAGGCTGGATAGGTATGTTGGACTGGAGTCTGTCATTGAAACATGGCACAGAGAACAAATTTTGGTTTTTGATTCTGTATCGAATCGATAGCCAGTGGTGAGGTGTGCTCTGATCGAGGTACTCTAAAGATGATCCGTGCAGCTGTGTTTTGAACCTTTTGAAGTTTCTGGAGTAAATATTGTGACGAACCAGACATAACTGAGTTACAATAGTCCAGTCTTGAAAGTACCAATGAACACACAAGTGTTTTAGTGGCATCAACTGAAAGATATTTACGAATGGAACTGATGCGTCTCAATTCAAGATAAGCAGCCTTGCATATGTTCATGACATGTTGGTGCAATGTGAGAGTACTGTCTAGAATAACGCTTAAATTTCGTACTGATTGAGAATTTAATGTTGGTGTTACTGATATTTATTGTCCGAGGTAAAGGATGTGAATGAGAAAGTCTTTGTGTTGTGATGAGAATAGCCTCAGTTTTATCATCATTCATCTACAGCTTGTTACATGTCATCCATGATTTCACATCAGAAATTCACCTCTCGACTCCATGGATGGTAGCATCAACTTCAGTTAGGTGGCTACTTTGTATATTTGGGTGTCATCAGCATACAATTGGTGCGACACTGGGTGATGATCTATGACACTTGAGAGCGGCTGAGTGTACAGAATGAAGAGAACTGATCAAAGAACAGATCCCTATGGAACACCACAACATACGCCAACTGGGCTGGAGTGTAGTCCATTTGCAGATATAATTTGTGTCCTGTTGACTAAATAGGATTTTAACCACTGTAAGGCTATATTCTGAATGCCAAATACATGCTGGAGACGGTGAAGTAATATACCATGGTCTATTGTGTCAAATGCTGCAGGTAAATCAAGGAGATTGAGGACTGTAATCTTTCCACTATCCAAAGCAGAGAGAATGTCATTAAATACTTTCAGAAGAGTAGTTTCCGTACTGTGGCAAGGGCGATATGCAGACTGTACATTCTTAAAAAGACTGTTTGAATTCAAATGACATACAAGTTGGGTTAGAACAACCTTTTCTAAGATTTTTGATATGAATGGGAGATTAGAAACTGGGCGGTAGTTCTTTAAATCGTTATGGTCAAGTGTTGGTTTCTTCAGCAGTGGCTTTACGATGGCCGTTTTGAATAATGATGGGAATTCCCCCAATGAGAGAGAGATATTTATAACATCAGTTAGTGAAGGCAATATTGGGTCTAAGCACTCAAGCAGCAGTGATGTCGGAATTGGATAAAGTTCACAAGACTTTGATGCATCACAATTATCCATACTAAATCAATAGAAACAGGTTCAAATGCTCCTAATGGTTGTCGCTGAAATTCTGCATCATAACGATGGTGACAAGTCAGTTAAAATTGTGCTGTCAAGCGAATCTCAAATGGTTTGTACTTTGTCATGGATGAAATTTGCAAATTGGTCCGGAAGGTCTAGTGGAGACAAGGTTGTTGGAAGTGGTGTACATTTGTTCCTTGACATTAGTTTATTAGGTATCTCGAAGACCTCTTTGCAGCTGGAACTCTACGTGATCTTAGTACTTAGTACATATATGGCTTAAGATTCTGTGAGGTATTGCCATTGATCACCTTTGAATAGTTATCCAAATGGCTAGAACAAAAGTTTGCCATGTAGCTTCCTATTTGCATGTTTTGGTTTGTTGTTTGTTTATGATGACTCAATCTTCATAACAGTTGACACAGTTTTAGTCTTTATACAATTTTGACAAGATATATATATATATATATATATATATATATATATATATATATATATATATATATATATATATATATATATATATATATATATACTCTTATCGTTGAACAAAGTCTCATGGGAATTTGACTACTTCTTCCAGACTTCTTGCATTTGCATTTCTAAGACTTTTGATAACTCAAAAATTTAATTTGCGGGAAGTGTTCTAACCATATTGTCTTTCATTCTTGATCTCATCAAGTTAAAAAAAGGTCAAATTTTTACCATGTTGCACTAAATTATGATCCTTAATTATTGTAGGAATTGCACCCCCTTGCATGTGAGCTATACAATTCATGAAAGTAAAAATTCAACTAAATATACTTATGAAGCTTCATCTTAACAAACATTCATATAACAGTCTGTGGCCTTAATGTTTGACTTTTTACCCTGAAATTAGAAAGCTTTTGTCTTACCCTAAACACAATCTATCCACAAAATTTGGGTCAGATTTGTCCTGTAAAACTCCTGTTATTGTGTAGAAACCATTCTTGTTATTATTTCAGTAAGTTATTTGACCTTTTGAATCCTCGCTAGGTGCTCAGCATTAAGAGGTTAGTGTTAGGACTGGTTGGCCTGGTGTCAGGATAATGTGACTGGGTGGGACATCATGCTACATGTCTGCAGCATGGTGCCTATGTGCTAGACGTCACTATAAACTGCCACACTGCAGACATCGTAGCAATATGACTGAAAAGTTGTTAAAGCTATGTTAAAAATCTAAATCACACACATTTTTGACTCCAAAATCAACAGGGTTCTTCCTTACACCAATTACATGTGGTCCACAAGTTTGGTATCTGAATATAATTGAGAATGACAGGTATTGTATGGAAACAGTGAATCCCCTATTATTCACAATAATCTTGTCTAATGACATTTCGACAATGAAATCTACAGGATTCTTCTTTACCAGAGTTTGGCAACTGTGGAAACTCAAGTTTTGGTGCAGAAGCTGTGTTCCTTGCTTCAGACACAGTGACCTTTACCTTTGAGGTTAAAACAGATAGGGTTTGTCCTCACACCTGTGCATGCCACTCACAAAGGTTGGTAACTAGATGGTGGACAACTAACGTGATTGTGTGGAAATTGCAGACGGACAACATCATCATACATACTATGTGGCAGGCACATTAAAATAATTTCAAAAACAACGTTCACAAACCACATTAACAAAATATGAGTTTCAATTGATCTGATATTTACCACTTTTTATATTATGGATACAAGTGTTGATGGTTTCTCTGCAGACTTGTGTGTACAAAATTTCAACTACAATAAATTAATATGTTTAAAAAAAACAAGTGTTCCATGGAACTATCACGTTTCTCACCTTATCTATGCCATATGTATCCCTTTTATATGACATGTAAAAAACTAAACACAGAACTTTAACATAGATGATATTATCCCATTCCTACCAGACAAATAGTGATACCCATGTCCATTGCAGCTAGACAAATAGTGATACCCATGTCATTGCTGTCAGACAAATAGTGATACCCATGTCATTGCTGATGGACAAAAAGTGATACCCATGTCATTGCTGTCAGACAAATAGTGATACCCATGTCATTGCTATCAGACAAATAGTGATACCCATGTCATTGCTACCAGACAAATAGTGATATCCATGTCATTGCTGTCAGACAAATAGTGATACCCATGTCATTGCTACCAGACAAATAGTGATACCCATGTCATTGCTGTCAGACAAATAATGATACCCATGTCATTGCTACCAGACAAATAGTGATACCCCATTGCTATCAGACAAATAGTGATACCCATGTCATTGCTGTCGGACAAATAGTGATGCCCATATTGTTGCTTTGAAGTTTTTACAGAAAAACAAATCAAATTTATGAAACAAAAACATTTTGAATACAACTTTTTTATTCATATATGTAAACTAGAAATACATAAATGTGTTTGTTAGTGTATTCACTAACATCCACTCTTAGAGGGAAATGGATAAAATTGCACATCTTGAAAGAAAATCCCTCATCAATTTTTAAAGTTAAAAATGAAATGTACAAGGCAAAGAAAGATAACCACTCCTGTGGCGATATCATTCAATCCAACATCAAGTAATTCTAAACACAAAAATGTAATTTATACAATAAAATTCAACGCAGTTGTAACAGAATACTTAAAGAAATTAAATCTCCTCCATAAGTCTAAAAGGACAATTTTTGACTCCCCTGGTAACCACTAAGATCTGTGTTTCAAATTCGTATCTGGAATCCCAAATTGTCTTTAAAACAAACAAAAAAAGGTATCTGAATATCAATCATTCAACATATAAATACCTGTTTTATCTTCAAAAGAAATGGGAAACTTATTAATTTAATTATTATTTTCCAAATCTTCTCAGGCAGTGTACATTTCCATCCAAAAGCAATTGAACAAGAATACATGTACTGGGAAGTGCAAAGTTAATTTTCAGATCACCTCTAATGCAAGCAAACAAGAAAGTACTGGCCTTTTATACGTATTTGGTTTAAACTCAATCACAGAAATAAATGATTACTGTTTCGACATGAACAATAATTTTTCTTGTTCAATTTTTCAGAAATTACAAACTTAAATTGTACAACTCAAAAAGTGAAACATTAATTTGATTGAAACATTAACATCCTGTTACATCAAAATCTCTTTAATGATGATATGGCTCCAACAAATCCAACAAAGAAATGTTTTTCATTTGGCAGTACAGTTATTGCCTGTGTTGTCATAACTGATTTTGCTGCACAAATAGTAATGCTTTGAACTGTGGCACTATTGTGTATTTTTGACTGTGGCACAGTCATGTGCTTTTAACCAAACTTGTCACTTTTGTTCTCTGCTGTGCAAATTGTGGCACCATTGTGTGCCAAACTCAACACTATTGACATCTGCTGCACAAATGGAAAAGATTTTACTGTAGCACAGTTGTTTGCCAAACTCGTCACAAACGGTCTCTGCTGCAAATTTTCATCTGCTTTTTTTGTTTCAAGGTAACTCGTAAACTTAAATCGGGACTGGATTGTACTGACTGATGGATCCAGTGCATGTTTTTTTTTTTACCCTACTCAATTGTCTAAGCATTGTGCTATATGACGCCACATCATTCATATTATACAACAAAGATCTTTCTAAATTATTTATATAATGACTGCCGTACCATATTGTATATACTCATTTATAAGTCAAGTCCAACTGCAAAGACTAACTTAATGCAATGGCAGGTCTAGATCTGTACCATTTGTTGTGATTATTTAGTAGAATAAGCGACATTGACCTTGATTTGCAACACAATATGGGATGAAAGATCAGACCCCTGTTGCATGCAACTGGAATCAATTATATGCAAGTATATATAGTACCTCATTTATCTGTTCATACTCAAATGCAAACAATAAGGACCCAGATCTGTCCTATAATTTCATGGATAGAACAAGGTCAATGCTTCTTCAGTCTACTATTTTAAGTAAACACTGATCTGCTAGTCAAGTTCAACCAGTCATCCCATTAGGATCAATAAGATCTCTAGAAAACAAGGGTTCCTTGTAATATAAGATTAAGGCTTTTCCAAATTTTGGAACTGGAATTCGCTTAGTTGATGTCATAAGGTGATGTAATATTTCATAATGTGCAGGCAGATCTGGGTCCATGCAGTTTGTTAGGATAATTAGTAGAACAAACAACACGGACCCTGATTTGCATTTGAACTCAACACATAAGTAATAAGTACATGTCCCTGTATGAAGTTACAGGGTAGTTAAGATAAAGGTTGATATGTGACTGTATGAAGTTACAGGGTAGTTAAGATAAAGGTCAATATGTGACTGTATGAAGTTACAGGGTAGTTAAGATAAAGGTTGATATGTGACTGTATGAAGTTACAGGGTAGTTAAGATAAAGGTTGATCACCCCTAAGGAGATGTGCCACTGCTGGAAATGAATGTTCATCCATTGCTAGAAACAAAAAAAAAAGATTAAAACAAATTCTTTTGAAGAGAATGATGAAACAGTTTACTCCTTTCTTCAGACAAGTTTTTACATTCCAATCATGCATAACAACTCGTATCTGCCATTAAAAAACTAGCTAGTAATTATCAGGACGAGGTAACCTATTTCTGAAAATTTCAAATATGATTCCTTATAAAAATGGCAGGATTAAAATGGTTTGCAAAAATAAACAAATGAATGGGCCTACACCACTGCTAATCTTAAGATGGCACAACTATTTAAAAAATATTCTGTGAAAGAAAGCAAATGATTATTGTAATTTCATAAACCTAGCATCATTTCAATCACTTTTTTTATATTATTGAATCTGTAATAAAAATACTGATAGCATATAAAAGAAGTTTTCATTAGTTTTTGTTGTCATATGCATTAATCTGTTGTACCTGTTTTAGCCTACCTCCACCACCCAACCATCCATTTGTAAACATTACCTAAAGTTGATTCATAGATATCACTACTGATCAGACTTTTGTATGAAGAAAGAAATGATATTATTGTGGGTTTAACAATGGGCTATACATGGTGGCTATAATCACTGGTGGAAGGAGAACCCCGTTAGAACCATGACCCATGGGAAGCTACTGGCAAGCTTTCTTACACATCCAAATTGACTGAACCCAAGACTCAAACCATGCAGACTGAGGTGAGAAGGTAGTGATCAGTAAAGACAAGTACTTTATACCACTTGGCCAACTACCCCCTTGTTCAAGTGAAATGCTGCATTAAACTTGCAAATATTTTCATATTGGTTCAACTAACGCTTCACATGACCATAAAAATCAGATCATTGCATGAAAGTATTCAAATTGAACTACAGCCACTGACCTTGAGAATTCTTTCAGTCTTAAATATAATTTAACCATGAAATATGTAGTGTTCCTACACAGTAGGTCAGTGGCAAGTTAAAAAAAATGACATTATACTAATGATATTAATGAATATCTGTGCTTGCAATATATACAGATACAGAAGAATTTTTTTTAAAAAAATGCATGCACAAGGACAATTACAGTTATTTATAGATCAGGTACTTGTGGACAGGGCAGTAGTAACAAAGGTTGCCTCCCTTATCTATTCACACACTCTCTCTCTCTCTCTCTATATATATATATATGTATATATGTATATGTATATATGTATATATATATATATATATATATATATATATATATATATATATATATATATATATCAAGGGCTTAAAAATCATGAGCACTGATCAGATGTCGGCACTGAAGCCAAACATCATTTGAAAAATGCAATTATTAACATGAAATGCCCATCAGCAAGGCTAGGCTACTATCAACTGTACTGTCCAAAAATACCTGTACTTTGAGAAACACCTGACCGACACATCTCTGCCAAACATTGTGCATTCAAACCTGACAAATATACATCTATTACAATAAATATGAGGTAGTAGCTTCTAAAATATTCACAAAGCTGACAATAAAATTTGACTACACAATACTGGGCCATCATACAGATGAGCTGATTTGCTGGAGCTTGTTACTGTACTGTATGTATGCATATCTGTGTGTGTGTGTGTGTGTTTGTGTGTGTGTGTGTTTGTATATATATATGACAGAAAAAAATTCAATAATGCAGAGTCCATTTTAAAAGGACATTTAACTGGGATTCATGTTAATTTCTGAAAAACTTGCAGTAAAGAAACAGCTCTATATTAATTTCTTCATTAAATACTTTATGTAATAAAAAAAACAAATGTTCCCTTGCTTTCAAATGGCAGCGACCACACCCACAATATTCAGATGTAGGCTAGACCCTGCAACCATGTTAAATTGTCTTCACTGTGATGGGACCGATGCCACAAATACTAGTACCCAAACATGCACAGTGTGGGAGAAGCAAGCAAATTAGCCCTAAGAAACACTGAACTAACTGGCTCTGCAGAAGATAAGAAATTGGAAATGGTAAGATTCCATGTAAAAACTATCTGTACACCAAACAAATGGACCAAAGATATGGTGATTTCTTTATATAATGCCAAACACTGTAACCAGATTTACATCAAAATTTTGACTGTAGTCTGACAAAATTTGCATTCATGACCATACTATCTCTTATTTACACATAAAATTCAGTAAGGTTATGCTATTCCTACACTCCCATATTGGTTCTTGATACTGTTGTTTCAATGACCAAAACAATCTTATATATTCATACACTTCATACTGAAACAAAATAAACATCACACATCATCTACAGAAACTATCCAATTATTCATATCAAAACTATCCAATTATTCATATCAATGGTCAATTTCTAATTCCAATTACTGCATCTGACCAATGACATTCTGTCATGGACTGCTCAAACTATTTGCCATTTTGTATTGTCTACTCCAGAAAAGTCCTGATCCAGATATATCTCCTATATCTAGACAATAAATCAGGAATGAGATACAAACAGAAAACATCTTTTTAAATAAAAAAAATTGCTTCTACTTGAATAGACTCTGTTATACACTGACAGTTTACCATCTGTACTCGCTTACAACTTGGATCCAACTGCAAATAACATTGTTCCTTATCAGCCTTTGACGATCTGGGTCTATGTTGCTTGTACAACTGATTACTTGTAACAAACTTCACAAACCCGGATCTGCTGGCACATTATACACCAGAACTGTGTATGTGCAGTTTGGATTATACTTGCCTGATATACTTGCTTATGAGTCCAACTACAAACTGCACAAACCCAGATTTAACATTGCATAATGCACCTGCAGATCTGGGTATTGCAGTTTGGTAGGAATAATCAGAAGAACAAGCAACCACACTATGCTATGTCAGATCAGGATCATTGTTGTTTGCAGTCTTAATCGACCTATAAGCAAGAACTTATGGTATAAGAAAGTATGTACAGTAAAAAAAATGTTTAAATGTTTAGATCAAAACATTTTCGCACCAGTGTCTCTGGAAATTCCTATTATTTTTTACCAAAAATGTTTACATCATAGATTTTAAAAAAAAATTTCAACTGCAAAGGTCTTGCTAGCTAAGAAATGGATATAGTTGCAAACTTCACAACAAAATAAATCAAGTCAGATCTTTGGTATTTTACACATAAATTAGCAATGATTTAACAAATATTTACTGAACAGAAACAAAATGTTCACTGAACAAAAATATAATGCTAATTTCATACCAGTCTTCCCCAAGATGGAGTTTTAAAACTACATAAATATCATCAACCAAATTATTTAGTTAACATCTTAAATATATTAATATCACCCATCACATGTCAAAGATATCAATATCATCCATCACATGTTAATGCTATCAATATCACCCATCACATGTCAAAAATATCAATATCACCCATCACATGTCAAAGATATCAATATCACCCATCACATGTTAACGATATCAATATCACCCATCACATGTTAACGATATCAATATCATCCATCACATGTTAACGATGGTGGAATCTACAGCAATCCAAAAGAGTTCCATGAGGAACTGCTGCATGTAAGAGCAGATTTTATTGGTTTCGAACTCATTATAATGGTCCAATGACAGTTTCACAATGCACACATACCGGCTGTCACAATGTATTTTTAACTGTCTTGGCAACTCAAATGGTATGCAAAGATGTTGTGAGACTTGACGAGTCATCCAGAGTACAAACTGATATGAAATGAGCAGAACTAACATAACCACGTAAGAAAACTATCAATACAGAATTGTTATCACACCATCAGGCCTCATAGTAATGATGATAGTGATGGTGGTGATGGTGTTCATGTACATGATGATGCTGATGACGCTGAATCACAATATGATCACCTTCCACATCCCAAGAATGCTCTCGCTCTATCCACTCCGCTACTTGCTGCATGGCAAGATCGTGATCTTTATCTCTGTGCCGATGGCGACGGTGATGATGAGGAGATACCATTTCTGGTAAATGAGCTGGCAAGCTGAATGGCCTAAATCCTCGTTCACGCTGTGGTTTGGTAGTTGATGAGGAAACATTTAACACTGGATTTCCTTTGGGAGATTGTCCATTCTCCTGTGGATCAAATGACCTTGACCTTAAATGGTCTGGTCTATTGCTTGTGCTATTGTCCACTTTTCTGTTGTTCTGTTCAAACTCCCTTTTCACATTTTCACACTTTGTTTCCTGCGACCTTGATCTTCGACTAGGGCTGCCATTATTTTGTTCTGTCGGTAATGCTGATGCTGTAGGTGTGGGTTGAAACTTAGATGTATTATTTTCAATTCCGGCTAAATCCAAGTAGTAATTCCGCCTATCCTGGCTTTCTTTTGGCTGATCATGAATGTCGTTGCTTGAAATATTGTTGCCAAGGTTGTTGTGGTGACTGCGATGATGTCTCTTCTGGTGTGAATGTTCTTGAGGATTATTCTTACAATTACTGTGATGTCGTCTGCAACAGAGAAAATTTATTAGCATGGGGTCTGTTACTAATGAATATATGACCACTATTTGTCATCATTATTATAGTTTTAGTTTTATCCAAACTTTCAAGATAATTACACTTTCTATATTTTGCATTTTGATTGGGGCAAACAATAAAAAAGGTATTCACAGAGCCTTTTATATTAATTGGTCTATTCTTGTTTTTGGTTTGCTATGGTTTTTGTTCAGTTTAAGGCAATATTTCAGCACACAAGTCTTACATGGCAGCCAGTGTATATGCTGGTGGTAAAACCCCTGAAAGTAAGTACTATTCCATGAGAAGCTACTGGCAAATATTCCCACATGCTCACTTTAGTCAGGCTAATTTTTTTTGTTTTATTTGTTTGATTAGGTTTTTTAAAATTAGCTTTAAAAACAAAATTCAGTCATATCGCTACGATAAATGCAGCGAGGCAGTTTTTAATGATGTCTAGCACTGGGGCATCATGGCGCAGACATGTAGCATCATGTCCTACCCAGTCACATTATTCAGATACCATGTCAACCAGTCCAAACACTAACCTCTTATTGCTGAGCAGCTAGCAAGGCAGCTGTTAGTACCATTTTTATAAGTCTTTGGTATGACTCGGCCAGGGATCGAACCAATGAACTCTTAGTCAGGCTAAGACCCAAACTCATGTGGAATGATCAATTACCTGTCAGCATTGGTTTCTGTCCTATATTTGGTCAATGTCGGTATGTGAGAAAGCTTTGCATGGGTTGGTAGCTCTTACCAAGGTATTACTGGCTTTTTCCTCTAATGTCCATTGCTGCCAGACAAATAGTATTGACTGCTTTGTATTGGTTATCATGTCAAGAAAAATGGCACTAATCCCAAAATAAGAAAACACAGTATGTTATCAAATCTAGATGTATGCTGTTTGTAAATTCAGAAATCCATTCTGCACACGATTTACAGCAAATGACACAGTGGCATGAATATACATTACTCTAACTGATATAACTTCACTGGAGTGTATGATAAACTGTGATAAGACCATCTACAATACATTCATGTTAATTCGCTTGTGTGTTCATTAGTACTTTCAAGACTGGACTATGGTAACAGCATCTCGGATTTTCCTTACAGAGTACCACTATCAGAGCACACCTCCCCGCTGCTCTGTACCCTATACTGGCTATCCATTTGATCCAAATTCAAATACAAATCTGTTCTTTGTTATGTTTATTGACAGACTCCAGTCCAACTTAATTATCTGGCCTAAACCATGTGTACACACCAGCAAGATACTAAAGCTCCTCTTCTGACAATCGTATACTCATTATTCCCACTATAAAAGTCATATGGGCAATATTCTTTTGCACAACAGGGCCCCGCAACATGGAATGAATTGCCCATTGTTATTAGACACAGTGATCACATTCAAGAGCGCTCTTAAAAATAATCACCTTTTTCGACTGCAAGAACAAACTTAAAAAACTAATAATGTTTCCCACCTTAAATATTTTCAGCATGTTTTATATCTTTTAATTTCATTTTTGGTTTTATTTTGTTGTTGTCATATTGTTGTAAATCATTTAGAGGTTCTAAAGGTAAGGTGCTATACAAAGTCCTCATTTTTATTATTATCATATGCATTTCTTTTTCAGATTGTTAATCAATCATACACAACAAACGACAGGGTAACTGTAAAACCTCTTGGCCATACCACTGGATATATAATGAATTATGATTTTCATGTTTAAAATCTGTAGCAGTATGACCTAATCGGGCCGATACTGTTTGACAAATTAGACAATAGATAACTGGCCAAATAAAGCACATGTTTCAAGCTAAATAAAGACTAAAGAGTCTGAACAGCAAACATCTAAGTTTCATTAAGATTAAGAACTGTTTCATGGTATTTTGTTGTATAAAACAAAAGTTAGAAAAAACAGACTGTAATTTAATTTATCCATATCTCAGTATTGCCGTTATATAATGCAAGAGAAGCAACTACATTATAGGTCGCTCAAAATCTCTGCCTCCAGCAAATACAGTTCTGTTGTTTCCTGTGTACAAATGTATTTATCGTGTGCTATTTTTAAAATATAACTGGTACATATTCTTATTATTGAAATCATCATAACCACAATGTTAAAGTTATTATTAAATTATAAACATGATAATAAAGTTAGCGTTCTCCCCCATACCTCGACTGTTGGATTATTATAGACATGATAATAAAGTCAGCATTCTTCCCCATACCTTGACTGTTGGATTATTATAGACTATTATAAACATGATAATAAAGTTAGCATTCTTTCCCATACCTCGACTGTTGGATGATTATTATAGACATGATAAAAAAAATTGCATTCCTCCCTATACCTCAACTGTCAGATTATTATAGACTATTTTAGATTATTATAGACATAATATAAAAATCAGCATTCTTCCCTATGCTCAACTATCAGATTATTATTGAATATTATAGATCATTATAGACATGATAATAAAATAGTATTCTTCCCCATATCTCAACTGTCGGATTATTATTAAAGAATATTATAGATCATTATAGACATGATAATAAAGTCAGCATTCTTCCTCATACCTCAACTGTCGGATTTGGTTGCGTTCCATATTGGCCTGGACCAGATCGGCGAGCTGTTGATGTTCCTGAGTGCTGATCTGGGGGCATAGCGGGATCTTGGGCTTTACCCCATTCTGCCCCACCTGTGTCTCATTTGTACACTTAACATTTGTCCGTGTTAGGTTATTAAGCTTTGAAAATTCCTTCACTTTTGATGCACTTTTTGCCTTGGAAGAAGTATCTTTAAATCGAATTTTATCCTTTTTTCTTGGTGAGTCTTTAGTTGGTGTGTCCTTTTTACTCTCCTTTGGAAAATTTTCTTTATTGCAAACAGCTCTTGCTTCTTTAGAGTATGACCCATCTGGGCCAACCGTGAGGCGTAGTTTTAGAGTTCTAGTGCCGTTGCTGGGAATCTTAATTGAAGACCCTACAGCATCATATAATGCCTTCAGCAAGCTGCTCAAATCCTAAAAACAAAATTAAAAAATCAAATTATGTATCAGTCAAATTTCAGACTAAATGAAAACTGTGAGATCAATAGAGATAACAGATAATCTTGCCGATATACAACTGAATGGTAAAGGTTTTAGTCAAACAAGGGCACAACTATGTTAATTTTTGTCAAAAAATGCTGAAAACAGAACTTAACCTAGTTCTTCATCATGTTGAGTCCCACTTCAATTTAGTCACAGTCCATGAAAACCTTAAAAAGATAATCTGTAAACAATATCTGCAGTGGACATTACCCGATGACTTCCTTCCATTACCCTATAAACTGTGGAGGTCAAGATCTGCCACTGGAAAATGCACCAGCAGATTTGAGTCTATGCAGTTTGATAGAGTACAAATAAAGACCCTGAACAGTTGTTTTTTTTTGCAGCTGGACCAGATGCTATATTCCACTTTCACAGATATAGAACTGGAATATCGGGGTCTACACTGATCTGTTTATGATATATAATGTACAAAGTGGTGTTAGGTTAACCAAAAAGTGGAGGAAACTGTAGTCTATGGTGTGGATGTGGGCGTGGGAAGAAACTTCACCGACATTAACAGCATGGCTAATGACATTACAAGGATGTGACTCTTGGTGACTTTAAACAGGCATTATATATCACATCAGTAATCAAACCCACGTGATCAAAAAAGCTTTACATGACAAATATGCCTCATGGATGCGAGTAAATTTCCCATATGAATAGTGATTACTCATAGATCTATTGCAAACTTGACCTTGTTTAAAAAATATATTTATGAATTTTACTTATCAATAAAGTTTTCTATCCAAGGCACTCCTAAAAGATCTATATTATGATGCCTCTCCATCAAAACAGATGTCTAATTTGATTTCAAATTCAAGTGTCAGAGACATGTACATGTACAAAATTCATTACCTTGGTGTTTGTTTGTACAAATGAATATTTACAAGGGTTATAATTAAGTCTGTTACAATTCAAAAAATTTCTTCCCACAAGTAAAAGCAGTAAGATCAAAGATTGCTGCATATTTATAATTTATGCTTGACAAAATATCAAAGATATATATTGTCTCCCTGGGGTAATGTTTTTGTATTGTGAGGACACCATACAAACCAAGGTTATCTGAATGCTTATACAAGACTGGTTCACAGCAGCAATAACTTGGCATTTAGACTAAGATATAGTGAGCACATCAGGTCCTTATTCCAAGCTGCAGCTGGCTTCAATAAGGCAGCTGGCAGTAAAATACCTTACCTACCAAATTATCATTATCATTATACATAATAGATTGGGCCAATTATTTCATTACAGAAATTGATTGAACAACTGAACCCATAATTGAAAAAGAGTACTTTATATACATATGGAGAGAAATGAAGGTTGTCTTGATAACTGATGTTGTTACAGTGTCTGCCCCCATTTAGAAAGCCTGGTATTTAACAAGAAACTTGGCTCAAACTTCATCAACATGTCTTAAAACCTAGACTAAAGAACCTGGATTTGGACATCTTTAGTCTTCTTCAATTTCATTCCACTGCTAATAAATACATTTGAGTTCAGATTCATTCTTAATGCACTTACTCCAAAACCATAGATTTACTAGTGAATACCATCACTGTCCCATGCATTTAGGAGACAAAGCTGCGGTTATCTGCCCATACAGATACGCATGCATGTGAGCTTCAGTAACATCAGCCTTAAAATACCCACCTCTAACCCCAACACTAAAGAACATACACCCAATATGGTACACAATACACATTGTAATAATTATGTACATCAATCTCAAATGGCTAGAAGAGAAAGGAAAGGGAAAGGGAAAAATTAAAATATGGACCCATTACTATGACCATGAAGAAAAGATCCCCAATATATTTGACAACATAATGTGTGCAGATGATATATGAACATACAAGTTTAAGCCTTTACTCTCAGATGGCTTTCAAGTTATAAAGAGGAAATGAATTAAGCTAAGTGCAAACCAGACTTGATGTTTGGACTAGGTCTGTGATGTATAACTGATGTTATTGTCTGAAAACCCTGTTTCCTGCTATAGTCAATGACTCTGACCTCTGACCCCAAAATCAATGGCCCTCTTCCTTGCCCATGTGCAAGCCAACTATTGTGGGGAAAAAATAGCATTAGTCATCTTTCAATAACTGTGACATCTATACTAAAAAATAATTAATAAAATACTGGATTTTTCCTTTTGCCTAGTGTGAGCTATCCACAAAGTTTTGGTTACTGTAAATGTTGGAATTACTGTGCAGAGCCATTTTTCTTCTCTCAGTTACATTGAACATGACCATTGAGCTTTGACCTTTTCACCCTAAAATTGTTAGAGTTCTTCCTTAACCCACATACAAGCTATCAACAAAGTTTGGTAGCTAGAATTCAATTATTTAGAAACCATTTTCCTTTTTTCAGTCACCAAAGTGCAGGCTATCCACAAAGTCTATTAAATGTAACTGATGCAGTTCTTGTGCAGAAACCCTTTTCCTTTCTTTTAGTCCTTGAGTTTATATTTGCGTTAAATCTATAGGTTTTTTTTAAAGAATGAATGGGCCTATTGTAGGCAGGACTTTGTCACTGAGCCATGGGTATTTTGTCAGATGGGAAAGATTTTAGAATGAGTGGGCCTATTGTGGGTAGGACTTTGTCAGTGAGCAATCTGTATCTTGTCAGTAAGGGTAATTATGTCCGATGGCTATTTTAGGATGAAATGGTCAGCAAACCTTCTTTTACAGCCCGTTTCACATTCCCGTTTCAATTTGGAAATGTTAAGCTTTTAGAGCACTTCTTTCTCTTGTGGTTGACTGCTAGGCTGAATCTGGATAAGGAATTTGGAGACTGAGAGCTCAGTCTAGCATTTTGCACTTGTCATGACCTTCATTGACACCCGGCCCATCTCATCTCACGATGATGATGAAGTACGATGCCAGTGCTTGAAGCATGGGTGCATCTACGATGTCTTGTTACAGATTGCTGTTGCATTTGCCAAAGCCATTTTTGCCAATGACACCTGTCCATGTCTAGTGTATGATGAAGTGTGACAATGCTAGACTGAAGCCACCAATGATGATAAGCTGGTCTGCCTTTGGTACTTCTGTTATAAAACTCCCATGTCTTCATGACAATTGTCCTTGATCTCATATGGGTTGATCAAGAGAGTCATTTGGCATGGTATTTGCATGTCTTTATTCAGATATTGGGAATCAATAAACAATATTGGTTTTGCCATCAAATCAGTCTGTAAGCAGACAAACAAATCTCCCAAAAATGTGACTACTATGTACTGACTTTTTACAAAAAGATGAGAACAAATGAAATAACTAATACTGTACGTTTTACCTTTGAACTAAAAACTGTTGGGATCTTTACACCTTATGTTTATTTGTTAATAATAATAATAATAATAATAATAATAATAATAATAATAATAATAACAGACTTTATTTAGAGGAGGTAACTCAATTAGTTACAGAACTAACCTACCTTGAGGCCTTTTATCTGTTATGTACAATATATACAGTATATATAACATGATGTGAAGATATGATGGTTTGACACTAAATAATTAATGAATATTAAAATTTAAAGTATTAAGCCTGGAACACATGCACAGGCATCTGTATAAACATAAACATATTTTTTAAAAAAACCATAAAATATAATTCTGCATTGAAATATTCAGCTTTGAAAATTATGCAATATTACAGAAAAGCAGGCTGTATTAATTTTACTAGAACTTTTCAATTGTCTCAAGATTTCATCCATTTGAGACATTCATTATGAAAAGAAGAAATACTATACTGCCACCTGCCTTATGTCGCTAGGAATGACCAGTAGAACAGTATACTGAAAACTTTCATAAACAATTCCTTCTTTGACCTTGGTATAATGTAATTTTTACTTCTTATGGACCTTAAATTTGGAGTACCATCAGTATCTCTTTAGTGAAAGATTTTGCTTAGATATACAGGAATGGCTTTTCTGGATACTTTATACATTAATTTGGCCTTTCCAAGAAATATTCTTTCATGTATTATTAAAGTCATTATATTATTCATTGCATCCTGGAAATTGTCTATACCTGATTGATCTAGAATTAAATGGCATGCCATCTTTTGAAGTCTTAAAAATTATATCATGTTTGAGCTAAAGGTATTACCCAAATTACATTACAATAGTCCAGATTTGGCTGAATATAACTTTTATAAAAGATGACCATTTACTGATGAGGACAGTATGTTTTGATTTTCTTCAGTAGCCAAAAATGAACCTTTTTTGAAACATGTTTAATGTGAATAGACCAAGTATGATTGTTATTTATAAATATACAAAGAATTTTATCATGAGAGGTCATATTAAGGTCAAATAGAACATGGAGTTTGCTAGTCTCTAGCCTCACTCATTTTTGTTGCATTGTAACTAGCGGAGCTTTTATTTTTTCTGTATTTATGATTTTCATTGCACATTCTTTAAGTCTATTTTGAGAATCTTGTAAAAAAAAAAATAAAGTACTGTTTTGGTTTTACCCATCTCAGACAATGTAGTATCTATCATCAGCATAGATATCGGTAAATAAATCTGAAGTTCCTATCTGAATAAGCAATTGATAAATAGAATGAAAAATATAGGTCCAATGATAGAGCCCTGTCATAATCCACAAATAATATTATTTACTTTGACAAAGTTGACCATTTAATGATGCTTTTTGCACTCTATCGTTACGAGAGAAGTAAACCAGTTTTGGGAATTTTCAGTGCGTTGATAAATTTTCAGATTTTTTTCAAGCAAAAATTCATGGTCTACAAGATTAAAAGCTTTACAAAAATCAACCAAATAGTGCCTACCACTTCTTCATCCAACTGCTTTTAGCCATTTATCAATCAAACAGGAGTGATTCAATGAAAAGCCCGACTGATAGTTTTCAAATAGTTGAAAAAAGAATCATGTACATGTTTTTCTAGCAATTTGGAGAGACAAGGAAGGATAGAGATGGGTCTGTAGTTATTTACATCATCTTTTGTTCACGCTTTATGCAATGTCGTAACCTTGCGGTTTTCCATGTTTGTGGAAATTTATTGGACCTAATACTTTCATGAAAAAGTTGTTAAAAATATTTGAGATGTCAGTTGGATTATTGGTTTAAACACTGTCATGATTGAGGGATAAATTTACAGTTTCACCTTAACATTTCCTTACACCATACTCTGTATACACTTTTCAGATAACTTTTAAGTTATTTTGGTTTTCCTCCAGCACTTTTTTGTAGTGTGCTTGTTTGGCTTGAGGTTTAATTTTTTGAAAACTATTCCACCACAGTAAATATACAGCTCGACTTGCTACAGATTTTTGTTTTACTGCTTCTAAAATTTCTGGGGATATCAAGCCTGGCTGGTTGTCTTTTTTATCCTGTGTTTTTAAAGGAGAATGCTTGTTCACTATTCTGATGAACAGATCTGTCCAAGTATCTAAATCATCATTAATATCCTCAAAGATTTGGACTGTATTCCATGGAATCTGTTTCAGATCATTCAGAAATTTAACAGGATCTAAAGTTTTGAAAGATCTATAAATTATGAAATCCTTTTATAATCTCGTGAGGTTTACCATTTCAAATTTGACTCAACTGTTTCTGAACTTACCTCTTTAGTTATTTTACCATGTCCATCAAAATCATACAAAGTGAAAGACCACTCCTGCTTGTTGTCTAATCCTCCAAACTGAACACCACACTCAACCTCCTGAAAGTACACAAAGCATCTCTGTAACTATTCAGACACTAAACTTGACTGCTTTGAAATTGTACACAGCTTGTGTGTATGTAACAGAACTTGTTTGTTTGTTTGATTAGGATTTTTAACGTAGCTTTTAACAATTTTTCAGTCATATCGCTACGATGTCTGCTGTGAGGCAGTTTATAGTGATGTCTAGCACTGAGGCATCATGCCGCAGACATGTAGCATGATGTCCCACCCAGTCACATTATCCTGACACCAGGCCGACCAGTCCTAACACTAACCTCTTAATGCTGAGCGTCAAGCGAGGCAGCTGTTAGTACCATTTTTGTAAGTCTTTGGTATAACTCGGCCAGGGATCGAACCCACGAACTCCCGCTTCCGCGGCGAACGCTCTAACCACTAGGCCACCGGAGTGGTTGTAACAGAACTAGACTTGGAACGAAAAGTCCACTGTTCAATATCTATTTTATTCTCTCATTACCAATATCTGTTTCTCTAGATACAAATATCTATTTTATTCTCTAATTACCATTATCAATATCTATTTTATTCTATAATTACCATTACCAATATCTATTTCATTCTCTAATTATTAATATATATTTTATTCTCTAATTACCAATATCTATTTCATTCTCTAATTATTAATATATATTTTATTCTCTAATTACCAATATCTATTTTATTCTCTAATTACACATCGTTTTTTTCTTCTAATTATTAATATCTATTTTATTCTCTAATTATCAATATCTATTTTATTCTCTAACTACCATTACAATATCTATTTCATTCTCTAATTACCAATATCTATTTTATTCTCTAATTACCAATATATATTTTATTCTCTAATTACCATTACAATATCTATTTTATTCTCTAATTACCAGTATCTATTTTATTCTCTAATTACCCATATCTATTTTATTCTCTAATTACCAATATATATTTTATTCTCAAATTACCATTACCAGTATCTATTTTATTCTCTAATTACCAGATCATATATCAAGTTCTGTTCATGCCAACACAAGATGAAGACTGCCTCATTTGAGCTGTTATTTAGAGACCAAACAATTTATGGAAACCGAGGGGGGGTATATATATATATATATATATATATATATATATATATATATATATATATATATATATATATATATATATATATATATATATATGTATATATATATATATATATATATGTATGTTGTGAATGTAAATGTAGAGCTAAATCTGTCTACCTTTCTATAATACCATCCAATTTAGTGTATCATACATGATTTTGACTTTTTAAATCCTGGTACATACATGTCCCACTGATACTGACTAAACCTTCCGATTGGTTGAAATTCTATTTCCATCCTATAATTGTTTTTCTCTAGTCTTTTATACATAAAATTGATTGGCATGTCTCCCCCCCCCCACCTCACCCGATGTCATTGAGTAGAAAAACCAACTTTCTTCTAAAATAATACCTCTCTGTATGACATGTTAATGTTTGGGAATGATTTCTTTGGCTGTTTGTTGCCAACTATATGGTTTAATTATGCTGACATGTTAATGTTTGGGAATGATTTCTTTGGCTGTTTGTTGCCAACTATATGGTTTAATTATGCTGACATGTTAATGTTTGGGAATGATTTCTTTGGCTGTTTGTTGCCAACTATATGGTTTAATTATGCTGACATGTTAATGTTTGGGAATGATTTCTTTGGCTGTTTGTTGCCATCTATATGGTTTAATTATGCTGACATGTTAATGTTTGGGAATGATTTCTTTGGCTGTTTGTTGCCAACTATATGGTTTAATTATGCTGACATGTTAATGTTTGGGAATGATTTGTTTGGCTGTTTGTTGCCAACTATATGGTTTAATTATGCTGACATGTTAATGTTTGGGAATGATTTCTTTGGCTGTTTGTTGCCAACTATATGGTTTAATTATGCTGACATGTTAATGTTTGGGAATGATTTCTTTGGCTGTTTGTTGCCAACTATATGGTTTAATTATGCTGACATGTTAATGTTTGGGAATGATTTCTTTGGCTGTTTGTCGCCAACTATATGGTTTAATTATGCTGACTTGTTAATGTTTGGGAATGATTTCTTTGGCTGTTTGTTGCCAACTATATGGTTTAATTATGCTGACATGTTAATGTTTGGGAATGATTTCTTTAGCTGTTTGTTGCCAACTATATGGTTTAATTATGCAGACATGTTAATGTTTGGGAATGATTTCTTTGGCTGTTTGTTGCCAACTATATGGTTTAATTATGCAGAAGAAACTTTTGTAGAGTGGACAAAATGCCTTCTTCATAAAGGAGGTGACAAATATGTTGTCACATGATTTTTCAGTCTTGGTTTGGTACACCGTTTAGCTCAATTTCTGTGTGTGTGTGTGTGTGTGTGTGTGTGCATGTGTGTGTGTGTGTGTGTGTGTGTGTGTGAAAATACAAAATCTATTTTTAGCCTATGCTAACCATGTTATGATCCAGACAATTACCTGGGATGTAATCATCAAAGAGAAGAACTCACAGAAGTCAAAGACTCCATAGTCCATAACACTGAAAAGTCCATTTCCTGTACATGTTGGCTTTTATAGATAATGATATAATATTAATCTACTTCTTTCAGTAGCAGAAACTTGATACTGGGAGACATGTATAGACAATAAACTGATTACTTTCCTTACATTAGGATATGAAGTAATTATTGGATACATTTGAAATAAAAAGTGGCAGCTTGTGAGGGGAACAATTTACATTTTTTTTTTACTACTATGCTGGCCGCTGGTTGCATTTGAGGGGTGAGTATTATTGAGGGGTACTTTTGAACACAAACGTGCCAGTGCCAAGGGATATATATATATAGTGTAAATTCACATGGCAGAGGATTACATTCCTTTTAAATGAAAAATAAATAAGTCAAGCCTTTAAAACAGCACAGCTATTAGTCATGGTGCCAATCTAACCCTAGTGGGGACTTGTTATTTGCTGGAATTAGCAAGTGTGGCATAAAACCTGACATAAAGCAGAACCCAGTCTTTAAAAACCCAGATTAGATGGATCTGTCAGAAAGCACATCAAAATACTCTACACCCTCCAAGAGTTTTCCAAGAGGTATCATTTCTTTATCTTGACAAACTCAGGGAAATGGGTAATAAATTACTGCAGCTGTCATCAAATAAAGCAACTAATACAAAATGCTGAAGATCAGTCCACTTGATACAAAGACAAAACTGTAAATGTTGTGTTTAACATCACTGTATCTTACATACGGATGTGAATTATTTCAATTATTATTTCCCTATAAATCAATAGAATTTGTCAGAATTTATTTTGAATATTACAAATATCATTATATGTTTGAACATTTAGTCAAATGTTTGACCGAGTCGTGTATGCCTACAATTGGTAGACCAATAGGATTTTGTGAAAGATATTTTGGCCAGGTCAAAACTTCTTGAATAACATGTGAATTAAAAAAGAAAAGATAAATGTAACATTTTTATAGTAAAAAGTAGATGTGAATGTGTGAAGAATCTTCACAAGATTATCACAACAATTTTCATTGGATCTCAGATATTTATTTTATCCCAAGATAATTTTTTTTGTAGTTGTTTTGTTTGAATTTTCTGTAATTTCTCAAGTTCACTAAATATATTCTTACTTGTTTATTGGTCCACTCTGATAAATATCTTGTCCAGGTGTTTACATCCACACAAAGTTTTCTTGCCTACCATAAACTACTGTTTGTGGCTAGTATATGGTAGTCCTATTTTAAATAACAAGCTAACATCAGCACACAAAATCTTTTAATGTGTGTCAGATCAATTAGCATACACATATCAAATTCATCTACTATGAAGTACTGGTGACTTAATTCTAAGGGAGGGGTAGAGATACCTGGATTGCAATTTTACAATTTACTTTGATCTCAAAACAACTTTCTATTTCAAATAATAAAATGGTTAAAGTATGGTGTTATTTTTCCAAAATAAGTGGAAGATATCTTTTCCACCAATTTGAGAGCAAGAAATTAACCAAAAAAATCCTAGGCCCCTTTCTGCAGAGAATACTTGTCCCTAATTTAACGGCAGTATATTATGATACATTCAGAAATATCATTGTTTTAGAACAATACCAAACAAATGACTTGACCCTTGTGATGTGATTGTACTTAAAGAAAGAAACCAGAAAATCCAAAGGAAATCCTTAACCAAAGATAGGTTAACACATACCCTTGCAATTACCAAAACAAGTTATCCAACCTAAAACCAAAATGGAGCAAAGACAGCACACTACTATTATGCTAAGCAGGTCTTAATTTCCTTTCACTGGAACAATTAAGCCCATCTTAATCACACATCATGTGACCTGACATGTTCTGATGATATATACTACTTATTATCACTTACAAATCGAAACAAACTTCTAACAAGGTACCCATTCATCTTGCTTTTAAAAAAAGCAAATTGTGTATCTACAAACATCTCATTCTGCTATGCTCCTTCAAAACAGAACTGAGAAGATTAATCTCAAATCGTGAGAGATTGACTAATCATTTACTTAGCATGGACAGACATACAATTGATCATTTACTCAACTTACACAACTTACAATCTACTTAGCTTATACATATAATTGATCATTTACTTAGTTTATACATATAATTGATCATTTACTTAGCTTATACATATAACTGATCATTTACTTAACTTAGACATAATATTGATCATTTACTTAGCTTAGACCTAATATTGATCATTTACTTAGCTTAGACATACATATGACAATTGACTTTGCTTAGACATACAACTGAGGTTACATAGCTTAGCAAAACAATTGACAAAAATTTACTTAGTTAAGACATTCAAAGTGACAATTTACTTTTCTTAGACATATAACTGACAATGTTGTTGTTTTGTTGTGGGTTGTAACGCCATTTTTCAGCACACAATAGGCTACGCATGGCGGCCAGTATTAATGGTGGAGGAAGAAGCTAGGGAAAAACCCCGGAAAGAACCACCGACCCACGAGTAGCTACCCACATTGGTCGAATCCGAGACTCGAACCCCCACAGACAGAGGTGATATGGCAGTGATTCATAACGGATAGCGCTTTAGACCACTCAACCACTTGGGGCCCTCAAACTGACAATGTACTTAGCTCAGACATACAACTGAACATTTACTTACCGTATTTTGTTGTGTATAACGCGCACTTTTTTTACCTAATTTTCTTATCTTAAGTCGGGGGTGCGCGTTGTATACAAGAACTAAAAAAAAAAAAATTTTTCCAGGTCGATCTGAAGAGGATGAAGGCACTCACTACTTGTGAAATATTAAATCCATTGTACATTGCATTGCAACTAAAATGTTTACCGGTACTAGCCGTAATAAAAAAATAAATAATGCTTACAAATAGTCTTGTTCTTTGATTGCTTATGTTAATAAACTGGTTTCATTTCACGTCACTGTGTAAAGTTTTGTTCTGTGCCACGGCCGGAAATACATGTACATACTGACTGGCAATTTGTTCAAAAGCTGTGCAAAGTGCCGCATTGGAGCGGAACAAATACCACTGTGTGGATTACCGTACTTGTTTCGTAAATGTTCAGTACCGTATTCCATAACTGTTGATCTAATCGAATTTTTCTTCATTTATTACTGGTCGAATTGAAATATAATATGTGTAGAATTCAACTAGTGTTAATGTTCTCATCAGAGCATCTGTTGGGGACATATATATTTTTGCGACTACGGGTTCTTTCTTACGGGAACACTGATATGTTGTGGAACAAAATAATCAATGTATGAAGTCGGGAAACATTTTTTTCCTCTTTGGAAAATAAGCTTGTTAGTTTTATTTCTCATCTTAAATCATAGTATTTGAGATATCTTTGCGATTATACAGAGATCAATGGCTTCAATGCTTCATCGACTCGGTGTGGTCTTTTCACGGTAATCGGCGCCAGGTAAGCTTTGATGCGCTCAACATAGTTACAATGCTTTGTCTCGGTGAGCAATATTTAATTGATTCAGGACTTACAGCGACTTTTCGAAAGTGATTACGACAAAGTGGAATTTGAGGGATTTGATGCAATAGACTGCGTCAACTAGACGAACATTTAAAGGGCCCTCAATATTGCCACTTTTTCATTCACTATCTAAAATGACCAACTGTTGTTGCACTATGAAAACGGAGCGAAATAGCGGTAGTCAAAATTTTAAAATGCATTATATCACATGCGCGTTATATGGCAGAACTATGTTTTTTCCACTTATTTTGGGTCGAAAATCGGGGTGCGCGTTATACATCGGTGCGCGTTATACACACCAAAATACGGTAGTCTACAAATACAAATGATCATTTATTTAGCCTACAATTAACCATTTTCTTTGTTCACACATACGACTGATCCTTTTCTAAGCTTATTAATTTAGCCACCCAACTGATCATTTAAATTAGCTTACACATACAAACTGATCATGTACCTGCTTAGACATATAATGATCAAGTACTGGCTTAGACATATAATGATCAAGTACATGCATAGACATATAATGATCAAGTACCTGCACAGACATATAACGATCAAGTACCTGCACAGACATACAACTAATCTAATACCTGCTTAGACATACAACTGATCATATACCTGCTTAGACATATAAATGATTGTGTACCTCCTTAGACATAACTGATCATGCACCTGATTAGACATACGAATGATCAGGTACCTGTGATTACATAAAAATGAGCATGTAATTATTTAGACATACAACTGATCAAGAACCCGCTTAAACATACAACCTATCATGTACCTGCTTAGACATACAACTAATCATTTTTACTTAGTGTTGAGATACAAGGCTTTAAAAGGTCCCATAAAGTTTCTCAAATAGCTGGATTGCTGGGATTACAGCTTACTGGAAGAAATTACTGTCATTGTTGTCCCTTCATAGTGCTGATAGAAGATTCATGCCATTGGATTCAGGGCAGCTGCCTGTGTCTGATGGAAAGTTAATCACAACACCACTTGTATAGCTGAAGTCAGGTCATTCATAAAAGAATTATGTATCTAAGAAAATAACTAAAAAGCTAGGAAAGTAGATGCACCAGGAAAAGTATAGAAATGATACCAGAACACCTCACAAGTTTTAAATATACTTTTTATTTCTAAAACTGTAAACACAAAAAAAATGTAAGTATTTTTTCAGATATGCAAATATGTGTTTCAATAATCCAATACATAATTAAGCCCCATGAAAAACAAATGATCAGCCAACTCTTTCACATATCCATTTCTAAAAAATGCATTTTATAGTTTTTAAAAATATTCCAATCAATACAAAATGAGTTGTAAATATTCTGCAAATATTTCACAGAAACTACTATAAAATGTTGATGGGTTGAAACTAAATATTATATAGTAAATTCTATATGTTGACCCTAGTTGATGTGTGGGAACCATCATAGCACATTTGTAAGAGCACTGAACTTCTAATTCAGGAACAGGGGTTTGATACCCATCTGGGCCAACCAGAGCAGCTGCCCTGATGTGTAATCGCATGCCATGATGTGTATTTGGCTACCATGATGTGTACTTGCATGCCATGATGTGTACTTGGAAAAGATACTTGGCTCCATACCATGATAAACCCATAAAGATGCTGCAAATGTTATTTCTCAAATTAACCGTTGAATGCCTGATAATTCTTTCACCATGTTAAGTAACACTATTAATTCACAACAAGACTATTCTTCTATCATCTGACGCAATGATTTTATTTATATCCTTCAGTGATAACAAGATTTTAAAATTAGATGCTGTGGAATACTTATTCAGAACAAAGTAGATAGATATAAATCATAATGACCATTCATTCAGAGGAAGAAGTGATTTTATTTATATCCTTCAGTGATAACAAGATTTTAAAATTAGATGCTGTGGAATACTTATTCAGAACAAAGTAGATAGATATAAATCGTAATGACCATTCATTCAGAGGAAGAAGTGACAACAGGATTTTTAAGACAGTCATCATGGTGAAATCATCCATTCTGGGGGAGTAGTGACAAGCCAACAAGATTTTAGATCAGATGTCAACATAGGAATATAAGATCTACAACTTTCACCATTTTCATTTAGGATCAACTAGAAATGATAAGAAATGATAAATGATAAAGTAAGGAATGGCTGAATTGCATTCCATTAGACTCTACTCGCAAGGAGTATCATTTACATTTTCAATATGGCCACTGTGGTGTCCATATTGGATATTTGAGCACCATCACTTTCATTTAGGATCAGCTAGACCAGTAGATGAATGTATATATAAGTTTCATGGCAATCTTCCAAGTAGTAAGGAGCACCATTAACAAACTGTGCTATGGACCTTAAATGACACCCAACAGACCACAAGCTCTATGGCCAATAAAGCTAACCTAAAAAAACATAGCTGGAGACTTATTTGGTCAGTGGTTACAGAATCTATTTTGGGACAGCTGACTGACAGATGGTACTGCACAGTAAGGGTAAGTAAGTGTCCACATCTTCAAACATTTCAGTTGGAATAAAGACAGCTTTTAATTCTGCACTGTGGTTACTTATGCTCTCAGTACATGCCTCAACTGCTTGTGCTTGTTATTATATACTTTCTTGAAAGTCCATTCCAGCTGCAAACACAGATCCTGATCTGCTGGTACATTATACAATGGCAAATCATGGTCCATACAGTTTGTTGTATCAACTAGTCCAAAAATTGCACAGACACAGATCTGCCATGGCATTATGCAATGACAGAATTGGGTCTTTCCAGTTTGCAACTGGGTATGAGCAAACATATAAAGTAAGGAATGGCTGAATTGCATTCCATTAGACAGGCTCACAAAACTTTCACCTGACCCTTGTAATGGAGTGAATTTAGCCCCCATGTTACAACCCCAATGGATAAACCTTAATGTGTGCATTTTTTTTCCCACATTGCAAATGACCACCCTGGTAGCCCAAGTTTGAACCCCTGCTGAGTTATACCAAATACTTATAAAAATGGTTTTAGCAGCTGCCTTGCTTGCAGCTCAACCATATGAGGTTAGTGTTACGACTAACTGGCTTGTTGTCAGGATAATGTGACTGGGTGGTACATGATGCCCCAGTGCTAGACATCAATACAAACTGCTACACAGTAGACATCGTAACGATATGACTGAAAAATTGTTCAAGCTATGTTAAAAATCCAAACACACACACTCAAATTCTGATTTTTACAAATGTCTTGGTATCTTAAACAATTCCTTGAATATCCCAAATTAAAGTACAGTATTTTTTCTAATGTGGAATGACCATACAACTACATGTACATAATAGTTGTTGTTGTTGTTGGGTTTAACGTCATTTTTCAGCACAAGCAAGGCTATACATGGCGGCCAGTATTATTGGTGGAGGAAGAACACAGGAAAACCCCAGAAAGAACCACCAACCCACGAGAAGCTACTGGCAAGTTTTCTCACATACCCACATTAGCCAAAACTGAGACTCGAACCCACGCAGACAGAAGTGAGATGGCAGTGATCCGTTACGGTGTGCGCTTTAGATTACTCGGCCACTCGGGATACCCATGTACATATTAGTGAAGACCCAGATCCACTGTTGTATAATGAACTAACATATCATGTTCTTCACTGTTCTGCTTATAATTTTGAGCAAAAAGAATAGTCATGGTAGCTCCATAGTTCATCCATAGGACTCCTGACCAAAAGGGCACAGGTTCAATTCCTGCCTGGATCAAACATCACAGCACTTTCCTGGCAAGGCTAATTTCTTCTACTTGCCTCAGCACCATATAACCTTCATGTGTTCATGTGCCATAAAACAACAAAACCAACCCTTTGATTGCCACTGCAACAAGGTGATGGTATAGATTGCCACTGCAATAAGGTGATGGTATATATATACCAGAGGTCGGCAACCTACTGCATGTGACATGTCAAGAGGTTTTTGTGGCATGTGAATGGCAGCCAAAAATCTCAATTTTAACAGAGTCATTCTCTTACTAGTGGCACACACTTGTTCATTTTGTAATTCATCCAGAAAAAAAGGGGCATACTATGTAAAATAGGTTGCTACCCCTGGTATATACCAACTGTACTAGCTTAAAAGTCAAACCAAACTTCAAACTCCACAGACCCAGACCTGCTTATTGCACTGGCAGAACTGGATCTATCTATCCTTGTAAAGTGCAATGAGTAGAACAAATAATATGGACCCTGACCTGCCATCATATTATTTGCTGGCAGATCATGGTCTATGTTGTCTGCAGTTGGACTTGATTTATAAGCAAGTATATACAGTATGCACAATATCTTCATCTAATAAACATGAATACCATATATATTCAGTCGCAAGTTAAACTGCATCCAACAAAGATCCCGATATGCCATAGCATAATGCGCTTGCAGATCAGGATCTATGTTGTTTGTTCAACTGATTATTCCTAACAAAACTGCACATACCCAGATCTGCTGGTATATTATGCAATGGGAGAACTGGGTCTGTACAGTTTGCATTTGGACTCATAAACAAATACATACGGTAAACAAAGTAATTTAGCCTATGATAAACTAAAATTTATGTTCAATAGTTAATGCAATATTTATGACACTCAGCAAAAGAGAATCTTATCCCACTCTATGCCTATATAAAAAGAGACCTATTTGTTTGCTTTGATATTTCACATGAAAGAAATACTTATTTTTAGATCTTCTATTTCTAATTTTTTTTTTATTGAAATCTGAATAGAACAACTTGGAGTTGCATTAGAAGTACCCCTAAACTTTTGTGGCCAATTTATACATCCCCTGGAATTTCTGTTTGAAGCAAACAAGATTTCACAAAAACACACCAATGTTTCAAGGGTTAGTTAATTATCAGTAACTCTCTACTCCTGCACTTAGAAGTATTTCTCACTTCCAGTTTGGTTAGTGTATCAACAATATCATATTTCAAAGTTAATGAAAATAAAGGGTATTGATACTGAACACCATAGCTCTTAATGGGCAAAAAAAGAATCTTGCATTCACTTAGATAAATGGTTTAGTTTCTAAAAGTGCTCTTTCTGATAAATGTCAGACATTTTCTTTATTTTACAAGCGAACAAATGAAAGAGCAATGGATGACATTGCAGGAATGCAATTTGTATTTTAAAAAAATGAAAATAGTATAACTAAATGCAAATCAAGTTTATAAACCTTTCCTTTAATTCTCAATTTTCCACTGAGAGGTCAATATTAAAGTACATTTAATACACAACAATTTAAAATTCCCAAAATAAAAGAAAGCAGTCATTATTTATAGAAAGGTCATAAATTTTGACACACACACACACACACATATGCACATGCACATTTCCTGAATTTTATTTCTCTGACCAGCAAATAATATGGAACAACAAAAACCAATGTAGATCCAGCTTTGTAATTGCATTCTGGAGTCCAATGTCTTCTTGTAATCTTGGAACAGTGATGACTAAGCAACTGCTGTGTTATGCCAAGGTGGTAGATCCAAGTCTCCAATGGTAGATCCAAGTCTACAATGGCAGATCCAAGTCTACAATGGCAGATCCAAATCTACAATGGTAGATCCAAGTCTACAATGGTAGATCCAAGTCTACAATGGCAGATCCAAGTCTACAATGGTAGATCCAAGTCTACAATGGCAGATCCAAGTCTACAATGGCAGATCCAAGTCTACAATGGTAGATCCAAGTCTACAATGGCAGATCCAAGTCTACAATGGTAGATCCAAGTCTACAATGGCAGATCTAAGTCTACAATGGCAGATCCAAGTCTACAATGTTTCATTTGTGCACTTATTATGCAGAAGCAAAACAGGTGAAAAAAACATGATCATTGACATGTTCTTAGTAATAAAAAAAAACTCAGAAATTACTGGCCCCCTGTTTCTTTCCCAGAATGATAGCCTGGAATCTGGTAAACAGATAAATCCCAGAGAATTTCGGTAAACAGATAAATCTTTGTATACTGACTGTTTGTCTTGAATGAATATAATTTTATTCTTCAGGTTTATCAATCTTATATCAATATATACACCAAGGTTATCAATCTTCTATCTATATCCAGGGGTTAGAAAAAATGTTTCCAAACATCAGGATTCTTATATAAACCACACTAGTCTTCCTAAAACACTACAGACATCCAATGCAAGCGACCACTTTGGTGGCTTAGTGGTATGAGCATATGCCTTGGATGCAGGAAGTCCCTGGTTTGAACTCGTTACGAGCCCTACCAAAGACTTATAAAATGGTACAGCTTCCTCGCTTGGTGCCCAGCATTAAGGGGTTTATGTTAGGACTGGTTGGTCTGGTGCCAGAAAAAATAATGTGACTGGGTGGGACCTCATGCTAAACGTCTGTGGCATGATGCCCAAATGCAAGATATCACTATAAACTGCAGCACTGCAGACATTGCAGTGATATGACTGAAATTTGTTGAAAGCTATATTAAAAATCTAAAACACACCCAGAATGCCGGCTTTAAAATAAAAATGGATCAGAACCATGAAAATTCTATGCTTAGAGTGAAAAAATTTCAAACCCTACTTATACATGGTTTTTTTTGTGATATATATGACATGAGACGGTTGTGGTTCTTTCTCAACAAAATACACTGGCTGCTATGTATAGCCTATCGTGTGCTGAAAAATCATATTAAACTCCATAAAACCAAATCAAGCCATTGCAACTTGAAATACTGCAGTTTCACACCTAGCCCTCTATTTTTTAAAACAGTTTTGGCATCTACAGAGTCACTTACCCCACCACCTGTAAGTCATATTATTGTTGAGAAGTTTTGCTTTTCAATGAATTGTCAACATCTTTATGAATAGGACAAGTTACCATGGAGATTACATTATTCATATTAACCTCTGGCTTAAAAATTGCCAGCATGGACAGTGTCTTAAACCCTACTGATATTATTTGAAACATGAGGGCCATGTATCAGTATGGAGAGTTGATTGAAGATGATGTTCCCGGGACAAATTTACCACACCCTCCAACAGAAGGTAACTGAAAGGGTAGTTACAATGTCAACTCCCTAGAATGGGCATTCAAAGTAAATTTATATTCTTTGATTTTTTTAACAAGTCAAGCTCCAGTTTAATAATACATACAAAATAGGTCACGACACTTTATATAGTATAATTGTCGGTGCGGATTTTTGTCAAACTATAAAATGGAATAATAAATGGTTAATCAACTGTGAGATGACATCAAACTATAGACAGGCACACCAACATTGATCTCGATATGTAATTACTTTTCATGAAAAAAAATAACACAGACCTGAGTCTGATGACATTTGTGATTCTACCATTTTTGTTGGCTTTCATTCGCTGTAATCCATTTCAGTCAAGTTTCTATTTTTAGCAAACTTATCAAGGATATATTTAAAGGGGAATATTTCTGCCTGAATGAACAAACTGGAAGGTTATCAGTCAAATCAAATTAAGACTAGGTATTAGCTGTTGTCTAGACATTATGTTCTTATGTGGCATTCATTGTGTCCAAGTTGGTGGTAATCCACTGTGTCAAGTGCCAAATTTTTCGCCAGTGAAATTCATTAATTAATTCTTAGTCTAGCCAACAATCAACTGTCTGGAGTAGAGTTTGGACGAAGTAATGTTTACTTAACTGGGTCATGCTGTTAAAATATTTATAGTAGAACCGAACTAAGTGTATTTCTCACGTAAAGCTGTCAAAGTGATTTGAAACAAATGGTAGGGTGATATTTCGACCCAGGTGGAATTTTTTGGCATCTTGATAGACGGTTTCCCAAATGTCGTTAGGATAGCATTTATTCCGATTGGTCAAATGTAGAAGGAGAGGGTTGGCTCGAACCCTAGGATCGGGGAAATATATTCTCTGAGCTTATGAGTTTGAATTAGTCTAAAAAATTCTCTGCAAGAGAGAACCGAAGGTAGAAGATTTACCAGGACTCCGGCCATTCTTTGCAAGAAAGACGTTCGTTAAAATTGTAGTTCCAGGTTAAACTGAATGTGGAACGATTGTAAGACGCCAAAAACACAAGGTATTTAACTCAAATTCACCTTTATCATGATGTAATTTATGTGATGTTTTCTTTGTTACAGATGCATGATGTATTGATACTATGATACAAATAGTTCGGTATTACATTGATTTAATAACGTACTCTGATATGATGTTTCTTCGTTACAGATGCATGATGTGTTCATATTTTTGATAGTTCGATATTACATTGATTTAATAATGTATTTTTGAATTCTGAATTAGCATTTTCACCTTATATACTTAGGTAGGTTAATGGGTGTTGCAGAAAACCCGCTGTGTACATTTATGATTGGAAAGTGTTACATTAATTTTGAATTTATCATATTAGTGAATATGGATTGTGTGCTATGATGTATTGCCTCACTTTACGTAATGATTTACAGGAATATATGTGACTTTCCCAAATTCTGATGTTGATAATTAGCAGTATAGCTCTATTGATCTGAAGACTTGTGTAGTATTTGTTAGCCGTATAAAAGTTAACACTGATAGTAAGATCTGATTGTTCGAACCAGAAAGACAGACGGACAATCTCAACTCTTAAAGCATAACAAGAAACTTAGGGCGTTTTACCCTTTTCTTTTCAAAGGAAAATAGTTTGTTTGAAGAAAGATTGAGAAATAGCAAGGAAGTTGAAATTCAAAAGGAGGGAAAAGAAGTCAGAAGTCAGAGTTGTGAAATTCCCCGTTCAATCAAAGGGCAAGCTAAAGTTGTGACGCACGCAGAAGGAAAAAAACCAGTCGACGAACAAGGTCATAGTGAATCACCCAACAGTCCAATGTTAATGAACACTCGATTTCATGATGAAATTTACTCTCAATCATTAATGGCTAAATTCATCTATTTTTATTAGTGTTTGAATTTTTAATTAGTGTATCCATTATTTTAAAGCTTCGGTTTTGAAATGCTTCTGAACGAAGAATAGTCAGAAGGAAAGAAAATTGTAATTTATTGTGTCATTCTTCTCTTAATTGTATTTTAATTAAATTCTCATTTTATCTTTACGGGGGCTCATGTGTTGTCTTGTTCAAGATACTATCTCAGATTACCATATCCATTCTGACCGGGCAAATTACACCGTAGAGGTCATTCCTTTAGATAACGAGAATTAGTGGGAGGCGGTTTAGAGTTGTTTTTCCAAGTTGCGCAATACCTCTGACCAGGGCTTGTGCGATATTGTACTAATAACCCTTGATACACTGACAGGCTTAAAATACATCTTTCAAAAGTAAGTTAGCAACATTTTCTATTGCAAAGTACAAAAATTGTAATTACACACAGAAATATTTGCTGCTGTCTTTACTTTGGAAGCAGAATGTGTCATCAATGCGTTTCATATGTCTGTACAGTATTAAGGGTACAAAAATATGGGATACATTTAATACACAAAATATTAAGACTTGTCGGGTCGCTAAAATAACTGTACAATAGTATTTAATTTGACAGTATTTTGACAACTGCAGCTCATTACATAAAAACAAATATAACAGAAGTCCCTCAATGAAACTTATGATCTAGTGGACAAAAAGAATTTACTTTAAATTCAGGAGCAGTAGCTATAACAAGATTTTCAAGATGGCTGCTGTGGTGGCCATATTGAATATCAGATCAACATCATTTCCATTTGAGACAAAACGTTTTTTAAAGAGTTGTAATAAGATTTTTAAGATGGCTGCCATGTGAGCCATATTAGATATAGCTTGGCACCATTTCTATTTAGGACAAATTAGACATTATATGAAGTCCTTTAACACATTAACCCCTGGAGGTTTTTGCTGTTTTCGCATGAAATGTGAGTAGAAAACACATTTTGGGGACTATTTCTGAATACATCATAATACATCGATTTCCAAACAATAATCCGTTAGACAAATGGTTACTAATGCTAAAGAAAATGTTTTTCATTGGTTAGTTTGCTGGCGCATGAGCAGAAGGGCAAAAACCGGACTTCTTTTTTTTTTTTTTTTGCTTAACAGACCCATAATTTTCGTATGTAGAAGACTCTTTATTCAAAATGGCCATCTTATCCTACTTTTTGCAAAGGTTCACCTGTCTGTGTGTGTTTCAGACTGGTCTGGCATAGATCTGAGGTCATAAAGTCTAAAATCTGGACACAAATTCGGAATCCGACCATGGGCGATTTTTGGGTGAAAAAAAAAAAACGGGTCCAAAAACTTCGGTTTTTCCCTCTGTATTTTGTAATGCAATTAAAATGTTCAGATTACTTGCTATCATTGTAGAGCTACATCTGTCTACTTTTCAATGATACCACCCACTTTAGTGTATCATGTATGACCTTGACACTACAGACCTTGGAAGTAGGCTACTACCTCATGATGCCCCATAAAGTCATCGCTAGGGGTTAATGTGTTAAGAGCTGCCTCGCTTGGTGCTCAGCATTAAGAGGTTAGTGTTAGAACTAGTCGGCCTGATGTCTGGATAATGTGACTGGGTGGGACATCATGCTACATGTCTGCGGCATGATGCCCCAGTGCTAGACATCACCATAAACTGCCTCACTGCAGACATTGTAGCGATATGACTGAAATTTTTAAAGCTACGTTAAAAATCCTAATTAAAAAAAAGCAAATAATAATGATACTCATCTGCCATCACACAACGTGCCTGCATATCAGACTATGTTTGTTCAACTGATTAATCGCAGCAAATTGCAAAAGACCCAGATCTGCAAGTGCATTATGTAATTGCAGATCTGAGTCTATGTAATTTGTTGAAATTATAAATGAGTATACATGGCATTTCAGTTCTTGATCAAAATCAGGCTTTATTCATGACCTGTCAGACAAGTATGTGGTATTGCTTCCAGATTGACAAAAATGAGTAAACTATCAACAGTCTGTTGTGCCAATGGGTGCATTTAAATCAAAAATATATACAAAACCTTTCATCTTGGCTCTTATCACAACCTCATCCTTCAACATGATGTATGGGAGAAATGCATTAAAAGGCATATATGTGCACAGCAAGATGCTATCAATGGACTGCTGTTACTAATGAAATGTCTTCACACAAACATATTCAGCTGGCAGAAAGACATGGTTCTTATCTTGTTTGTGATGTAGGAGTGCAGATTGCCAATATCACTGGTGGTCTTGCAAGGTATGCTTTGACCTCCATGAGGCATATGACGATAGATCTATTTTTTGTGTTGCCATCTCATAGTTTCAACTTAACATTGGTGCTTTTTTGCATCTACTAGCGGCTCATTATTGTAAGCAGAAATACAAAGAAGGACGTGAATGACTGATATTGAAAGAACAGACACAAGTTTCTATCACTCTGATTTCAAAAGGCAGGCTGGTTTTTAACACACTCTAGTTGATCATCCACTTTGAAAATGTAGAGCTCCATTGGGAATATACAAGCAGAAAAACAGTCAGGATATGAAACAACACACCTTCATATTAGCAAGCTAGGCCCTGGAGTTTAAAGCAGCTTTTTTCATCAGCATTCCACACCAAGCTAAACACTTCCACCTTTACACCCTATGGATCTGACAGGCTTAACAACATCTTTCAGCTTTGACAGCTCAATCATGCCAAAATTATCATTTTCTGTCCAATCTGTAATACTTGCAACAAAGGATTCAAAACCTCCTTCTTTGGGGAGTTTCAAAATGATAACATGTCAGTTCCAATACACAAAGGCAAATTCAGTGATGTTTTACTACTTTTCTGCACAATTAACAGATGTATTCATTGCACACAACAAAACTGCATAAAAAAGAACTTGCTCTGTCCTTCCACTGCTTATGAATCAAATGATGAAAGAAACAGCATATTATAATGGTACTTTTTGTTCAGTCATTTTATCAAGGAGTTGTTCTTCTTTCAAGGTCTTGTCATTCGTGCCAACTCCACCAAGAGGTATAAGGGTAATTATGCTTAATTTAAGTGGCAACAAAGTGTAATCTATATATTACATGCCAAATTACTGCACATTGAATCTAAAAGATAATTTAGTTTTTCCTGGCTGCTGGTCAAAAGTCTTGTCACAAGTCTAGATATGTAACTTTCGCTCAATGTAATTGTGAACTTGAAGTTATGAATTTTGCAATAAGTATGGCATGTTCAATCTGAATGCTGTATTACATTACTCGAATGTTCTTCTTTTAAAGTTTGTAAAGCCGCATTGATTTGTCTTTTTTCCAATCTATCTTGTGTCATAAAACATCCACAACTCACACCATATAAGTGTTTCACTTAAAATCTATGGCCATTTGGTTAGAAGTAAAGACTCACCTGCAACCTAACTAGCTTATGTAATGAAACTATGAGTAAAGTTCACAACTGAAGAACCTCCACACACACACACACACACACTTGCTTGAAAATGTATAATATACAGTTGCTATAAATAGCTAGTAAGGGAAGTACTCTTTTACTATTCTTGTCCAGCAGTCATTTTTCTAAGAATATTCTCAAATTGATATGAGTAGAAATAAAAAAAATAAAAATGACAAAACGTTTTATTGCTTTATTCTTACTTTTTTATGTACCAAAAGAGTGTAATCAATATACAAGACAGCATAAATAAGTTGGTGAGAAAAAGCATAATGATTATATCAAAAGTGTAATGGTTTCCATGTATGTCTTGTATGTGCAAAATTAAATTTATGATTTTTTTTTAAAAAATGTCTCCATCCATGTACAAAATTGGCAGAAGTAAGAGTTTGTTTTCACTAATGTTTTATTTATTTTTAAGTAACATCATTGTTTGTTGTTTTCAAAATGTTTTATTTAGCTGCAGTTTCCTGCCTTGAACCTGAACATACTTGAGAAACCACACCAAGTCCAAAAAAATAAACCAGCAGCTGCCAGTCAGTGGTTGTTTATTCAGCATTCCATTGGAACATGGCCTTCTCTTTGGCATAACATGTAATTTATTATGCAATTATGCAGGGAGCTAAGCTCCTCTGACCATCAGATAATGAGGTAATGTGCCCCCCCCATATATATATATATATATATATATATATATATATATATATATATATATATATATATATATATATATATATATATATATATATATATATATATATATATATATATATGAATGATATTTCAAAAGTTCTGAATATTTGGCCATACTGTTTTTGTTTCTTCGAATCCAACAATGAATTTACTTCTAATTCTTAGACAAAATAATGCTCAATAAAATGGTCTGCAATTTAAGTACAGCATTCCAGACACCTGCAGATGTGGTATAAATATAGGCAAATGACAGTGAGAGAATACATTATGCTACCAAGCAAAAAGCACAATTTTAAATTCTGGACAATGTTGGGGTTCTCACCAATTGTTGTCACAGCTGAATTTTCCAATGACATATACCAAACAGGAAAGAATAACTAACCTACAACACCACCACCACCACCACCAAAATGTCTGTCAGGTTGCATGCATGTGTAGCTGGTATTTACTGGGAAATGATAGCCAAATGTGTACTAAAGAAATTTTTAAAGAAACAGAAATACACAATTCCTAAATACCGGTAACAAAAATAATATCTAGATTACTGATCTTGTGTATATACCACGTGTCAAGGGAATATAAAGAATGATTTGAATGGTTCTGGAATTTTGTTCCAGATACCAAAGTGGTAATAACTAATTGATGGATGGACAGACAAATGGATAAAATATTGAAAACAGAGAATTCATAATAGCGAGAGGAACATTTAATACATTTAAAATTAGTCCACTATTTTCATACAGCACATTTACAGAACATTCTAATATGTTTACCAAGGCACAACTAAACCATGAGACTAATATTTACCAAAGCACATCTACATGCTCAATGTTTAACAAAGCAAATCTAAAACATCATGGTAGTCCAATATTCAACAAGGTACATCTAAAGCACTAGTCTAATATGTTTACCAAGGCCAGTCTGCACCTTATGTCTAATGTTTAGCAAGGCAAATATACACCAATAGTCTAATGTTTTGCAAGGCAAATCTACACCATATGTCTGATGTTTAGCACGGCACATCTACACTATTTGTCTAATGTTTGGAAAGGCAAATCTACACCATATGTCTATGGTTAGAAAAGGCAAATCTACACCATATGTCTAAGGTTAGAAAAGGCAAATCTACACCAGTAGTCTAATGTTTAGCAAGGCAAATTTACACCATGTCTAATGTTTAGCGATGCAAATATACACCAGCAGTCTAATATCTATAGCAATAGTCTAATGTTTGGTAAGGCAAATCTACACAGTAGCCTAATATTTAGCAAGGCAAATCTACACCAATAGTCCAAAGTTTACTAAGGCACATACATTTATGGCAAATATACCCATAAATCTAATATCTTTAACTAGGCACATCCACACCATATGTCTAATGTTTACCATGGTACATCTACACTATCTGTCTAATGTTTACCAAGGCACATCTACAATATTTGTCTAATGTTTACTGAGGCACATTGACACTCTTTGTCTAATGTTTACCATGGCACATTGACACTATTTGTCTAATATTTGCCAAGGCATATCTACACTATTTGTCTAATGTTTACCAAGGCACATCTACACTATTTAATGTTTAATGAGGCACATCTACACTATTTGTCTCATGTTTACTGAGGCACATTGACACAATTTGTCTAATGTTTACCATGGCACATCTACACTGTTTGTCTAATGTTTACCAAGGCACATCTTCACTATTTGTCCAATGTTTACCAAGGCACATCTACACTATTTGTCTAATGTTTACTGAGGCACATTGACACTATTTGTCTAATGTTTACCAAGGCACATCTACACTATTTAATGTTTAATGAGGCACATCTACACTATTTGTCTAATGTTTACTGAGGCACATTGACACAATTTGTCTAATGTTTACCATGGCACATCTACACTGTCTAATGTTTACCAAGGCACATCTTCACTATTTGTCCAATGTTTACCAAGGCACATCTACACTATTTGTCTAATGTTTACTGAGGCACATTGACACTATTTGTCTAATGTTTACCAAGGCACATCTACACTATTTGTCTAATGTTTACTGAGGCACATTGACACTATTTGTCTAATGTTTACCAAGGCATATCTACACTATTTGTCTAATGTTTACCAAGGCACATTTACACTATTTGTCTAATGTTTACCAAGCCACATCTACACTATTTGTCTAATGTAAACCAAGAAACATTGACACTATTTGTCTAATGTTTACCATGGCACATCTACGCTATCTGTATACTGTTCACTGAGGCATATGTACACCACTAGTCTAATATGTTGACCATGGCACATCAACACTACTAGTCTAACATATTAGGAAAAGACATATTTACAATAATTTAATATGTGTACCAAGGCACATCTACAACATGAGTCAATCATGTTTACCAAATTTCATAGAGATCTCTTAAAGGTTTTTTAAAATTTAATTCTGCCCAAAAATGAAAGTGTGGATAATAGATGGATGGAATGATGGATGCAAAAAAACATAAAAATATATGAGCCTTAAGAATGTAGAATACTAAACGCTGTCCCATGGCTTTAAGGCATTGATTGATTACCTCTATGTTAAGACTCTTGACAGTGTGCTCTGTCCCTCCCTTCTCCTTCCCATCTGTTTCATTCTGGTCAAGGAGAAGTACTTTGGAGGTATCATTTTCTCTTTTGGCAGGAGGTAGGTCAACTACAACACAGAAATAAAATGAATAAAATTTGTGGGTTTTAGATTAAAAGAATTCAAAGATGATTGCAATATTCGTTTTAAAAATGTCATACATTTAGAACAAGAATATAACCAAGTTCAGATGCTTAAGACATGAATGATGGTACTTTCTGTTCTATATATTCCAAATGGTATAAAAGGAAGCACTACTTCCCAACAAAGTTCAGATATTAAGTGTTGTTATATGCAATAAATAATTTCAGATATTAAGTGTTGTTATATGCAATAAATAATTTCAGATATTAAGTGTTGTTATATGCAATAAATAATTTCAGATATTAAGTGTTGTTATATGCAATAAATAATTTCACGAATGCATCTGCAATGTTTACATGTAGCTGAAACCTAGTCTATTACAGTGAGTCATAAATGCTACAGTGTGCTTTTTATTTGCTTGACTGTGTAAAGTCTAATAAAAACAGTAAAGGTTGTATTGTGCCAAGGCAAGTAAAGTGTCTTGTCTTTGAATACTGGCAACCAACATATCTGAGGAGGATTTAAACCCAGATCTAACAAATCAATGAGCTATTACAGCTACCAAACATACAAGACAGATTTGTCAGCATCATAAGCATAATGGATGGTTATCTTGGTTACTAAAGGTTTACAAAATATTTCTCACAAGAATTCTTTGGCCATGTGTTGTTCTGAGCTTTCTTTTCACAGGCAAGAAACATTATCTTGTCATTTATGCCATATACCTCATTTACAAGTCAACTGTCATTTATACCATATATATTCACTTACAAGTCTCTTGTCATTTATACCATATATACTCACAAGTCTCTTGTCATTTATACCATATATCCACTCACTTACAAGTCTCTTGTCATTTATACCATATATACTCACAAGTCTGTCATTTATACCATATTTACTCAATTACAAGTCTCTTGTCATTTATACCATATATACAATAATATACCATATATACAGTAATACAGTAGTCCCCCTCTTATACGGCCATCCCTTTTGAACTGGGAAAGTGGCCTTATAAGATGGGTGGCCTTTCCAGGGGGGAGACTAAATTTCTATGAGAAGTATATGTAATGTACGTAGTTTGAAAGCTACTGGTCAGGGGGGCCATTCAAAAGGGGAACTACTGTACCTCAAACATTCGTGTTTCTGGATTTGCGAAATTTTCATTGGAACCTAACTAATTTGCATCCGCGATTTTTTCACAGATCTGCGATTCGCATACATATCAACCATTATGCTTTCGGTGTAATCATTATGCTTTTTTTCATTAAATTATGCGTTACGCTTAAACGTATATGGATTACACTTTTTCGGTATATCCACCTCCCCAAAAAATCAATTATTCGTTTTCTCGTTATTATTAACAATTCCATTAATCCCACAGTGCGTATTTTAGAAAAGACGGCTTTTAAGTAACTACAATATAAGCGTACGCTTGACACTGGTTTTCCTAACAATATCATGTTCTATTTATAGCTAACCTGGTTCAACTGTTGACTTCAAATTCTATTTATAGCATCTGTATATTTAGTGAGGTGAGAGCAGACTGGTTTTCTAAATTTAATCTTTACGCGCAGATTCCATGTTCTAATTTATATTTGCTGCAGAACCAGTCTAAAGATATTTAGCACTAACAAGTATATTTTATTTTAGTTTAGTCAATGCATTTATGTGAGCAAAAATATCTCCTTTCAAAAATTTCCCAGCTAAATTAGAAAAGGCAACCAAAAAAAAAAAATGAAACAAAAATAACAATCCTCTGAATATTAAGACAAGAGTACAGCATCACAAGACATCTATTTCTGACTGTGTGGAAAGAATTTTAATATTTTTGGCACTAAGTCTTAAGATGGTTTCAAGTTGATGTGTGTAAAGCTGAAAGTGCTACATATGAAAACTTGAAACAGTAAAGGATGTTAAAAGACAAGAGGGGCAAAAAAATCAATGTTTATTGAAATTTTAGCATGTTATATATGGATTATGCTTTTTCTACCTGGATTCCACTTTTTGACCAAATGGATTACACTTTTTCCTCGTCTGGGGTTGGCATGTATGGATTCATTACTTGGTTTTACCTTACTGTGAGTGCAAAAGAAAATGGCAACCCATGAATTAGTATTGGGGTAATATTAGTATTTTTTTTAAAGGGTAATGTATTAGCCAACTTTTTAAAATGAAATTGGGAGCATGATTTGGGTCATACTAAGGGTTTAAACTCTAGAAATAAGCATTTTTAGTGACTCGTACCAAACATTCATGATTCCTCCTGATCTGTGACGGGTTCTGGATCCTGACCTCACAAATGTTCGAGGTATTACTGTACTCACAAGTCTGTCATTTATACCATATTTATTCACCAGTCTCTTGTCATTTATACCATACACACTCACAAGTCTCTTGTCATTTATACCATATATATATCACAGGTCTCTTGTCATTTATACCATAAATACTCACAGGTCTCTTGTCATTTATACCATATATATCACAGGTCTCTTGTCATTTATACCATAAATACTCACAGGTCTCTTGTCATTTATACCATATATATCACGGGTCTCTTGTCATTTATACCATAAATACTCACAGGTCTCTTGTCATTTATACCATATATATCACAGGTCTCTTGTCATTTATACCATATATATCACAGGTCTCTTGTCATTTATACCATAAATACTCACAGGTCTCTTGTCATTTATACCATATATATCACAGGTCTCTTGTCATTTATACCATAAATACTCACAGGTCTCTTGTCATTTATACCATAAATACTCACAGGTCTCTTGTCATTTATACCATATATACTCACAGGTCTCTTGTCATTTATACCATATATATCACAGGTCTCTTGTCATTTATACCATAAATACTCACAGGTCTCTTGTCATTTATACCACATATATCACAGGTCTCTTGTCATTTATACCATAAATACTCACAGGTCTCTTGTCATTTATACCATATATATCACAGGTCTCTTGTCATTTATACCATAAATACTCACAGGTCTCTTGTCATTTATACCATAAATACTCACAGGTCTCTTGTCATTTATACCATAAATACTCACAGGTCTCTTGTCATTTTTACCATATATACTCACAAGTCTAAATGCAAGCTGCACAGATCCAGATTTGCAGTTGCATAATGTGCACTGGTATAACAGGGTCAGTGTCACTTGTTATGATCAATCATTAGCACAAACAATATAGACCCTGGTCCATTATGTGATGGCAGATGTTACTTGCTGCTGGACTTAACTTATGGAAAGTATAGGTGGCATCTGTATGTCTCATTACTGCATTAGTGGATAATTTATATGCACTTTGTTCTGTCATTGACTAATTGCACAATCAAAAAAAAAAATGGAATACTTCAAAATTCTCACAGCTCATCTTAAATAATTGATGGCTCTCTAATTAGTCAATAAAAGTAACTCTTACCTGACAAACCTAACAGCTAGAATGCCTTCCCTTAAATGCATTATAACATAGAGCTGCTACTACATATAGTTATCTGACACATAGAATACAACACTTGAAGTTAACATATTTGATGGCTTTGATCTTTTTTTCTACATGCATGAACACATTATAATTTAGAACTGACAGAATGCATACTGAGATGACAAAAGACATGCATTAGTATTTTTTCACTATAATGATTACCCTAGTTACTGATAATTATACCTAATAGTGCATTGCATTACATGCTGTATATAAAAAGAGAACCCAACTGCAAACTGCAGAGAGACCAAGATCTGCCCCCACACATTATGCACCCACAAATCTGGCTGTGTGAAGTTTGCTAGGAATAATCAGTAGGACAAACAACACAGACCTTGAGCTGCAGGCATATTATGCAATGGCCAACTAGGATCTTTGTTGTTTGCAATTTTACTTTTCTTATAAATATAATTTGTAATTTTACCACTACACTGTGAAATTTGGGACCCATGACCATGAATACCTTACAAAAGTTGGCATATTGTATTATAGACCTTTCCTATCGACAGTGCTTACATAGTTATCTCCTCCTAGCCAATAGGTGTCAGCAGTAGCATTAACCGTTAAGGTGCTGATGAAAACTTCGTACTTTGGACTAGTTATGATATCATATCTGTTACACTTATTTCCAATTACTTAATAATATCATATCAAGTAACTAACACACAAATTATGATCTGAGTCTTATTTAATAGCAGATTTATGATGCACAAATTGATCAATTGTATGTACTACTCTTTGTTACTGGTATGGAGAAACAATGCATAGGAAAACCACAGAGGTGAATCAGTACCTTAATGGTAGACAGTCACATGATACAAATATGACTCTGCATATAGAAAAAAACCCAGAAAAGTCTTTAATACAGAGCTTTAAATTGAGGCAGTGAACTTGTAGCCTAATAGGCCCAGCCTTTTAAAAAAATCAAGCTACAAGCAAATGGCTGTCACTATCCTTTTTCATCAATCTAAATTTTCCCAATGCAGCAGTATAACAATGTTTTTACGAATCATTTTAGACACCCAATTTCTCTGCAAAGGTCTCTCTCTCTCTTATTACTGAGTCAAATTGTTTTCACAATTCCTTCCAAACACAAGACTTTGCCCTTTACATAAAAACTTGCTCTAACACTGGCAACTACATTCCTGCAATGTCTGATACCCTTTCAAATACATTTCATGGAACTGTTACAACTCACACTGGCTAACAATCCCTTTTCACTTTCTGGCAACCAGACTTGATTACTGTACATCTCAGCTGTTAGCTTTTAGTATCATGGTAATTGCCTGTGGTAATAATAGTCAGTACTTATCAAAATGATAATGCCTAACATTGACCAAACACAACAGTAAAGATAATTGGATTATTTACCTCCATGTGCAGATTAAAGTTTGGTACTTGCATGCTGTAATAAAGTCAATGTGTTGAATTTAGAAACCAATAAACATTATTGTGATTTCCATCGCCATTCTGTGTCCACTTGTAACAGGCAATATATTGTGCACTAATTCAATGCCAATATTTAAATCTAATGGGGTACAGTTTAACAAAAGTGTGTTCATACCAAGGGAATCTGACCTTAAAAAGTAGATGGTCACCAATCAGAGGTCAGTTTGAGAAAGGAGACCCATTTAAGTTGATCTGGTTGTCTGTAAACACTGCCGCACACAAAATTTGCCATATATAGCAGTCTTAATCATCAAGATGTTAATCATACCTTTTATAATGTGTCATACTGCTTAATGACCAAGACTGGTTTGGGTGCATTTAATTACTGTAAAACATCAATAATCAGAAGCCAGTTATCCAGAATATTTACTTGCACAGATTACTACCATGTCCCATGAAAGTGTTACTTATTACAAGCTACATTATCTATAAGTGCAATTAATTTGATCTGAACTAAATAAAATGTTACATATCCCCATGGAAGCAAAAGCAGCCATCAATATTAAAACCAAGATTTCTGCTACAATACTGCATAAAAAGTTGTTCTTAACTAAACAATAAATAAATGCATTTGTTCTTTTGGATTGGTTCCATTATTTATTTTAAGCAGGAAGTCCATTTCTTAGACAAGAATGATACTAAATTCTTGAGATTTCTGTAGGAGCAATCCATTAATGACTGATACACACAAAAAAACATACTTTAAATGTTTAAGGTAATTATAAGTGATGTTAAGAAATGGTGGTCTAAAACATATAAAGCAAAAGTAGAATTTGTCTTTTTTACATGCCACTGACCTACTAACCTTAATTTGCCAAAAGACAATCAAAACTGAATTTAATCTTCCCAGCAAGTAATTTTATATTTCCTGTAAGTTCGAGCAATTTTCAGTCAAGTGTAACAAGATTTTCAAATTAACTACTGTGTTTTGTAATATTTGATGCATGATCATCCCCCTTATGATTTACACTAAACAAGAAGTCTTTTGATGAAAACTCCATGTCCATATGTCTTTTTTTTTTAGTATGGTTAATACATGACCTGAGCAAGCCCTATGCCTACAAGTTGCCATGACCCATATTTTAAGAACCTCTGGCATAGGGCTATTTATGAAACAAAACAAAACTTGACACACCAACGAAAGCCATGGTAGTCAATATGCAAGTCTTAACATGGTACAGCTTTCAAAGTTGGTTAATTTTGTATGCCAGTAGCTTTGCAAATCAAGAAGGACTGCTTATTTGCCAAGTCCAATGCTAATACACTGAATGTTTATGACATGGATGGCTATTATCAGGTTTGGTGGTTGGTGTGCATGTTCCAAGGTAATTTTTGAGTGCACTGGTAGTTTCTGTAAGCAATAAATTTATGGAAAAGCCCAAGTAATCATGCTATGAACTGAAAATTAAAGGAGACCAGAAACCAATGGAAATATAGAATAAAAATAAAAGCAATATAGAAGAAAACCTTATTCTGAAGTATCATCTGCGACTGTAATGCCAATATTTAATTATTTGCATATCTTCTAGGAGATCAATTTCCATGACCTCATATGCAAAATTTCCACACTTTTTGGGTTACTTTCATGATGTGGCATAATAGTGCTCCTGAATATTTACAATCCCTATTCCAGTATAGACTACCTGGTAATACACCCCACCTGCGATCAATGTCTACAAAACAGTATAAAATTCCCAAACCAAATAAGGAATTATTCAAAAAAAAAGTTTCCAATACTCTGGAACTTTGCTCTGGAATAGTATTCCAGTTGAGATTAGAAATGCCCACTCTATTTTCATCTTCCAAACCCAATATATCCAGTGGCTTCCGAGATGCTGCTGAAAAAAATAAATTCCTTATACGAGGGCCTCAAGGTAGATTAGTTCTTAGCTAATTGTGTTACCCTCTTTAAATAAAGTCATTATTATTATTATTATTATTATTATTATTATTATTATTATTATAGTAGCGACTCCAGCATCCCTATTGGCAGTTGCCAGAGTAAAAGACTGCTGTTTTGTGTTGCTTACAGGTTTATATAGCACATTAAGAAAAGGGCTTTGGACATTTTCTTTTCTTTTCTTTTCCAAATGATAAAGACCAAAAAAAATTATGAATACTGTATTACTAGAGGGTCAATTTCAAAGCAACACCATTATATCACCACTCCGTGTTCATTACATTTCTCAAAGGAATGTTAAGAGAGAGATCCTGAAAAAATGGTAGCTCAAGGATATGCAAATGCTAGGCCTAGACTAAAGGTTGGCACTGTTCCAGACATACCATTGGACCACAAAATGCAACAATCGTTTCACAGATCTTTTATTTACACCAGCAGTGCTAAAAAAATATGATAGCCTGACACCCCGGGCCCCTATAATTTTAGTTTGGGCCCATCCTGTAATCAAAGTGAGAGTCCCATCGGGCCTGGTGGAACACAAATTGTTTGTCCAAGGAAACTGATTGTGCTGATGATGATGTTGACATACGTACCTTAAGACAGTACAATCTAAATCAAATCACCACTGTCCTAGATGAAATTGAGATCTAACTTCAGTTAAATGGAAGCTTTGTTAAAAAATAGGATTCTAAACCCGAAACAGTCGTATCTCGAGAAAACTCAATTTTCAGTAATCTTTTTTTTTTGTTTGTTTGTTTGATTAGGATTTTTAATGTAGCTTTAACAATTTTTCAGTCATATCACTACGATGTCTGCAGTGAGGCAGTTTATAGTGATGTCTAGCACTGGGGGATCATGCCGCAGACATGTAGTATGATTTCTTATCCGTCACATTATCCTGACACGAGGCATGTCAGTCCTAACACTAACCTCTTAATGCTGAGCATCAAGTGAGGCAGCTGTTACTACCAATTTTGTAAGTCTTTGGTATGACTTGACCGGGGATCGAACCCATGACCTCCAGCTAATGCATCGGATGCTTTAACCACTAGACCACCGGAGCAGTAAAAAATAAAACTTTCATTCTATGCTGTATATGTATGTATAAAGGTAATGTATAATGATTGGTATTGACATAAAACTATCCCTTGGGCAGTTTAAATAGCAGTGATTAAAAGAAAAGAGGTCAGGTATAAAATCAAAGTTAAACATTAACTGGCCTACAATAACAATTGGGGGAGGCAACTACTGACCCCACCCACTTTCCCCAATGAGCGAGTGCCCATGGGACGTGCCATTTCTCCCTGTGATATGCCTTATTATCCCCCAGGACAAGACAGTTTTCATATTCTGGTCAGCTGTATCTAAACTGCATCAATAGCTTAAGATTTTGACTTAAGAACAAAAGCAATAATGCCAGAGTGACTAATTAACAACAGTTAATAACAATAATAATAATAACAATAATAATAATAAATAATAATAATAATGCTTTATTTATAGAATGTGACTCATTAGTCAAGGACTATTCTCCTTTGAGGCCCTCTTATGAAGAGTATAACAATGCACATTATATGAAGATAGCGATAATTACTGTTTATCTGCCAGTTACTCCTTATCCTTGTATTTGTCTTGTAAAAAGGACTGCCCTTCAGACATACTTCAAAGAAACCCTATTCGACATTGTGTGCATCTAAGCACCAGCAATTGATTGGCAAATAAACGATGCCCTATTTTGTTGCAACTTATGATACCTAGGATTTCATTTTAACAGTTCAAATCTGCATCAAAAGTTATCTGTAAATGTGTCAACTGTCTTTCCCACATTTTATATCACACCTAATTTCCTTAGGTTTAAGTCTTAAGACATGTAACACTGTTTGCTGAATAACATATTTATTCAAAATTAGTTTTTTAAGGGCACATATACTGCTTCATATATTTTGTTATATTCCTTTTAATTTAACCATGGTAATTAAACTTTACATATACGGTAGAAGAATGTCAGGTGTTAACTGGCAGAGTTTCTTTGACAGAATGGCGCTGTGATTTAGTTTCCAGTGACAATTACGCAGCATTCACATTGATCATTCATGGGGTTTAAACTAAGTGGGGACAGTTTTATTTTTTAATTGCTTTTACTATAGTACTGTTGCAGTGGCTTAAAACTCTGAAATTCATGTGAATAATGCTTAATCTTAACAATCTATTAACTAAAGAAAACACTGTCAAGTGATATTTTTTATTTTGTCATTACCATATTCACAAGTGAGAAAAAATAGAATATGGCATATGTGGATTGCATACTTAAATCTAATTATGTATGGTGGGGGGGGGGTTCCTGAGAAATGAAAATTGACAGACATTTTGTAATAATCAGGAGTTCTCTGCAAAAAATCAGAAGATATTACGAGATCGGGAGGTAGGTGTGGAAATACCCCATAAATTGGGAGGGTTTTTTTCTCCTGGCTTGAGAGTTGGCAAGTTACGAACTGTCTGGGTTTGTGGAACTTCAGTCAGAGCTAGTGAGTTTATTTAAGTCACCAGCACGAGGTCTGTTCCTTAAAAACACTTATTTTTATCACTGATCAGTACAGTACAGAAACTATTTATACCAGACATCTATATACTTGCTACTATAGCCTGCATGTAAAATACACTGTAATCGAATCATATGAAAGAAGCTTCTTTTCTTTAACTAATTTCATGGTGTTTGATTTTTTGTTTTTGTTTTTTGCAGTCATATCATTACAGATGTTGTAAAGTGCTTAGAATATCTAAAGATTATGCACTATACAAAGTCCTCATTATTATTATTATTATTATTATTAAATTAATTACTTCAGATTTCTGCTTTGCAGATTTATTTGTGGGTATTTTGTGTGAAAAACTAATGATTAAGTTATGACTAATGAAAACTGTTCACTGCCTTTTACACCTCACCGGTAATGGATATTGTTACACACAATTCGATTTTCGTTCTAGTTTCTTCACCCATAATTTAATATTATCTTCCAGTGCTTCATTTTTTGGATGTTTATTTAAAGAAATCAGTCCTTAGGTGGTGTACATGTGCGTGTTGGGGGTAGGTAATGAATATGCCATTTATATATAATACAATTGAACATCATCCTTCTTAAATGAATTTATGGCATTATGGTAAATTTTTAATTTTTACATTTGGCACCATCACTTAATCCATATCACATTTTCTTCACAGTACACAATGGATAAGCATTTATTTTAAAATTACATTGTTTTTATTTTTAAAATTCCAAAATATGAAATGAGCAACTTCTTACTATTGTACTTTTCTACTGTCAGGTCTTAAACACATTGTTAACAGATTAAACTTTTGAATGTGCAACCCAAATTTGGTCTCCTCATGGCTGTCTCACTTGCTTTGCTTTTGTTTGTAATTTAAGACAGGCTAGGATTGTGTCACAGGACCATGTGATCTGTCGTCTCATCAAAACTCGGAAAAACTCTGTAATTTACAAAGTTGCGGTGTCTTCCGTGCAATGTAATCACTACCCACCCATGATACTTAATTTATACACATTATAGTATAATTAAAATGTGTAGAGAATTACATAAAAGGAAATTTTTTTTTTCTGGTCTCCTTTAACAGCATCTTTTCATTTTTGATGATGCAACAAATCAAATGTTTGTTTTTACAAAAAAACTGTGAAAAATTAATTTTGAATATTAAAATATTATTTATGATACTTTAATCGCATGTTTTACATGTGTTGCTTGTGCCGTCATCATTTTTCATCGTTTATTTGCTTGCACATGAGCAGAGGGTAAAAGTTGCTTAATTGGATTCATCATTTTTTATTCCAAATGCCGATCTTATCCTACTTTTTGCAAAGGTTCGCTTGTCTTTGTGCAGTTCAGACTGGCTTGCATTAGATCTGAGGCCAAAAATTCTAAAATCCAGACACAAAATCGGATTACAACAACAGGCTAAGTTTTGGTAGAAAAAATATCAGGGCCAAAAAATTAAGTAGTTCCCTCTGCATTTTATAGTGCAACTAGGAAGACCAGATTATTTGGTACCATTGTAGAGCTAGATCTGTCTACCTTTCTATATTACCACCCACTTTAATGTATCATGTATGACCTTGATGCTATAGAATTCAGAAGTAGGCCAATACCTCCTAATCATAAACAATGTACCACGGGTTAATGAGTTAAATAATCAACTTTATAACCTGGTTATTCTTTTACTTGTCATTGTTGTTCTGTTTTGAATTTAAGACAGTCATTGTTGTTCTGTTTTGAATTTAAGACAATTTTTCGCTGTGTGATAGGTTTTACATAGTTGACAGTACAACTGGTTGAAAAAGAACCCGGGTAAACCCTAGTAAGAACCACCCATCTATGGACAGATACTGGCAACCCTTTTCACATACCCTACAATGGTACACCCATCTCTTGGTCCAACAGAAAGAGAAGTGAGAAGGCAATAATTGCTAAAGGCAAGCGATTTAGACCACCTATCTTTGACATATGGCCCAAAACTGGTTCATGAACATGGCTTGCACCATTGCTTTTGATATTTTTACTGGCAAACAATTTTACAAGGAGATTCTATTGTATTTACTGGATAGTAACATTTTATCAAAATCATGTGACTTCAGATTAATGCACAAATGAACATGTTAAAACAAAATTAGTGCAAATACAGGATAAATATGAACAGTGAAACTGTTTCATCATTTACTTTCTCATTGTTTGCAACATTTTAAATGGCTACATTTTAAATGAGTCACTTTCGATGCATGAAAATGTTTAAAAGATATAGCCCTCTAGTCAATTTACAAGTGAGAATGTGGTCTTGAAACGTTTCTGCTATCATTAAGGAGCTACCATGCAAAACTACAAGGGTGCAGGTCTGACAATCAGAGGTTACGACTCTTAAACAATGCAAAATATCAGTGTGACGATTTAAAGCTTACTCTACTTAGGGCATAAATTCCAGTGTGGACCCCAAAAATAATTAGATGAATGCTGGCTGCATCAAGAATTAAATGAACCTGAAGTTAACAGTAAGTCACTGTGGCCCCATACTTGGCATGCTGCAGTTATTATGGAAAGGGTTTAAAATGCTGGATCAGGTACAATGGTGTGTCGATAGGTATTTGACTCCAATTGCCTGAGCACTAAACAACCTTCTTGTGTTAATGTGATGCAGAAGACCAAAGGAGAGCCAAGTCAATGCTAATAATGCAGTCAAAGGCTAACCATGGCATTGGCTGTCACATCTGCAGCACATCTCACCAGCTGAAGTGCTGCTGATGCCAGCCTGGTGGTTTCATCTTGGATTAAAAGACGAAATCAAGTATGCAGTATTTGATCACAGCATAAAATGTTAGATGATACTTCCCCACTTCAAAGCAGCTATCAGCCATAAAAACAAGATCAGGTCTGATGTAAAGAATGTTGTATCTTTAAAGCAGAGCGCAAAATTGTGCTCTTAATCAACACTGTTTGCCAAAGACAGGGTTAGGAAATGCTGATTAAAGACCTGGTGAACTGAAAAGGAAGGCTAGGTTCTGGTTGTTACATTCAATGTCAATTTAAATATTTGCACAAGCATGTAACTGCCGCTGTATATTTGATGATGGGCTATACACAAAGTTGTGTACTAAAATTGTGGCTTTCAACTTAAAATAGGTGTCTTCTTGGATTCTGTGTGCAACTACTTGTGCATTCTGTGTTCAACTACATGCACAAGTACATCTCCAAATACTGTCTGCACATTTAATAACATTTGTAACTTTTTGTGTTGTTCTCTGATTTAGACTTCATATAGTCCAAAGCATCAATGAGATTTTTGAAGTCCCAATTGTACATTTGTCTATATTCTTCATTCATTCACAGAAATTATGTTGTTTATCTAGACTTCATATAGTCAATCAATATGATCACTGTAAGTCCCAACAAAGCACTTGCCTGTACCAATTCTTTCACTGAACATTTGTCATTCAAAATTTTATATAGTCTATTAAGAAAACATCAAAGACCATTTATTTATGCTTACAAGGCAGAACCAACAGCAAACAAGATAGACCCTGATCTGCCATCGCAGGATACAGATTAGGGTCTATGCTGACTGTTCCACTGATTACTCCTAACAAAATGAATGGACATACTTCTATCGATGCATTACACAAATTGCCAGATATGGACCTACGCAGTTTGCAGTTGGAATTAAACGTGAGTATAGATGGTACTTTAAATTCGCAAGTTTCTTTCATGATAGTGTCCACAAATCAGTCCAAAGTAACATTCAAGGCAAGCTTGAGTACTTTACAAATTGTTAGATGAAATAAAATATGTCAAAGAAGCCTTTTATGAAGTATGTTCAGTCCAACTGTATTTGCTTAAATGAAGAGAAAATAAACATAATACCTTTGGATCTTTTTTACTAAATCACATACTTCATAGGGGCACGTTTCATCTGGATGCAATAAATGGTGGCATCCAGCTAAGAAGCCTCAAAGATATGAACCTTTAAATTTTACACACAAAAAAATGGCTTCTCAAAGGAGTGCCATAGCTGCCTATCAATTATCACACAACAGCCATTCAAATGCACAATCTAACTTACCTATTGCCTGATTACAAATAACCATGTTGATAAGGAGAGGTCATGCTTGCTGTACATTTCATCTTCATAACAAGAATTCAGATACAAGGCAGTTGTGTCATGGCTCACAATTTCTGCTTTAAGAGTTCACTTAATCCACCAACACTACTCAAAACATGAACCAAATTGAAAGATAAATATTAGTAAAGTTTCAAAAACACAGCCTAGAGGTCATCAATGGTCATTGGTAACTAATTAATTTTTGAGCTACAGAATCAGCTTGTGAATGTATAGTAAATACATACTGTATTAACTTGCTTTTATAGGTCAAATCAAACTGCAAAAAAACACCGCTCCGGTGGCCTAGTGGTTAGAGTGTCCGCCGTGAGAAAGTGAGGTTGTGGGTTTGATCCCCGGCCAAGTCATACCAAAGACTTACAAAAATGGTACAAACAGCTGCCTTGTTTGGCGCTCAGCATTAAGAGGTTAGTATTAGAACTGGTCAGCCTGGTGTCAGGATAATGTGACTGGATGGGACATCATGCTACATGTCTGCAGCATGATGCCCCAGTGTTAGACATCACTATAAACTGCCTCACTGCAGACATCGTAGTGATATGACTAAAAAATTGTTAAAGCTTTGTTAAAAATCCTAATCACACACATAAAAAACGGCAAAAACAAAGATCCTGATCTGCATTAGCATCATGAGCCATTTTTCATGTTTGTTCTATTGATTACTCATATCAAACTGCACAGACCCAGATCTGCCAATGCATAATATGTCGTAGATCTGGAAATGAGCAGGTTGCAATGATTAATTTCATCAAAGTTGAGGCTATCAGAATTCAGACTAACAACATTTTACAGAACATATATTTCTTACAAATCTGACTTGTGTTTCATTTTTTACACAAGCCTGACACTTGAATGTTCAAAAAATATTCATTCTTACCATACTCCAGTTCATCACATAGTAATCATTTTGCTGTTATTGTTTTGTTTTGTTTTTTTCCCCCAAGAGAAACACTTTACTAAAAGGCTAAGATGTAGGCAGAACACTAACTGTTCAAGGATCCTTAATTGTATCTAATACATGAATCGGCAAAATACAAATACACTTTATATGACCTTTACTTTATAGGATAAAGCTTTCAGATTTGTTTTGCACTTTAAATCAAATGAAAGCAAATGATAAAGCAAAACCACAAAGTATAGATTTGATCATTGTTCCAAGTGTTCAACACTTTATCAGATAGGGTTTCAAATGAGATCACTTGGTTATGCCTCAGAAATCACAATTTCTCCCAATAAAGTCAACATTCATGTACATACACTTCAACTAAATTTGATCCTAAATTCTCACCTCCTAAAATCTGAACCTAGGGCTTATGATGAACTCTTTGCTTTGATGGCCTTTGATGCTTTTCTCTGAAAGTATACCTTGTTAATGTTATTAGTGACCCCTACATACACACAGCTGTACAACCTCAGTGTATTTAGCTGTGTAAGAGAATCATTACTCAGCTGTACATGTGGATGTATTGTGTCCAGTCAAGCTCCTGTGGGAACAATGATTCTTTAGATACACAGGTTATATAGACCATGCTACCATTTCAATCAATAACTTAGGAGTCCTCAGGCTCAGCTGTTAATACCAATTTTTGCACACACTGCTTCCCATGATAACGGACAAGATGGCTGCTCAAGTAAAACAGATAACAGGCAATGCTTAAGAGTAAGAGTACTCAAGTCTTTGCACGAGAGGCACACACTGTAAAAACAAAAGGATTCTGGGATGCACAACAGTCCCAATTCACCACTCTCCTGCATGTCAAAGAAGCTATTGATAGTTACATTTCTGCTCATGAGCAAGTGAAATTGCCAATGAAAAAATGTTTCTAAAACAACTAGTCATTATGTTAACCAGAAATCTCTTGGAAGTTGATGTATAAGGATGTATTTAGAAATAGCCCCCATAATGTGCTTCCTAATTGCATTTCTGGCAAAAATAATAAAAGCATCCAGGGATTAATGAGTTAAGCCAGTATGAAATCTGCAGCTCAATGATGAGCGCCATTTTAGTCCTTTTCATGATGATTGGGAAGAACAGCACCATAAATGTCATTTCCAATTTCAACCACAATAATAGGTTCTTGAAGACACTCAATCCTAACTACCATAGCACCTTCCCTAAAAACAGAACAGTGAGAGAAAGCTTATTATGTATTTGAAGAAAGCAACAAAAAAATAATTATCATAGAGAATCACACTCACATTACTTCCTATATGACTTTTTTTTAGGCATTTTGTTTCTTCATGTTGATATCAATGCATGCTATTATCTAATTAAATTCGAAAATGGAACTAATACAAAGAGACAGATACATCACTGAAGTATGGAAGTTACAGAAACAGCAGCATACATTTTAAGACAAATTTATATTTTTTAATTTACACTAAGCTTTTTGGCTTTCTAAATATTTTAGTTTTTGGTTGAGCTCACATGTCATGTATATTAAAATTGAAAAATACATACCTCTTTATCAATTTTCTGTATGTGTGGAACAAACAAAAATACCTACCATAATTTTAAAACTAGTGCAAGAGGAAGCATTGTTTTTGGCCTTAAATATCTTCTCACAGTTATAGGAATTTAAATCAGTCAATTCTTTTAACAACTATTTTGTATTACAATTATATAATGAATTTGTCAATTGATACAAATACCAGGATTAAATAATTAGTGCCAAAATCAGATGCTACCCAATCACTATGACTGTATCACATGGGCAGAAATAGCCCTGGTTATATGGGTGAATGATCGCCCCATTCAGGGAGGCGTAATTTGTATGACAGATATACACTCGCCAAGAAAACAAATAAAGGACTTTCGTATGGGCGATAAAGTGTTGGCGGCTTGACGTGGTTTCAAATTCAAGGGATACCATGAGTGCATTATTGCAAAAATTGCAGGTAAGTCATTACTCAGAACAAATGTAGCAAAAGTACTTTAACTGCGAAAGACTTTGCGTAACGTAAATTTACGGAAAGCTATTAATTACGAAATATATCATGGCACAATTTCTTTTTTTCTTAAATGCTGTTTTAAGACCAATACATTAAACGTCAAACCTGTAACGATATTGAAAGGTACGTGTTGTTTTAAGCTTTGTTTACATACTAGGCAATATCTGTGCTTATCCCAAATGCGCAATGACTAGTCATCTCATGACTGTCTTTCTAAAATTTGGTTCATGCCGGCCTTGCGAATATACATTTCCAAAATATAAATTTCACTTTATAATTTTATTCATCCATGATATTATTAATAATCTAACTTTTATTTGTATTTTTGACCTTTTGGTAATTATTTTCAAGACATTGTAGCGAAGTTAAATTTGTTTTAATTAATTTCAGAGTGTCGGAAACATACCGGTAGATCTTTCAACAAATTATTCTTTGATTCAGATTTAATTTTATGACTTTTTTCTGTCTATCCAATTTATATATAGCCATTTCAGCAATATGTAATAGTAACTTCCTGTAAATGAGAATGTACAGTTGTAAACTGTTGAAAATGATTTATAAATTTTCCTCACTAAAAATACTTGTTTAGTTTGTGCCTTTAAATTAAAGGCACAAACTAAACAAGTATTTTTGGTGAGGAAAATTAAATTATTTTTGGTGAGGAAATTAAAGTTTAATTTTTTAAAAAAAAAGTTGCAAGGCACAGTTGTGTAAACAACTTGATGGTGCCAGGTTCATTGAAATTCTTTAGTCTTTTTGTAAAATAATGTTGTATTAATCTATATGTATCTACGTGCAATAAACATAAATCAGAAAACAAACCACCAGTCAGTATGAATCTTAAGACAGTTTAACGCTATTGTTGAATGGGGAAAAAATGAGCTATGTTACAGATGATACATGTACAAAGTATTTTCTAACAACTGCTGCATGCAAGGAGTTTTGGGTTGCAAATTACGAAGGGATTTTCTACATTTTACAGAATAAGAAACAGAAGACAACAGTATCCCAAAAACAAAGACCAAGTAAAAAAGATTGAAACTCAGTAAAATTTGTCTTTGAGAAATCATCAAAGAGAAGTACAACGTTTGGGAGGGGATGATGAGGCACAAGCTTCGGGATTTGGTAAAACCATCAAGAGTACTATCACTTCCAGAGACTTCAATGACCACAGAAAAAAAAGCAATTTGTAGAATAAACACTAACACTTTTGTAAAAAAAAAAAAAAATGAAAATAAATGTATTAAAACTGAGATAGAAATTAATGTGATTTTCTATTATTTTGTTCTTAAGATTGCTTCCAAATAAATTCAAACAATAACTAGAAAAAAGGTACATATTTCTAGAAACTCGGATGATGTAAGGAGCCAGTAATATGGATTTTATGGCACACCAGTAGAAGTGTAATAACATTTATTAAACTTAAGCCATGTTATCTACTGAATACAGTGTAACAACATTTATTAAACTTAAGCCATGTTATCTACTGAATACAGTGTAACAACATTTATTAAACTTAAGCCATGTTATCTACTGAATACAGTGTAATAACATTTATTAAACTTAAGCCATGTTATCTACTGAATACAGTGTAACAACATTTATTAAACTTAAGCCATGTTATCTACTGAATAAAGTGTAATAACATTTATTAAACTTAAGCCATGTTATCTACTGAACAACTTATTAGTTAGCTATGACAAAATATTAGTTCTTAATTTTGGTTTCCTTGTTCTAAAGTTACTAAACACCTCTGTCCATAAAAGGAGTTGTTTGGGGTAATTTACATCATGTTCCTCTTGAAATAATCGTCAAATAATAGTTGCATCACTGTTAAAATCTTGTTTTCAATTTTAAAAAATTCAGCGATTTTCAGCAAAATTTTAGTGTTGTCCAGGGTTTTCCAGCGTTTTCCATGCTAGAATTTTCCAGCGTTTTCCAGCCTACCCTGGGCAGAGGCTGGAATATTAGTCCAAATACTCCAGCATTTTCCATGCTGATTTTCCAGCCTTTTCCAGCATTTTTCATGGAAAATCTACAGCCGGGTAGCTTGGTAGCTGGGAAACAGAAAGATAAATGTGGGTGTTTATATACAAGATATCTTGTGAGTTTCAAACTTGTGGCCTCTTGCTTGGTAGCTGGGAAACAGAAAGACAAATGTGGGTGTTTATATTAAAGATATTTTGTGAGTTTCAGTCTCTAGGACTCTTGCCTGGTAGTTGGGAAACAGAAAGACTAAGATATTTTTGGCTTCTATTCAAACTATCTTTGTTCTCAAGTCATAGCAAGTCTATATCTCCAGCTGCAACTAAATTATAACTGTGAATATAACTTGGCTTATTTATTCAATTTTTTTTTTATTAATAAATAACTAGTGATTAAAAATGAAAACAAAATAAAATACAAATGTGAATCCAATTTGCAATTCAGACAATTGGCACAGCAGTTTACTTTGTGGCATGGATTGATTTCAATGGTATGTTTACAATACAATTTTATCAGCAAACTGTTTCATGAATAACAGTCAATAAAAATTGGTTCCAACACTAAGCCAGCTAAAAAGATAGTTAATCCAGTAATTGGTTGGAATGGTATGTTTTCATTATACTACAGCAAGAAATCCACAACTGTAATAGGATGGTAATTAGGCTCTATCAAACACTCCTTTATGAGCCACTAAACTTACAAATATGCATGCACTACTTGTTTAAAGTGGAACTTACAAAGGTGTCCACAGGTAGGTCACTGATGCCCTTGCCAGAACAGTCCAAGTAAAAATGACTTTCTCCGTTAGGCAAGAACAAAACACTATAGGTCAAGCAGGGACCATATTTCAAATTTTAATAGCAAAAAGTGAAAATCTAGCCAAACCTAGGTTTTAATTTTAAACCTCAAACCAAATTTGCTTCAATCAATCATGTCCCACAGAAAAATTAACTTACCAGGTATATATTCACTGTTTGATGTCAAAAAGGTAACATTATTTCAAAAAGGTTCTACTCAAAGAAATTCCAGAAATTCTTGACATGACAATTTTTCCATTTTAACAAATGTTCAAACTATCTCTGATGGTCTTCAGTGATAACAAGATTTTCAAATCAGCAGCTATGGTGGTAGACAAACTGTATAAGAAATTGGCACCTCTCAGTATTTTTGGTTGAAACCCCATGATAATATAACCATCCAGTTCTCTGGATAAGTGAAAAGATATTCAATATGGCCATCATGGCAGCCATATTGGATGTATAGTTGGCACCATTTTCATTCAGGACCAGCTAGGTATCGAAGGAAGTCCACTAGTGACAACCCCATCTTGATGTGGTGGCCATCAATTTGAAAAAAGTAGACATACAAATCTTTTCAAGAATGTTACCATTGTAGCCATATTAATTGTCAGTTGTATCATTTTCATTTAGGTCAAACTCGACACCAGATGAAAACCATTATGTCAAAATAACTGTATTAGATGCAATAAAAAGATTTTCAAGATTGCCACCATATTAAAACTAGTATTTTCTGGTTTACCATATCTACTCACATATAAGTGGAAATCAAGTGCAGTGCGGCCCCATTTTAATTTAGGATAAAAAAAGACATCATAAGAAGGTTTTTCGGTGAGAACCACAAGTTGATATGATGTTCTATTTTGGAGGAGTAACAATAACAAGATTTTCAATATGGCTGCCATTTTGTGGCTCAGGTAAGTACCATCTCCATTTAGGTCCAACAAAACATCACAAGTTGTTTGAAGTACAATGTGGATATGATCAGCCATTTAGGAGAATTAGTGATACAATATTGGCACTATTTGATTTAAAACTATCTAGGCACCATAATATATCTCTTGGTGAAAATACCATGTTGATAACACATGGAATCCAAGAGGAGCAATAATATGATATTTAAGATGGCTGATATAGATGCGTACCTGATGTAAGATCAGCCCCATTTTCATTTAGAATCAACTAGACATTATATGAATTCTTTAGCAAAATTTCATCTTGATATGACTATCAATTGGGTGAAATAGCAAGATGTTCATGATATGTGATAGCCATACTGGAGGCAAGGCATCACTATTTTCATTAATGACCAACTTGACATCACAAGAACTCTTCAGGCAAAAAGCCCATGCTAATACAACATTTTTGTTCAGAAGAAGTAGCAATAACAAGATTTTCAAGAAGGCTGCCATTGCTTGATAACTTAAGAAATCTTTTACTGAAACCCAATGTTTATATGAATTTTTCATTCATGAAAAGTAGTGAAAACAAGATTCTTAAGATTGTTAGGCCCAACTCGATATCAAAGAAACAATATTGCAATTTTGAAGATGACTGCTGTATTCAATATACTGGATATTTCAGCAGCAAAAATGTTAGTTACAATCAACTAACCTTGCAGTGAATAGGTCGGAAATGTTTCATGGTAATCTTCTAAGTAGTTAGAAAGAGTTGTGATAACACACTTCTGGTTCTCTAGCTAACCACAATTACTTGTATACTTTATGATTCCACATTAGTATAGCAAAGACATAAAAGATCGGAAAATGTTGGGTGGTTATATTATATAATCTATTTTCAAACATTCAATAGCAAGTAGCAAACAGCTGGCCCAATCTGATGCCCTTCAATGAAATAATAAATGAATGTCACCATCATTTGGCAACTATGGAGAGAGAAAATACTCTTAATGGCATATGATCACCTATCATGTTCTATTCATTACGAATGACCTTGACATTGGAGCCAGGGACTATTGCCAGATAAGGTGTGGACCTGGTTCAAGTGTCATCAAAATATGTCTGGATTAACAAGTGTGTGGATATGGAAACATGGCACTATTTTGCATCATTTCATTTGCTGACCTTGACCTTTACATATGATGTATAACTGAACATGCAAGACTCCTGTCAAGATAAACAAAACACTAAATTTAATTAAAATATCTCCATTTGCTTCTAAGTTTCACCTGCGAGTTGTGTAGAGCTCAATGACATATTTTCCTAATGTTATGAAGATTTAAATTAATTAAAATTGTTAGTTTTTTATATTTATTCCATTACATGCTATTGTAATGTAGCATTATTTACTGGATTTGACATTGTTCAGACATGGAGATCAGTTGTTTGACCAGATTGATTTTTTTTTAACATTTTTATTTTTAATGTAAACAACCATTAATAGAAACATTGTATCTAGGTGCTAACCTTGTTCCAAAATCAGTGACAGAATTTGGTAAACAACTTTTTAAAAAAATAATTCTTTCTCAGAGTAAGAATAATTAAGTTGAGTCATACCAGAACTACATAACAAGTAGCATGTGTCAATTGGTAAAAACGTCTATTTTTGCCAGAAGAATGAATGTCTGACCCTCATCCTGGAATCTGTTTAACGGCTTAGTCATATAACTAATGCTTGATAAACGCTAGTCAGTCAGACTAAAAGCATGTGACACATTAAGATGTATTATGTTGTGACCAGTTTGGGCTGAATTTTATGTTTCTTAAAATAATTGAATTCAAGTGATTATTTTCTCTGGAAATACAAAAGTGCTGTGACAAAGACATTCACTGGAATTTATATGGAATTCAAGACTGGAATAATTATTTCTGTGATTCAACAAGATACTGTTAGTACAACACTGAATTTCACCAGGATAAGAACTGAGATCCACTTAGAACTTTTCATTGATAGGACTTGTTTTTTTAATTCTTAGAATAACTTTGGATTTATTTCATAAAAGTCTAAGTTATTTTTTTTCACTTTGTATTCAAGAGGAAAAAAAACTGGTTAAATTTTACAAAGCTTGTTGTCTTCATAACACTTAGCCATAACTTGTAATCACCTTGATGCAGTGGAAATAGTAATGTTATGTGTCACACCATTTATACATAATATATAAGGCTAAAGTTTTGTACAATATCTTCAATGGTTCAAACGTTATCCACTCCATTAGGATACAGAATTACATTATATCCTGATATAAACATAACTTTGCAGCAGACTTTTCATCAAAATATCTTTGATTAGTCCAATGTTATATGTGAAGCACAATTACATTTCCCTTGCTTTGAGCATGACCAGGCGGCATAACTATAAAGCCCATGGTACGCACCTCACCTTCTAGAGCACCTCACCATCTCACCTTCTCGAGCACCTCACCGTCTAGAGTCATAAACAATAATTTGGCTAAGTTTCAGGAAAATTTCTCCAGCCAATGCAAAGTTGTCTGACAAGCAAATTTGAAAAATATTTATGGACAACATGCTAACATGCATTACTAATTAAGGTCATATTAAAATAAGATCTGTCCAAGTCCATTTGTATCTTTTCCTGACCCAACAGAAATAGTATGTGTGTGCTGACATGAAATACTGTACATTACTCACATCTTAGAAATGACTAAACAAACAACAGTAATAAAGGGCAATAATAACATGTCTATGATATTTCTTACATTATCCTCAACTGCTCCTTGCCATTTAAATCTGTACCAATTTTAAGACCCGATTTGTCTGAAAATAAGCATTAAAGCTCTGCTATCTTCTATCACACATCTTTATGATTTCCAGTTTTTCAATAACTACTTGGCTAGTCAAAGAAACATCAAAAGATTTCTAATGTCATATTTGAATCAACTAAGTGGCAAAGAAAATGAATCAAAGGTAATTGGTCACCATTATAATAGAGGTAGTTGTGTATTAAATGCTTCTGATCTCTAACTACTAAAAGTGTAGATACATTTTACATTTAATAACCAAGTAGGATCACAAAAAGATTTCATCAGAATGTAGATATTAATTGCAATGGTAACTGAAATCAAATAGCATTTGCTCAAATGTCACATTTTATAACTTGGCACCAGATTGTGTCTGTAAAGCATAAAATATTTGCTTGCAAATTTGACTCTGAAATTGCTGGCATCAAATTTCTTCAGATTCAGAAAATTTAAAACAGCCCCCCAAGTTCTGATGAATTAAAATTTCTAAAAGAAGATTGTAAAATCATAAATATTTGTGGATACAATTTCAGCGTTTGGAAGCAAATGAACAATTTTGTAGGGTCATGTACTACTGATTAAAAAATATCATTGTTTATGGTGGATTTGATTTTGTGGATATGCATTACCCATGAAATTAATTCAATTATATCCTCCATGAATATCTGATTTTACTGTACATCAGTGGGAGAGCACTATAACTGATGCTGATTATCACTGAAGTTACTGGTACTACAGTACACTAAACCTGATGCTGACTTTCATTCAAGTTACCGGTACTACAGTACACTAAACCTGATGCTGACTTTCATTCAAGTTACCGGTACTACAGTACACACTATAACTGATGCTGATTATCACTGAAGTTACTGGTACTACAGTACACTAAACCTGATGCTGACTTTCATTAAAGTTACCGGTACTACAGTACACTAAACCTGATGCTGACTTTCATTCAAGTTACCGGTACTACAGTACACACTATACCTGATGCTGATTATCACTGAAGTTACTGGTACTACATACAGTACACTATACCCAATACATCTATACTCGCTTACAAGACTAGTCCAATGCACACTGCAAAGACTAAGATCTGCCATCACATAATTTGCTGGCAAAGCTGGGTCTGTGCAGTTTCTTAGGAGCCATCAGTAGAACAAACCAACATAGACTCTGATCTGCAGACACATTATGCTATGCCATATCTGGTTCATTATAGTTTTCTGATTAACTCAACTTATAAGCGAGTACATGTAAAGTTTGGTAAATTTTTAAAAGACATTTAAGAAATTTAGCACAGAGTTATAAAACAATCAATATTCAAGTGATTTATCTGATTTAAGAACCTTTCCATCAATTTTTTTGTAATGGGACCCCCTCATTCAAGAATCACATGGGCACATGGAACTCAAATGAGGCACAATTTTTTCTGGTCATTTTAAAATATTGAGGTACCACTGGTTTTAGTTCCTGGCCAAAATATTTTTGAGATCTAATGGGTCAAGGATACTTTAGTCTGCATCTAGCGAAGACTCTCGGTCTGAGCTTCAGTTTGACAGTAGGTTGCTTGCTTGCTTACTTCAAATGGCATTTTCAACATAGTATAAATAGTATAAACTTGCCAAGGATTGTATAGTTGTTGTTGGGGGATCATTTGATATGTTAAAATTGTTCCAGTGTTGTTGTTGTTTTTTTGGGGGGTGGGGTGGTTCCAGTATTGTTCTTTTTTGGGTGGGTGTATCATGTGATATGTTAAAATTGTTCCGTGCGGGGAGGGGTTGGGGGGTGTGTGTGTGAATCATTTGAAATGTTAAAGTTGTTCTGAGACTTGTGGCATCTACCATAGATGTATAGTTTTCTCAGGGTGCTCATATGGAAGTGGTTCAGATTTTTATCATGGCAGCTAAAAATTGCCCAGGTCTCACAAGCGTCACAGGAGGGTGTGGGATAACAACCACTTTGTAGACTTTGAGTTTGGTGGCAAGCTTGATGCCTCTCATGTCCCACACATTTAAGCGGAGTCTGGTAAATGCTATGCTGTCTTTGGCAATCTTGGTTGTGACCTCATTGTCTATGTGGACTGCTTGTGAGAGGGTGCTGCCAAGGTATGTGAACCTGTCTACATTTTTGAGCTTATGACCCATTGACAGTGATAGTAGGTTCCAGGTAATCTTCTCCAGAACTGGCTGATGCAGACAGAGCCTATCTTACTGGAAGAGATGGTGTATCCGAAGTTGGTGCATGCTGACATATTATGTGAGTATATATATGGCAATGGGAAAAACTAGCGGATGGTACAGATAGATATTCATGAGATTTCTTAAAAATTGTTGCATGGAACTATGCATTTATAGGTATATAATAAAACTGTTCATTCACATCTCCCCTTGAACCAAATAAGGAATACACCAAAATATTCATGCAAATTAAATTACATATAAAATATGCTGCTTACCTTTAAGAGGAATATTATCTTGTTTCTCTTCTAGGCAAATTGATAGCTCCTGAAATAAGAAAGGATAATTGTTTTGTAAATAATTATGACAAAACTGCAATTTCCATATAATGATATATACAGTATGATATCATTTAGGATCCAAGAAACATAATGACCAAAGCAAAATATGCATTTCCAAACTTAATACATATAATAAGGGATTGGCTAATTATCATTAAGCATTCGTCAGAGGTTTCTTGTCAGACATTTTCACTGAAAATTTACAAGGCAGAGATATATTTCTGAAATATAAACATTAAAATGATAAAATAAATTGTGACAGATAAGAAGACATTAAATTACGTAATAATTACTGTATCATTTGCAGGTCAAGATTAGAATTTTGTTTTATTCCACACCACAGTATATAAAACTTAATTATTAACTGACAACAAGCTGACTTGCTACCTCAAAGTAACATAAGATGGTGATGTTTGTGGGCTTTGTTAATTAGATCTCCAAATAAGTCATGAAGGATGATAATATAAGTTGGTTGTTGCTAAGTATCTTCCTTTCTTAATGGAGCCTTTGGCTTCAAAAATTTAATTCTAAAGGTTAATAATAATAATAATAATAATAATAATAATAATAATGATAATAATAATAACAATATTATTTAAGGTAGAAACATTATTATTTAAGTTTGTTCTTGCAGTCGAAAAGGTGAATTTTAAGAGCATTCTTGAAGGGGACCACTGTGTCTTTGTGTCTAATTCAATGGGTAATTCATTCCACTTTGCTGGGCCATGGAATGCATAATAATGTTGTCCATATGACTTTGTTTTCCTTGTGGGAATAATGAGTATACGATTGTTAGAAGAGGAGTGCAAGTATCTTGCTGATGTATACACATGGGCGAGGCCATCAGTGAAACACAGCACAGAGAGCAAATATTGTGTTTGATTCTGGATCGAATGGATAGCCGTGGAGAGGTGTGGTCTGATTGTGGCATTCTAAGGATGATCCGAGCAGCTGTGTTTTGAACGTTTTGAAGTTTCTGAAGTTAATGTGCTGTCACACATGACAGACCATGTGGATTTAGGACTAATGTAACATCTTTAGTACAAAACATGGAGGCATCATTGAATGAAACAAGGCTTTTAATACCAGTCCAGAAAAGATGCATCCGCAAAATTCCTGAAGATAAGCTCAACGCCATTTTTGTGTTGTATTTCTAGTTAACTAGTGTCTAAACAAATTGGACAACACAATGAACGAAACAAATTTAGTCAGCATCTCTACTATTTGTCAAGCACAGAAACAATTTGAAAACTTGACCTAGTCACCTCTGAATTAAGCCGGTCAGCAAAACCTTTCTAGATTATCTAACAAAGAAAAAATCAGTAAAATAGACCTAACAACCACGTAATTGTTAAGGTGCTTATTTTGGCAGCTTAAACAATAAATTTAATTAGGAGTTCTCACCTTGATTATTTGACTGTGTTGTTGATTTGCTTATTAATTAATAAACAAATCAATGACAAAATCAAAAAATTAATGCGAGAACTCAAATAACCAATGTACAATTAAGCTGAGAAAGTGCCAGATATAAACTTACCAAAAGTGTAACACACAGTGATTTGACAACCTCTCAATACACCAAACCACACGAGTTGTGTGCAGCGAAACATTTTGTACCATGATATACCGTGATATTTCTTGTTATACTACGATATGTACTAAGGTTACTATACTGCAATTAAATTAGAGACTAACAATTTATTATTCTGGCACACAAGCCTGACTCTCTTTTCTAATTTTCCATTTGTCAGTAGTTGAAAAATTGTCTTGCAGTGATTTATAACAAAAACACATCCTATTATATTCATTAATATACTGGATACAATAGAATGCTATCAAATAAATCAGTGCAATATATTTTTGTTTTATATCATGAAAAAAAACAATTGTCTTCAGATCAAAGAAAAATAAATCTCAGATTTTTGGCTCAAAAGAAAATTGTAAGGAAAAAATCCTCTATCAGATGAATTGGCTCTATATGTATATTTTTGTTGATTAAGTTGTAATGTAAAATGTGCAACTATGGTGGGATGATTAAGCCTGTACTATAGATGATACCTTGTGAAAGACACTATGTTGACATTAGAGCACATATTGATATAATAGTAAGTGTTGACACCTGCACTACAATTTACAACCTACAGTATTGATATAACAAGCATGGAACACCTGGATGAGATATTTATCAGAGAGGGCCAGAAAATATAAAGCACACTTACTCAACAAATGAGAAAATAAGTAATGGACTTGAGAAACTGTGTAAAATTCAACAGGAAAAAAATCAATACTTAATACAATAATCTATGCTAGTAAATTACACCAAACAAAAATGGTCTCAAAGTTGGAATTGGTCTGAATAACTTTCACAATATCCCATTTGGCTACCATGATGGCACAAGTGACACTTGTCAAACGTGCGATTAAATGGTTGTAATTAATTATAATTGTAATATTCAAAGTTACTTTGTAACAGATACAATTGTTTTATAAAAAAATAAATATTTTTTTTTACTGTATCATGAAAAATGAAATATGCTGTTAATATTCAGTTCATAGCAACTTAGAAATTTCCAACATTAATTGCTTACAGAAACTAAGTACCAGAACACTACAAAAATGACTGTGCAACATAGCCTTCCATGGCATACCGTATTTACCGTATGTTTTTGGACACTGTATGTTTTCGGACATCGTTTTTTTCGGGGAGAAATCATATTTAAATGCCTTGTAAGTTTTCGGACGTTGCTCCGCTATAATTGTTTCTACAATTTATGTTTTCGGACACAATCTTGGAGGATCAGCTTCGTCGTTTTAATGTAAAATTTACAGCGTGTTTGCCGTTAATTTAACTGATAAAAGTTCGCTTCATTTGGTCGCCAGTTATTTAATGCGATCATGAACGTCCATGAACTAATATAATTTAAAATTATTAATCACATGTATGTATGTATGTATGTATGTATGTATGTATGTATGTATGTATGCAGATAGATTGATAGATAGATAAAAAAATTATATTAAGCCATTAACAATAAATAATGATATCAAAGAATGAAAAGAAGTATGATTTAATGCTGTAATATATTTAAATATCTTATTTAATTTCAAGCAGGTTGTCCATAGCATGTTTTAGGTCCTCGGGTGAAAAGCCCTCAAATTCTGTATCGCTATCATCATCATCCATAATGTTTAATTGTTCGTCATTTCTGATCAGTGCGTTTTCGCTTCCGCTCAGATTGACACTGATGCCGCACACCTTAAAAGATTTCATTATCATTGTGCGTCTTTGGAGAAGATTTTGACAAGGGCGAGTCCCTCCAAGAACTAGGCAGTGCCTCCTCACTTGTTGCATAACATATGATAAACTTATCCATCAAAATTATTACAGTACTAACAATATTATGTTTCACAACGATAGCTATCCAGTATACTAACTTTTGTATGTGGTGGGTATTTTATTTATACTTTTTATTTTAATAGTTTGATTCAGCTAACAAAAATATGATTGGTTGTCAGTATAGACATTGTTACACACGAAACCACTTCATACAGGTGTGACAGTTATGGCTTTGATTAGAAACCATGACCCCTGCTTTATATCATTAAACAATACATCAGAGTCTGTATGGATTAGTAAAATTCATTGGCATTGTCCAACAAAACAAACCCCTTATCCCTGAGGCATTATATACAAAGGTTTAAACATAGTTATTGTTCTACAGGTAATAAACCTCTTGGTAGACGATATATTTGATTGTGGGTGCTAAATGTTAGGTACATCGTGTGCTCTTTTAATAAAATCCAGATGGCTGCCTTTTATTTCCGAACACATCTGTCAAAGAAATCCCACCAGTTATATTATTAACAATTAACACCCAGACACTTTGAAATCTCTGACATGCATCACTACAATCTTCGAGCAGTAGATCATTTCCAGAAAGCAAGCTTTGCTCATTTTAAATCTACCCTCGGCTAGGTGGAGAAAAAAGAAGAGAGAACCATAACAAATGCATCACCTTTATTTTTAAAAAAATATCAACATATTAATCACGCCGACTCGTATATTGCAAATTGCTTTTTATTTTTACCCTTCGTAGGCGTACATACAACACTCACCCCATTTGGAGCCTCTCACCTTAAGAATAGCCATCATACATGTACCGGTGTTTCGACTCTCGATACTAAAATGTTTCTGCCCAAAATATCTTAAGAATTATAACTCCAAAATCTTTTTATTTAGTTTGTATTAATATCTTAATTACACAGAAATAAAGCTTGCGTGCGTTTGTAATGTAGATTTTAATGATCATTAGCAGAAGGTTAAACTGAATTGCAAGATTACTATGTTAATATGGCGGTTCTTTTGGAAAATACGCACACAATCGTGGCTCTAATACATGTATGGCTTTGTTTTCTGGTGGATGGACATGTATCAAATAGACAAAATAGGCAAGTAATGCCCATTTTTCATTAATTATCCCTTCCGTGGTGTTAGATAAAATACTTGTTTTACTTCATGGCAGCACTTTGTCATGTGAGCTAACGGTAACTTCGTTACGGACGGGGAAGGGGTGGGGGGGGCATAATTCTATCTTCACTTGTATGTTTTCGGACACCTAATCAAAGAATTTAATATGTATTCGGACAACAAAAAAAGTAATTATTTGTTGCAGTCCGAAAACATACGGTAAATACGGTATTCATTAAGTGCATAGGATTGATCATTGGCAAATAAGCAGTCTTTCTTAATGGCCTATTGTACTTCCGAGCTCTGTAGTGTCACAGTCATTTAAGATATACTAAAGTGGGTGGAATTATAGAAAGGTGGACAGATGCAGACCTAAAACGATATCAAATAATCTGAACTTTCTATCTGCACTACAAAATACAGAAGGGAAAACCTTATTTTTCGGACCCAATTTTTTTTTCACCCACAATTTTTCCATGTTTGTATCTTGCCTTTTAATCAATAGTGAACTCTAAGACTATCCAAATGCAAACAGCACTACATGGCTTGTACATGTCCAGAAATCAAAATCGGCAATTAGCAGATGCAATTAGGATAAACTAGCAGGGCTGGAACTACTGAGGGGTGCGGACTTCTGGTTAGTCTCCCCCATCCCTTGATTCATTGACCGATACTCCTAGCTTTCTTTGTAATGAACCTATAGAACTGGTAATGTAGTGCCATTTGAAAAATTATTCACTGTTTTTAAAAGTGAACCAGTAGCATGACAACATGATACCAATTCTGCAAGCATGCAGAAAATAGTTACAATTTGTAAGGATATTGCATAACTTCACAGAGTCAAGTTTTTCAACAATATTTCAAATCAAAAGAGCTTTAGAAAGAAATTAATGCTGCTACTGTTTGGGCGAGTTCTTATTTTTCCGATCTGATGGAAAGTACATTTTTTGAAACTGGATGGATCTCTTTGAAGACCAGTTAAAATATTAACACAATGCAGTCTATTAGGAGTAATGACCAAAACAAACAACACAGCCCTGATATGCAGACTTATTTAGCAATGGCAGGCAGATCTAGGTACTGCAAACTGCACAGACCTATCTTTGCCACTGCACAACACTCCCCAGATCTCGATCTCTGCTGATTATCAGGAGTAATCAGAACTACAATCAACACTGCTCTGATATGCCTGCACAGTGTAATGGTAGGTCAGGGTCTATACTATTTGCAGTAAGCAAGTATATATAGAAAATAAAATTTTCCAATACAGAATGATAAATGTGCAACATTTTGTGCTTTGTGAAAATCAAGCTGAAAAATTGTTTTTCAAAATCACATCCCATGAATAGAACTCTGCAGGACTGATTATTAAGGATTTATAAATTTGTCACGCAGTTCATCATATTTTTGTCAGTCTAAAAGGTTAAGCTAGGATTTACTGGATTTTTGTGTGTTCTGGTTTCAACACTTCAACAGCGAGAACTCAAAACTTTGATCAATGTTCATTTACATTTTGATGCACTGAAATAAAATTAACTGGCAATTTTGAACTTCTTATATATTAAATGCAATAACATTATCTGAGAATTATTTATTATAAATGTCTCTTAGTTGGCCTATAATATCAGGTGAAATGTACTTGAAGGAACTTTATTCAGTATACTATCTGTTAAGTGCCAAATTTTTCGTCAGTGAAATCCATTAATTAATTCTTAGTCTAGCCAAAAATTAACTGTTATCTGATGGTAGAGTTTGCACAGAAGAAATGTTTTTCTAACTCGGGGTCACTCTGGTACTATGTTTATAGTAAAAACCAACTAGTTGTATGACAGGTCAGAAAAGGTGAAATTCACATGTAAAGCTGTCAAAAGTGATTTGAGACAAATGGTAAGGTGTTGAGGCAAAATGTGGAATCAGGGGTGGGGCGATCCCTGAGTCATTGGGGGGGGGGGAATATAGTCTCCAAACGAATGAATTTTAATCAGTCTGGGAAGACCTCTGCAAGAGAGGAAGTAAACATACCTAGTAGACTCCGGACGTACTTTTAGGAAAAGACATCCGTAAAATCGTGGTTCCAGGGAAAACTGAATTTGGAATGATTGTAAGACGCCAAAAACACAAGGTATTTAACTCAAATTCACATTTATCATGACGTAAGTTATATGATGTTTCTTCATTACAGATGCATGATCTGTCGATATTTTGTAGGAATCGTTCACGTTTATCATGATGTAATTTATATGATGTTTCGTCGTTACAGATGCATGACGTGTTGATTTTGTATGGATAGTTCGGTTATTACAGTGATTTACTAATGTACTTTTGACTTCTGAATTAGATTTTCACCTTATATACGTAGATAGGTTAATGGGTGTTGTAGAAAACTCGCTGTGTACATTTATGATTGGAAAGTGCTGCATTAATTTTGAATTTATCATATTAGTGAATATGGATTGTGTGCTATGATATATTGCCTCACTTTACGTAATGATTTACGGGAATATATGTGACTTCCCCAAATTCGGATGTCGATAATTAGCGGTAAGACTTGTGTAGTATTTGCTAGCCGTATAAAAGGTATCACTGATAGTAGGATCTGATTGTTCGAACCAGAAAGACGGACGGACAATCTCAACTCTCAAAACCTAACGAGATACTTAGAGCATTTTACCCTTTTCTTTTCAAAGGAAAATAGTTTGTTGGAGAGAAAGAAATAATGAGGAGGTCGAGATCCAAAGGAGGGAAAAGAATTTAGAAGTCAGTGTTGTGATAATCCTACGTTCACCCAGAGGGCAAGTTAAAGTAGAGACGCAAGCAGAAAGAACAGTCGACGCCCAGGTCATGTGAATTTACCAAGTGGTCCAATGTTAATGAACACTCGATTTCGTGATGAAATTTGCTATCAGCTATTAACGGCTAAATTTGTCTATTTTTTTTAGTATTTGAAATTGAATTAATGTATCAATTATTCTAAACTTCGGTTTTAGAGTGCTTTTGAACTAAGAGTATTCAAAAGGAATGAAAATTGTAATTTACTGAGTCTTTCTTCTTTTGATTTTATTTTGATTAAATTCTTTATTTATCTTTACAGAGGCTCGTGGGTTGTCTTTGTTCAAGATAGTGTCTCAGATTACCATATCCATTCTATAACCGGGCAAATCACACTGTAGAGGTCATTCCTTAGATAACGAGTGTTAGCGGGAGGCGGTTTCTGGTGTTGTTTTTCCAAGTGGCGCAATACCTCTGACCAGTGGCTTGTGCAATATTGTACCAATAACGCTCGATACCAAAAACCCCGTTACACTATCCTTCAAATTCTTCAGAGCTCCAAACCACAATATGCAAGCACAATATCTATAATATTCAATGCAAACTTCCCCCACTGGTCAAAAATCCATAGAAAGGAAGCAGTCTTTTAAATTATAACACTTTCATACTTGTTAAAGCTGTGTTAAAAATGCAATCACACACACACACACACACACATGAATCTTTCATTTATTTAAAGTTTAGTCTTGAAAATGGAAATTTGACACTGAAGATGTCAACCTCAGACAAAATTATATCACTGCTATCAATATAAAAATCAAAGTTGGAATAATAGGACTTGTTTGGATTGTGACTGACATGTTTTTCAAGCATTTCAGTTTATTCCTGAAGGCAAAGTTTTAAATTAAACATGCGAGTCAAAGATTATGCCAAGTAATTGAAACATGTAGTCCCAGGTAGATCCTCACACTTTTATGACAGTCATGGAATCTCGCAATGAAATGAAACCAGCACCATAAAACAATTTCACAGCAACTAGCCCATGACAAGTTACTTTGAACAAATGACTTGTTCTAACCAATCTTTGTTTCTTTCAGGTCCCATTTATCTTGATAATTTGTCTTCATTTTCAACTGTCTGAATCTTCACTCTCTCATGCATGCACACAAACAGATATGTGGTCATCAGGGACCATAACTGCCAACAGTATCATGTAGGAAATGGCATTATATTCAGAACCATGTATGAAACAGATATATATTGAAAATACCATAATACTTTACCACTGCAAAATGTGTTAAATAGTGTGGTTTTCAAAAGAAAATAAAGATTTTAAACTTTAGTTTCACCATGGTTTCTTTCAACCATGTTGTAATACACTCCTACTTTGTTATTGGGTATGTAGTAGAAATTCATTGCATCTGGAAATGCATCCAAACAAGGCACACTATGAGGAAGAACTGTATATACATGTATTACATCCATCTTCTGTTTTCATAGCCACTATCTCTTGCATCTTACAATTCTATGTGCCTGTTTATAAAGGCATATAGCCATCTTTTATCGTTCAAATTATCCTGCACATAATAATGTTTCCTGTTTAATGTCAAAGATGTATGCCAGTAATTTTGAATGAGGATACTCATTTTGTTACTTTTGTATTTAATCATACTATAAAGAAGAAATCATACCAACAAAGAGACCTTTTCAAAAATGGATTTATGAATAACATTAACAACTACACATTTATTTCACTAATCAATTCATAGTCAAAACTTACAGAAAAATATATGCACGATTGTGTAATATACTTTATTTTTACAAAAAAACTTACAAACTTCTCCATCAAGAGCACATTTTCTAATCGAAATCACTTTTGTTATGGATCTTTTTCAATTGTAGACATTGGATTAAAGGTCTTAGATGCCGGAAACTTAGTTGTAACAGTAATGATCCACTTTAGAATGGCTCTTGATCTCATTAACATCAAATTCTTCTTAAAAAGCTGAAAATGTATCATCATAGCAAAGCACTATTAATTGGTTTGAGCCATACTTAAAGAACAGGTCTCAAAAAGTATAATTTTAAAGTCATCGTTCTGAAGAAAAAATGTACAAGTTGAGGAGTGCCACAATGGTCAATTTTAAGTCCACATCTATTCCTGATTTTTATCAGTGACATATCGGGTATTACTCTAAGAAATACTTTACAGAAAAAGACCTTTATGAAGATGATAAAACTTAATTAGATGCACAAAGAAACACCCTGGTGAACCTGTCTGTAATCTTCAAAGTGAAGTAAACAACCATCAGTCAAAATGGAATGAAAACTGAATGTTACTTTACAAAGCTTTCAAAATTTTAGGAAACTTCTACCTGGTACTCATCTATCTTAACTACCATGGTACCCAATCAAAGAAAAGTTGTATTAAATATGAACTAGAACTGCTTTGTTGTAGGTTCATCTATGCCAACCCTATGTGAGATTTCATGTAATCATTACTAATACAAGTAGCAAAAAAGTATAATCTGAACATAAAAGGAGCAATCTATATAATACTATATTTACAAAAAAAGATGCAATAATAGCTTAGAAAAGGTGACCAGTGACCAGATACAATACCAGCTTAGAAAAGTTGACAATTGACAAGATACAATACCAGCTTAGAAATGGTGACCAGTGACAAGATACAATAAAAGCTTAGAAAAGGTGACAAGTGACAAGATACAATACCAGCTTAGAAAAGGTGACCAGTGACAAGATACAATAATAGCTTAGAAAAGGTGACCAGTGACCAGATACAATACCAGCTTAGAAAAGGTGACAAGTGACAAGATACAATACCAGCTTAGAAAAGGTGACCAGTGACAAGATACAATAAAAGCTTAGAAAAGGTGAAAAGTTACAAGATACAATACCAGCTTACAAAAGGTGACAAGATACTATACCAGCTTAGAAAAAAAAGGTGACCAGTGACAAGATACAATACCAGCTTAGAAAAGGTGACAAGTAACAAGATACAATGCCATGTTAGAAAAGGTGACAAGTGACAAGATACAAAACAAGCTTACCGTATTTACCGCATATATTGGGACACAAAAAAAATAATTATTTTTTTTGTGTCCCAGAACTTATGGTGAACTTTTTTTAAACCTACATCATGTGTCCCAAGACTTAGGAAATGAAAAACATGTTCAATTCCCCACCACCACCACCACCACCACAACTGGCCACACCACATGTTACAATAAAATAGATAAATAAAATGCGTATTTGATAATAAAATGAAAGAAACAAGAAACTAACCTTGTACTGTTATCATTTATTCACATTTTTTGTCGACATTAGCATTTTATTAAAGGAAAAATATATCCACAAACTCCGTACGAGTAGCGCATGAATCCATAGTGTAATTGCTTTCGTCAGACAACGCAACACATTAGTCACTGACGTGAATATTGAGAAACGAATCATGTTTAGTTGTCCTCAAAGGTTTGAATGTTATTTGAAATTTGGATTCCACAAAATCACATATGAATGAGATAGAGAAAGAAAGAGTGAAAATAATCAGCCCCATTGGTCGAAAGCAACTGACATTTACGCGTGATACGGTGTAAGGTACAAAATAACCAAAAGTGTATTATATCCAGGGTAACAATATGACAATATCTCGCAAACTAAAATCATTATTAGAAATACATTCACTGTGAGTACAAATGACAATCCTTTTGATTCCATAGGTTACAAAAAGTATTATTAAAGCAAGTTAATGCTGTATATACTATTTACCGAATAACTTGAAACCAGTTTTTATCAATTATGACTGCAGACGGCATATAAATGCAAGCCCAGGTGTTGAATAAACACACCTTTTAACAGCCATAAACTCATTGTTTGAACTTACTGGCAGGATATCAAATACAAAGGTTAATTTATTACAAAGCAAGCCGATCTAGGAAGCTGACATTGGATTCCTATTAGCGTGGAGATTTTTTTAACTATGCATGTGTATACAAAGTCGGCCAACATAAGGAAGCCAAGGAAAATGACAACACGTCTCGTATTAAGAGTGCTGATAAACAAACAGTTGTGGACTGTATTGTAAAAGCAGTCGAATCGCTTCAGGACAAACCAGATCTGATCTAAAAATCATTTAAAGTTTGTGGGTACAGTCCTACCCGTTTATCTCGTTATCATCGGGCCCAAGGAAATATTGTCGACATAGGCAGATGTTGAGATAAGTGTTGGGTTTTTTTAGGGGGGGGGGGCCTGAAAAAAAGATAACATGAAAACAGTATCAGTGTGAAATATATTTGTATATTGACAAATTACATTTTGGTTACCTTTGTGTAATAAAATCCAAATTAAAATATTGTATTGATCACAACCTGATACGAAAAACATTACGATATTCAACGTCGGCATTATCACATTATCAAAAAATTTCACAGACCTCTTTGCGAGATGTTCATCCCTTAACTTCCCTACATTCATTCATTCACTGCCCGTCACTCCTATCAGGGTATGGGCCGCCAACTATAGATCTCCAGAGTCCTCTGTCCTGGGCCATTTTTTCTAGCTGGTTCCAGGTGTAGCCCATCTTGGTGGTGTCAGCCCGGAGGTTGCGTCGCCAGGTGTTTCTTGGATGGCCTCTCTTCCGCTTGCCTTGTGGGTTCCACCTCAGCGCCTGCCTGGTGATACTGGTTGGCGGTTTCCGTAGGGTGTGCCCTATCCAGCCCCATCTCTTCTTCCTGATTTCTTCTTCAGCAGGAAGTTGGGAGGTCCTTTCCCAAAGATTGGCATTGTTGATGGTGTCAGGCCAGCGGATCCGGAGAATCCTTCTGAGGCAGCTGTTGATGAAGGTCTGGACTTTCCTGATGGTGGTCTTGGTCGTCCTCCAGGTCTCTGCTCCATACAGTAAGACTGACTTCACGTTGGAGTTGAACAGTCGGATCTTGGTGGTCAAGGACAGCTCTTTGGAGGTCCAGATATTCTTGAGCTGGATGAAGGCGGCTCTTGCTTTGCCGATCCTTGCCTTGACGTCTGCGTCTGTACCGCCCTGCTGATCAATGATGCTACCCAGGTAGGTGAAGGACTGCACTTCTTCCAGGAGACTTCCATTCAGGGTGACTGGTTCGGTACTTGTGGAGTTGATCTTCAGGATCTTGGTCTTGTCCTCGTGGATGTTGAGGCCAACTTGTGAAGACGTGGCTGCCACAACGTTTGTCTTTTCTTGCATCTGCTGTTTGCTGTGTGAAAGGAGTGCAAGGTCGTCGGCAAAATCCAAGTCATCTAGCTGGCTCCACAAAGTCCACTGAATTCCGTTCCTGCGCTCGCTGGTGGACGTCTTCATAATCCAGTCGATGGCGAGGAGGAAGAGAAACGGTGATAACAAGCATCCTTGTCGGACTCCAGTTCGCACCTGGAAGCTGTCTGTGAGCTGCCCTCCATGGATAACTCTGCAGGACATGCCGCCGTAGGAGTTCCTGATTAGGTTGACCATCTTGGCTGGGATGCCGTTGTGCCAAAGGAGTTTCCAGAGGGTTTCTCGATCCACGCTGTCGAACACCTTCTCATAGTCGATGAAGTTGAATGAAGTTGATGTACAGTGGGGAGTTCCACTCTAGGGACTGTTCGACTATGATGCGGAGCGTCGCAATCTGGTCTGTGCAGGATCTGTTCTGCCGGAAGCCTGCTTGCTCATCTCGCAGCTGTGCGTCCACGGTTGCCTTCATCCTTTCCAAGATGACTCGGTTGAAGACCTTCCCTGGCACAGATAGGAGTGTGATGCCCCTGTAGTTGTTACAGTTGCTGAGGTCGCCTTTCTTGGGAAGCTTGATCAGGTAACCTTCCTTCCAGTCTGCCGGTACGTCTTCTTCCTCCCAAATCCTCTCAAAGAGTGGGTACAGCATCTCCACTGACGCATCCAGGTCTGCCTTTAGTGCCTCTGCTGGGATGTCGTCGGGTCCAGCCGCCTTCCCGCTCTTTATCAGGGTGATGGCCTTCCTGATCTCGTATCTGGTCGGTTTCTCGCAATTGATCGGGAGATCCATGTTAGCTGGTTCGATGTCTGGGGGGTTCGCGGATGCTGGCCTGTTCAGGAGATCCTCAAAATGCTCTGCCCATCTGTTCATCTGCTGGTCTAAACTGTTGATGGTATTCCCCTGCTTGTCCTTGACAGGTCTTTCTGGTTTGCTGAAATTCCCGGAGAGTCGTCTGGTGATGTCATACAGCTGTTTCATGTTACCGCTGTACGCTGCCTGCTCCGCCTCAGCTGCCAGTCCATCTATGCATTCTTTCTTGTCCTTCTTGATGTTTCTCTTCACTACTCTGTGGGCTTCTGCATAAGCTTCTTGAGCCTTGGCCTTCGCTGCTCTGGTTCTACTGTTGTAGACTACTGCCTTCTTCCTCTTCCTGTCTTCGATCTTGGTCAAGGTCTCTGCTGTGATCCACTCTTTCTGCTGGTGTTTCTTTGGCCCCACTACTTCTTGGCATGATGCTCTTAGTGTTTCTTTCACTATCTGCCAACTGTTGAGTACACTAACTTCCTTACAAGCCAGATATTTAGTTTCCAGAAACTGTAAATTTAATTTGCATTTTACCTTGCTGTTGGTAGCCATCGTAAATGTAAATAAAGTTAAAAACGAAACTTTCACAGCAAAAAAAAAAAACTTGTTTGAATTACTTTCAAATGTCTCGGAAACGCGTAATCCGTATTTTCACGCAATTTTTATATCTGGGATTCAGAAAATCACATATACAGGAGTCCTCTGTACGCATCAATTTCTTGGACGGCAAATTTAAGGGCTTGCTAGTCCTGCTTCGACCACCTGTTGATTGGGAAATTGTGTTCATCAATTGATCCTTTTACCTGTGCTGATATTACAATCAGAAAATTCAGTGGCTGAATGACCCACAGATGTACATGCTGTCATTGTAAGAGTACATCTGAAGAACATGACCCACAAGCGAGGCGGCAAGATCAAAGACTTAACTAGCTGCAGAGTGGTGAGAAAATGTGCTATGTTTTTTTTTTATCCGACCGCGACATCAAAAGCCTGGCGGCTAGATCAACTAATTGTTGAACAAAGTATGGGTCAGAAGTGGCAGTTTGTTGACATAAATTATTAGAAAACAAAGTACAGTCACTATCTACTGGTATATCTCTCTCTGAATATATTTTTACGAAAAGTGAAAAGAAACAACACTCTTTTTTAAAGTTTTACTTAATAAAATAAACGTTTGAGTACATTTTCTGACATGTAATTTTCGAATGATTTAAAAGGTGTCCCACAATTTACGACTCAAAAAAAGCTATGTGTCCCAGAATATACAGTGCACAAAAAAATTACTTATAAAATAAAATTATGGTGTCCCAACAAATACGGTGTCCCAACATATACGGTAAATACGGTACTTAAAAGGTGACCAGTTACAAAATACAATACCAAATTTGCAAAAGGTAACAAGATATAATACCAGCTTACTAAAGGTGACCAGTTACATTTAATAAAATGACCAGTGACAAGATACAATACCAGCTTTAAAAAGATTACCAGTGCCAAGATACAAAACCAGCTTACTAAAGGTTACCAGTTACAAAATACAATACCAGCTTTAAAAAAAGTGACCAGTGACAAGATATTTAGTGTTCAACTAAATAAAGGAATAAACATATCGATCACATCATTATGAAACTAAACTCATACCTTACACTAATTACGAAAATTAAAAATTACATTCCTTTGAAACATCCCCTTATGTTCATCAGGTTTTGGATTATTGCAATATTTTATATGGTATTTTAGTAGTACAAAGCTACAACAAATGTTAAAGTTACCCAAACAATTTATTGACACTCCAATGAACAACATTTATGGAACAACAGAATGGCTGACAATGTTGTCAGAAATGTATACAATATATATATCAAATCAGGTTCCAAATATCTAGAGTTATTTTAATCAACCAGAGCAGGTATACACTTTATTACTGCTTACAGGACAATTCCAACTTCAAACTACACAGACCAAGCAAGATCTGTCGCTGCATAATATGCTGGCAGATCTGTGTCCATGCATTTTGTTAAGAGTAAACATTAGAACAACACAGACCCTGATTTGCAGGCAAGTTATGCTATGGCAGATTATGAGGCTTGTTGTTTGCAGTTTTATTTGACTTGTATGTATGGTACTCCTAATCCTTGTATTCTAGAGACCTTATACAGAATAATATTCCAAAGGAAATAAAAACATGCTCCAAGTGCAGAATTCTTTCATGGAAGGATAATAGCTGGGATACAGTTACATACTAAGTGTCCACCATTTCCTGCTGACATTTCCATGTGAATTAGTACATATACTGTCACATACTTATCTTTGTAAATTTTTTAATTACCAGTTGATGTGTGTGGGCTGAAGACAAATGTGACAAATGTGTTGTGGATGTTTCTATGAGCAGTGTTTTTGTGTGATATTTATGTGCCAAAACAATTGTATATAAATAGGGGACCTCAAAGTTGTTTTGTTTTTAAACCAAGTCACAATCTTAAAAAAAATTATTATTATTATTATTATTATTATTATTATTATTATTATTACCATAGACATCTTTAACATGATACTTAAAAGTAATAGTGTGTGTGTGTGTGTGTGTGTGTGTGTGCACGTGTGTGCATGTGTGTGTGCATGAAAAGTGATCAATTTAATAATAGTTATGAGTGATCAAAGTTATAATTTGCTGTAAATTACACATGCTATTCATGAAAGTTATCAATATACTGTAAATATACATTTAGTCATTAATAGTAACATCAGGGTTATATTGTAACTAAACACACCAGCCATGAAAAGTGAATGCTATAGTCTGTAGTAAATACACACCAGCTATCAAAAGTGAATGCTATACTCTGTAGCAAATACACACCAGCTATCAAAAGTGAATGCTATACTCTGTAGCAAATACACACCAGCTATCAAAAGTGAATGCTATAGTCTGTAGTAAATACACACTAGCTATCAAAAGTGAATGCTATAGTCTGTAGTAAATATACACCAGCTATCAAAAGTGATTAATGTTATCTTTTTTTTCTAAAAGCTGCTTATATTGAAAGATCTGTTAATCAAAACTGCTTTGCTGAAAGCTTAATTTTATTCAAGTATGGATAAATAAAGCAATTATTCATCTGCAAATTTGTCTTTCTATAAGACACATTTCTGCACCAAATTATCACAAACTAAAAACTAAATTCTGGACTCTGCATTACAGTTTTGAAAGAAAACATGGACACAGAGCACTGTGCCAGAAAAACATCTGGTGCAAACTATATTACAAACAAAATTGGAACTTTATGTTTGCATTGATTGATTAACAAATCAACCTGCCATGCACCAACAACAAGCTTCAATGTGGCTGAGCAATCTAAGTTTCCAAGATATTTGACCACAGGCAGTTGAGGGAGAGGTCATGTTCCATTCATAATGCTTTATATTCTGTAGGTTTTAAACCCTGCAATTTTACTCACAGTACATATATCAGCATCTTCTGTGTGGCCAAAATTTCTTTCATTTATCAGTGTCATATTGCAGTCCATGTCAAAGCAAGTCTCTTGCATTTTTTTATGGAGATCTATTGTTTTCTTTGATTTTTTTTTAAATAAAGAAAATATGAATATTACTATTTAAAGCAAGTTTTAACAACTACAGAACAAATGTTTATATTTTAACTTATCCATAACATGGTAATCATAATATTTTTATGACTCGAGGATTCACCTAGAATCAGACAATTTGTTATCTGACTCAAACATATTGGATTGTCAAAAATTGTTTTCATGCATGACACTGATTTTAAAGTGAGTAGGTGTCAAGTGCTGATAATTCTTTGACAAGTGTATCTACAAAGAAAAGGTACTCATCTCCAATGATTATCTACCAGGTGGATTTCTTTCAAAGCATTATTGATGTACTGAAAATGTAGCAAGCACAGGTGGTGTTTATGATTTGTTGTTTACATAATTACAGGATATAGATGTACACTTACTGCTGAGAAAACAATTAAACAAATAAAATGTGTTTTCAATTCCGAAAATTGGCTTGTCAAATATGTTGATGCAAGTCACCAATTTCAAGGTGACTAGATGATAATTGAGAAATAAATGGATAAAATAAGTAAAAACTTCAGTCATGAACAATCTATCTTTCATTATTGTTGATGTAATTGATGACATGAATCTGCTTTAATGTCTAGGCAAAAACAAAAATCAATATGGATGGAATTTCTAGCTCTAAATCAAGCTGATTTAAAGACAAATATGAAATACAAAATGTTGAAGTTCCATTGTCATTAATTAATTAATATTGCTGGCTAGAATAAAACTAGGAAAATAATCCAATGTAGTTAACTTTTATAAGCACACTTTGACTGCCAGAGAATAAACTGTCAGGTAATTGTTCAATAGAAATATTTACTAATAAACTGTCAGGTAATTGTTCAATAGAAATATTTACTAGTCTCAGGTCTCATGCTATCCAATTTGTACAATCCACCCAACCACCCACAAAAAAGCTAGCCAACCTTGCATTTCCCAAAGAAAGTTTATAATAAATTTGTATATATTTCCTATTATAGTCAAAACAGTATCCTTTGTATATTCCATAGTTACAATAGTTTATGCATTAAAAGTTATTATAATACAAGGAATTTGCCAACATAATAAGTGTAATATAATACAACATTCCGATTTTAACATTAGTGTTTGACTGCAACCTTCTTCCCCTAGAAGACAAAACACAAATGACAAAAGAAGTAATTAGCAGTCAAAATAAAGACAGCTTGAACCTTGTGTAAAGAATTGTATGGCAATGTGAGCCAAATCTGGGAATATTTCTGATCTTCCAATGCAGTAGGCTGAGCCAATGGCGCCTGCATTATGAGAAAAGAAATGACATAGCCCATAATTACATGGAAGACTAGAAGACCTAACTCCCCAATTAACCATGATTTAAAGCAACCTTAGCAGAGATAATGAAGAACATGGTAATTATAAGCCTGTGATGTCAGTCAAAATATTCACTGCTTAATTGGGCATAACCTTCCTGCTAAGCTGACCTCATTACCATACTGTTTACATACTGTATAGGGGTGTACAAGAATTATAAATCAAGACACTACAAGTTCACACAGACAACATAACCTATATATTTACTTATAAGTTGAGTCAAACTGCAGACAACAAAGATACTAGTCTGCCATACCATAATGCGCCTCCTGATCAGGGTCTATATTACTTATCCTACTCATTATTATTAAAACACTACACAGACCCAGATATGCCAGTACATTATACAATTGCAGGTCTGGGTTTTTGCAGTCTGTTGTTGAATTTGTCTAGCAAGCAGGTCCTTACAGTAATCAATCTTGAGTTATCTGATTAAGATACCAGTCTCATAACCAAATGGGTGTTGGTCAATCTAGGAACCATAAGGGTGTTGGTAAGTCTCATAACCAAAAGGGTGTTGGTCAAACTCATGATTAAAATGATATTGGTCAATCTCATGACTAAATGAGTGTTGGACAATCTCATGACCAAATGGGTGTTTGTTAATCTCATAACCAAAAGGGTGTTGGTCAATATCGTGACCAAAAGGGTACTGGTCAGTCTCATAACCAAAAGGATGATGGTCAACATCATGACCGGAAGGATGTTGGAACCAAATGCTGTTGCCATGATAAACCTCTGGGAAAGGCACTTTTCTCAGATTGCTTAAGCACAACATAACCCTTCATGTTTTGATGTGTTAATAGGCACTAATCAATCGAGCATTATCAACCATGTAATACACATAAATGTGATGATCCGTTAGTGTTAGCTGGAAGTTTGTAAAGAGCATGGATACTGTTTTGCAACTTTGACATTTTGTTTTTAATCTAATTGTTAGTTTACTACACACATATGAAAAGTAACTTATTTTTCAAAATATACACCTGACATTTGCAGAGTATCTTCTATCTTTTTTAATATAAACCAAGGTTTGCAGCAAAACATATTATTATTTATTACTAGCATACATGTCTCTGATATTCCAAAAAGTAGTTAACTTGGTAGTTTTGGAAAGGCTAAATGATAGGCACAATCAAGCCAAATTATCTCAAACCTCGATGATTTCAAGAACCTGTGTATGCTGTTATGATTTGGTCTTGTCCCCAATAAATACTTTTTTTAATGCTTATTTTCCCCACTTATCTAAACAGATGTGAAGTCAATAACCCCGTTTTGCAGGCACATGTTTCAGTCCAAAATAACATGTGGACCCACTGTTTTTAATGTCCATTTCTGAGAAATAATCAGCAAAAAGCTTACAATTTTTATCAGCTATGTTTTGCTATTACAAGTCGCAAGTCAACACTAACAAAAGAAAATACTTTAAAATAGTAGTTCTACATACTTTGTGAAATTGAAAATGAAATTCTTAAAAAATGGGGCAGCACACATCAAAAACTTGCTGAGATCATACATCAATGCTGCTGCTGCTGCAGGGCTTAATGCCATTTTTCAGCACAATATAGGCCATACATGGTAGCCAGTAAAATTGGTGGAGGAAAAAGCCAGGAAAATCCCCGGAAAGAACCACTGACCCACGAGAAGCTACTGGCAAGCTTTCTCACATACCCACATTTGGCCAAATCTGAGACTAGAACCCATACAGACAGAGGTGAGATGGCAGTGATCAGTAATGGATAGCGTTTTAACACTCGGCCACTCGGGGGCCCAAAAACATCAATGCTAAGTCATTTGATACAAGACTATTGTTAACACATGCTCTGTTCTTCATAAATCTGACTTTCTCCAAGTTGCTAGGACAATTACACATTTCTAGTTGTTCTTCTCTGAATAATATATTAAGAATACATGTCCTTTCATTATTTTACAAACAGTATGCAGGCTTTAATATTTCCATATTTTTGTACAACAGTATTAGACAGGGGTTTATTGTTGACATCATGTAACTATTGGACCTAAGATCGCATGAACATAGAAGTTGTGCGATTTGTATAGTCATGTGAATAGCAATGCAAATGGCAAGCACCAGGTCATATGTCATAAATGCTGTAGTTGTGTCTTGTCTGTCAGTGGATTAAATACGTAACAATTATAATAGTCCCAATTTATCCAAGAAATAAATCACTTTGCTATCTATTTCATGTAACATCATTTAAGTTTTCTATGTCTGCTGGTATGCAGCTACTATCATAATTTTCCTAAGTCAGAAAACATGAAGAAAGAAAAAACACAACACCAAAACACTTCAAATCATTTTAATGTAATGCATTCGGTAAGGTCACATGTTTAATAAAAACAATTTTATTATAATTCTGTCTTTAAGCCAAAAACATTTGCCTACAGAGTTTGAATTACTAGCAAAACTCTATTTTTGTATCGTCTGCTATGTACAGCTGGAGTCTGAATTCTGTTTAAAAAGTTATGAAATCACAACATTGGTTAGTAAAGTAAAACTGTATAAACAAAAAATAAGTAAGCTTTTTTTCAACTATGACCAGTTAGCCATTAATGTTCCAGTACACCAAAGAGTAAGAGCCACCAATAAAGGTCAAGGATTATTTAACATTACATTACGATTTTTATAAGTCTGGACCCAGTTATGTTGAAAAAAAAACACCCCACCCCTCATAATTGAGACAACCAGGTTTGATTGTACTTACACATGCACATTGAGATTGATGAACAAGGTCACCTTATGACATTTAATTGCTTTGGGTCAGCTCTAGCTGCAAATACCACAGACCAGGTTCTGCTGTCACACAGTGTGCTGGCAGAGCTGGATCTATACAGTTTGTTAAAGAGTAATCAAAAAGAAGAAACAGAGATCTTATGTGCCTGCAGGTCTAGCTAAATGTTGCTTACTGTAGGACCCAACTTGAAGACATCAAGCATTGGGACAAAAACATACTTGGAATGTTCCAAATGACCATCACTGACTGTTCTGGGTTGCAGTATGTTCATCTACAACTAAGACTTAATAATGGCAGATTCTTTGACATGTCACATTAACAAGTATACAAGAGTATCTTGTTTATATAAAGAAGACTGAAGTTCTCCTTGAAACCTAAATTTATGGCAGGAACAATATTTCCATTCATATGGATTGCTTGCTCTTATTAGGTCTAGTATCTGGAATGTGTACTGCTGTATTTATTTCCACAAATCACAGAAATACATTATTTATCACTGTGTCCAAAGATAAAACATCTCTGTGTTGGTAGGGGTGTTAGGGTCAATGAAGCATACTTTCCAAATTACATCTACCTTTGATGGCAAATGCTTTACCAACTGAATGATCTGATAAATAATGTCTGGTAAAATCATTAAAGCATATTTATATACATCACAGCAAGGATAAAGGCAGTCTCAAAGGAATTCCTTGGGGCACACTTATTTACACTGAAAAAACACTTGTTTACACAAACACACAACTTTCCTATCTTAAAACTTCAGAAAGGGACCTCATACACATACAAAAACTACTATAATTTTATGTAGCTAAATATGACTTTCATCTACAACACTTGTCAGAAATAGCACATAATGTATAAAAACACGATTTGAAAACATCTGCACATTTTCAGTTGCAGCAGAACTTGCTTAAACCTCTTAATGTTGGGACAAATGGTTCTGATAGGTGGCTGGTTTACAGAGGTTTGATCTATACTGGAATAACTCAACTGGACCTAAAATATATATGTACATAAAACATCCCCATTTACAGCACATTAAATCAGTACATTAAGTTTACTTTTATCTTAAAATAGGTACCATACTTCCATACTGTCATCCTACAATACTCAAATATAGATGAATGACCAAGATCACATAATACCATATAATTGCTTTTAGGTTGAATCCAACAGCCACCAAAACACCCAGAATGAAGAGGCAGCAATTTGCTGAAAAACTAATCATGAATGCAGGTGACCTCTGACCACTCAATATAGTTCAGGGGAAGAGATTAAAAAGTTGAATGCCCCTTGTACAAAGAGACAGGCAAAATAATTATTTGCAAATATGTTCCAGGTGTCTGCTATGCAATTTTATACAAGTAACTGTTAGAATGATCCCACTGCTTCATTCAAGAACCAAGCAGTAGACTATAATAGTGGACAAAAAAAGTTATGCAATACATACTTTAGTGTAGGTGTGAATGCTGACAGATTTCCATATATCCCAACTATTCATGAATAGTGAAAGGAAAAAAAGAAAAGAAAATGTATATAATTGTTCACCTGAAAATTCTAATGACTGAATCTGTATGTTTCTGCAATCTGTGTAAGAGGTACATACTGTAGTCAGCTGAACATATTTTTTAAAGACATAGTCATCTTACTTTGATATTTCAGAAATTTATGAACCAGGATAGTCTCAACTGAATGCTGAAGTTTAATCTTGATAAAATCATTTGTGATTAATGGAATCATTTGAAGGCATCAGCACTGAATATGTCCATAATCTGGAATACTTAAGCCTGATCCCGCATTATAAACGGGTATGTGAGTGAACAGGGCATGAGTTATCAAGGGAGTAGAGTAATTAGAGTATAGATTTCATTCATGTTTTTATATATATATGTAACCACTGAATTTGGGGGGGATTTAATTTGTGGGATTCAAAACAGTTTACATGATATTGATTTTATTGTATGACGGGATGTAGGAGTAAATAAAGTTGAAATATATGAATAGCAGATGCTATACAAGGTAAGCTGTTTTTTTATTTCACTGAAATCCAGCAAAAACTAATGAAATAATGAATATAAATGTAATAAAGTTTTTATTATCAGTTTAAGTAGTCAGCCATGATGATGCTCTAGTACTCAGCCTCAGTAGTCTTAGTAACTGATATGATAACACTCAGCAGTAGTGAAAATGGGAAATAGCTGTACTAGTGTTACAGGGTTAAGCTACAAGTCAGTCTTTTGATCCTTTTACATGCAATGAAGTACCCAATCAACATGTCTCCATGATGTGAAGTTTTCAATTGATGTGGATGGCCATTTTCTCATCCATTGATTGTCAATAATAAATGAAAAGGGTGATATGAATCTCTTCACTCTTGGTAAATGTAGCAGTCTTAGCTCAGCTCTTGGTCAGTGATAAGTCTTTTCTCTTTGGCATCATAGCAGTCTTAAATCTTGGTCAATATAGTGATCACTGGTCTTTTAAATTGGCAACTAAGCAGTCTCAACTCTTGGCCAATGTAGGGGGCCCCCGAGTGGCTGAGTGGTCTAAAGCGCTGTCCATTACGGATCATTGCCATCTCACCTCTGCGTGGGTTCGAGTCTAAGATTCGGCTAATGTAGTTATGTGAGAAAGCTTGCCAATAGCTTCTCGTGGGTCAGTGATTCTTTCTGGGGCTTTTTCCCGGGTTCTTTCTCCACCAATAATACTGGCTGCCATGTATAGCCTATATTGTGCTGAAAAATGGCGTTAAACCATAAAAAACAGATCTGGTCAATGTAGTGATCAGTGTTTTTTTTCTATTTGGCAATGTAGCAGTCTTAACTTTTGGTCAATGTAGTGATCAGTGGTTTTTTCTATGTGGCAATGTAGCAGTCTTAACTTTTGGTCAATGTTGCTGACTCAGCTCTTGGTCAATGTTGTCTTCACTTTTGGTAAATGAAACAGTCTTTGTTCTTGGTTAATGTAGTGGTCTTAGCTTTTGGTCAATGTAGTGATCTTAGCTCTTGGTCAATATTGTGATTAATTTAAGTCTTAGGTCTTGGTACAGTGGTCAAATATACCTATAAACCTTGAACTGATATGAAAACTAAAATTCTTGTATCTTTATAACACACACAGATATATATATATCTGCAGTGAGGCAGTTTATAGCGTGATGTCTAGGACTGGGACATCATGCTATATGCAGACATGTAGCACGATGTCCCAGCCAGTCACATTATCCTGACACCAGTCCAACCATTCCTAACACTAACCTCTTAATGCTGAGCATCAAGCAATGTAGCTGTTTGTACCATTTTTGTAAGTCTTTGGTATGACTTGGCCTAGGATCAAACACACGATCTCCAGCTCCCGTGGCAGATGCTCTAACCACTAGGCCACCAGAGCAGTTATATATATATATATATATATATATATATATATATATATATATATATATATATATATATATATAAGCTTAATTTCAAAGTTAAGTTAAATTTCTAATTAAAAACTATTATATTGATTAATCATTATCGTCTAGCACAATGAAAGTTTGTAAAAGCACTAGTCTAGTACGTTATAGACTTGTTATCTGTTTGTCTGAAAAAATAAAGGAAACAGCCAGACAGGCTGGTACCTACAGAGGACAGGCAGTGATTTACTCCTTCATTGGTAGATACACTCAATAGAAAATTGATATGCCCCTCTATCCAACAGACATGACACAATACCCATAGGTATGTGTTTATAGTTTTGAGAGGTGAGGAACTAAATACTTTCACAAAATCTGGAAAATATATACCTTCTAGTTTGAAATGTATTTCTCTCCTTGACTTTGTAACCCTCTGTCAAAACCCTCAATACAATACACTATCATGTATCAAACTAGAATACTTCAATTGTAATAAAAGTCCTGAAGCATGAAATTAAAACAGGTTGTCCAGGTGAATGGTGCTCAAGTTTTGACTACTCAACCCTGGTTGTCCCATTCATAAGTATACTGTGATGGTTCTGCCCATCAATTCTTAGAGGTCGAGATCGGCGGGGGGGGGGGGGGGGGGGGGCTACCAGTGATGAAAGAACAAAATAATTGTGAAATTTGCTCCAAGCTCTTTCAGCCATACCTATCCATTCAGATGCAAGGACTTCTACATATGAAATCAAATGTGCGAATTAATCTAGTCTCCCAAATAGGTACATTGAGACTGAGGTACTTCTGAAGGTGGTTTATTTATGCTTGCTTATAAGTCGAATGAAATTGCAAACAAAAAAACCCCTTGATCTGCCCTATCATAATGCACCTACAGATTGGAGTATATGGTGTATTCTTTTTTTTTTTTTTTAAACTGATCATTCCTAACAACAGCACAGAACCAGATCTGCCAGTGCAATATTTGATGACAGATCTGCCAGTGCAATATTTGATGACAGATCTGACAGTGCAATATTTGATGAGATCTGACAGTGCAATATTTGATGACAGATCTGGTCTGTACAGTTAACAGTTCAACTTGCCTTAGAAATATGTACATATCGTACATGTTTGAAATATGTTTATTGGTAATTCGGAAATAGTTTTGGGGCTATGTACCTCTTCTGTCTCCATGGAGGCTAAACAAAATCCACCTTTCCACTGATCCTGACAAGTGTGCACTTCTCCACTGTTCTTTTGGTTTGTTTGTTTGATTATGATTTTTAACGTAGCTTTAATAATTTTCAGTCATATCGCTACGATGTCTGCATTGAGACATTTTATAGTGATGTCTAGCACTGGGGCATCATGCTGCAGACATGTGGCATGACGTTCCACCCCGTCACATTATCCTGACACCAGGCCGACCATTATAAACACTAACCTCTTAATGCTGAACACCAAGAGATGAAATGGTTAGTACCATTTTTGTAAGTCTTTGGTATGACTCAGCCGGGGATCGAACCCACAACCTCCCGTTCCCACAGTGGACGCTCTAGCCACTAGGCCACCAGAGCGGTTAAAACTGAGTGTGTAAACACAATATTAAAATCTGTTGCACTTTTATCCTTTTTTGTGTCTTCAAGTAATCTGTAGGTTTTTTTTCTCTCTTATTTTAATACACTGTGCATGTGAGTTTACTTATTTCTGTTAATTTCATGACTTTTGTTCTCATCTGCACAGGAAAAAAATAAAGGTGAAAAAGGGATATCTCAGCAGCAGCAGGCTCCAATCCTGAGTAAAGAACTTTTCCTTAACAGACAGCAGATTATAGTAATGTTTTCATAGCTTTTGAAACATTTCTGGTGCTGCAAAAACTGGCAAATCTGAGCCTGATTGCTGGAGGGGCACTGTGGTCTAATAGTGTATTAAAGAAAATAAGGCTTCCTTAACAGTTTTCTTCTTTGCCGTATTTATTTAAAAGCTCTTTTATGATAATGATGCAATATCCATTAGCTCTATTTGTTTCGGGTTTTCTTTAGAAATGAAATTAAAGTTAAGCTTACTCTTCTACCCAATGCATAAGGTTTGATACTTTCATTACCATCTGACACGAAGATTAAAGCATCAATGAAAAACGGACAAAAAAATTACACTGCAAATTTCAGTACACATCACCCGATTAAAAGAGAAAGAATAAAAATATTTGGATCATAACTAACCATATATTCTCATTTTAGTCAAACTGCAAACAACATTGACCTTAATCTGTCATCAATAATGCACCAGCAGAGCTTGGTAATTTTTGTTTGTTCTATGTATTACTCCCAAACAATTGTATGGATCCAGATTTAACAGCATATTATGCAATGGCAGATTTGGGTCTGTGCAGTTTTCAGTTTAACATGACAATAATGTGAGTATACATTGTATATGATAAAAACATTGGTAATATGTTACACAAGAAAAGTGCATGTGAACTAGTACACATGAATTCATGTTGGTGCATTAGTTCAATAATGATACCTTCATTCATTCAACAACAAAAAATTCACATTAATATTTTCTATTTAAAGCCAAGAATTTCAAGTAATCTAATGCATATTTGTACAAAGGATATATAAAAGCTCAAGTAAATATTGGCTGTTACTAAATTAAGAAAGGTTTTGAAAACTGCCTGTTAACCTTTGCACCAGTTTTTCTTATTTGAAATCCAACCATTCAGAGAACCCAACATAGTAAGATCATCATGTCAGTGATAGGATGAATAAATTACACAACTAAGATAAAATAATCCAATCTTTAAGGTTATTTAAAACCCATGAAAACTGCTGGAAATAGATCAGTCTGTAAAAAATAAATCATGAAGGCATGTAAAACAATTAAAATAAACAAGCAACCTTCACAGTTCTTGCCAGGTTTTGAGTGCATGAATCTTGCACCAAGAGCTCAATATATTGCCTTTTTTTCTCATTCATATATATATATATATATATATATATATATATATATATATATATATATATATATATATATATATATATATATATATATATACACATACATACATACATACATACATACATACATACACACAAGGAAGCCTTATAGATTGGGAATTCCAGTTAAGGTATGATCATATTTTGTAGACACCTGTCCTCACTAGAAATGACAAAACACTGACTATTATCCTTTTGTGAACATGTGTCAATCTATACAAATGTACAAACAACATCCTTTTGTGAACATGTGTCATCTATACAAATGGTAAAATACTGACCATCATACTTTTTTGAAGATGTGTCAATCTATACAAATGTATTGACTATCATACTTTTGTGAAGATGTGTCAATCTATACAAATGTAAAAAGATTGACCATCATATTTTTGTTAACATGTGTCATCTACGGTATTGCAATGAACTGAAGGCAGTAGAGAAAAGGGGACTGTAAAAAAAAAAGGTTTTGTGGACTAACCACTTTTAATTTAAAAAATTTAAAGTTGTGGATAGATTTATCATTCAAGTAGTTAGTGATGCTATCATAAATCTAAAGTTGTATTGTGGTAGTGTGTGTGTGTGTGTGTGTGTGTGTGTGTGTGTGTGTGTGTGTGTGTGTGTGTGTGTGTGTGTGTATACATACACATATATAAACTCGTTGGTGAAGTTCAACTGCAAAGAAGAAAGACCTGCCATCATAAAATGCAATGGCTGAACAGGGTATATTTTGTTGTCAGAATGTGAAGAGAAAGGAAATAAGATCTCATATCATTTAGAAACTATGTGGAAGAGCAAAACTTTTAAACTTTGCAGAAAATCTGAAGAATAAAAACCATCATAATTTACCAGACTTTTATTAATTAGACAAAGTTTACAAGTTTCATTTACTCCAACAAAAAGTCAACTCATGTAACTGTATTGCAACAAAAATGTATTAGCAATGTCAAGGTCATCAAGCTTCTATAATGACACCCTGCATGATACCATTAAAAAGACATGGTAGTACATCACAGTACAAAAAACTGGCACCTGCAATCATTTTTTTAGGGAGGTATGCAAGACTTGTTGAAGAATTTTTTTAATGAGAATCTGAAGGAAAAGAAATGACACAAAGTCAAACAAAATTAATGGAAACAAAACAAATCAACTAATTTGAACTAAGGGAAAAATGATGCTAGTGCATAAGGTTCAACACAATCACAATGTACAACACTATTTTATCAGAAATTGGTTCGGGGGGGGGGGGGGTAAACTATCCTACAGCTGCCATGAAAATAACAGACTGAAAGATGCCATTCTGGAAACCTAAGTAAGTCATCCCCTTATCATGACCTCTACCCTGCCTTTAGAGTAAAATGGTTTAATTTGTTCACAGGCCCCTAGTGGTCAGGAGTGTATACTAACCTAACTGTACCATGAATGGAATGTTTAAGAGTATTCATTTCACCTTCAAGAGGGTTCAAAGAATGTGTGAAGACCTATAGTACAGAACACAAGCTCAATCTGAAATTGCAATCAAAATTCCTGAAGAGTTGCCATTTATGTAAAAAAAAAAACATCATAGATCACAAAGACAAAGCAATTAAATCATTTCTTACATGCCAACCCCTAGAGAGGTATAAACATAATTATTACTAATACAAGTGGCAAGAAAGTGTAATCTGAGTGTATATATATTTATATCATATATAAAATGATTGCAGGTGCAAATACTGCAATATATATATATATATATATATATATATATATATATATATATATATATATATATATATATATATATATAGTGTAACATATATTAGAAGCCATAATTATAGGAAACTACTACCTAGATCTGCAGCGGTTTAAAATTCTTGTCACAGATGGGCAAAATCAACATGGATTAATACCATATTACAAAGCACTAATTATTTCCATCCAACATTCCCTTTCACTAGTCTACATGTCTAACTTTTGCTGAACAATCACAAAGTCTGCAATAACTGCAATAAGCATGATGTGCAGTTAACTGTATCAACTGTTTTGTCCTTTTTCTGATAAACATTAGGACCCAGCCGAGTAGATAATTTTCGCAGAGTACCCAATCAGAGTATTTGGATGTACTATTTGCCAGATCCGGGCACGAACCAATATTAAGTGTGACTCCATAGAGTACCGTTTGTTTCACTATCGTTTCCAAAGCTTAAACTTTTTGTGTACCGTATACCGTATATATCGCCTATAAGATGAAAATTTTTATCAACTAAAATTATTATGCATTAAAAAACTTTTTTTTTTAAAAGTTCGATATTTATTGAATTATTTTACTTGTAACCATTTGTGCGTGTATTATTTGCCGAGTCGAATACTTCCGAAAAACCGGATATTCGGCCAAAGCAAATGTCCGAGGCGATTTCCGGTTAGGCCCAAATAAACATGTTTTCAAAAAGTTCAAAAACATCTTTAACATTTATTAGTCATATACTGGTAACATCCACAAGTCACATTAATAAAGTCTGTTTCACATAACACATTAGGTTTTTGCTGTTTTCGCATGAAATGCAAGTAGGAAACACATTTTGGGGACTATTTCTGAATATATCCTAATATATTGACTTCCAAGCAATTTTCCATTAGCCCAATGCCAAGTTGTGCTAAAAACATTTTCCATTTATTATTTTGCTAACAGATAAGCAAAAGGTCAAAAAAAAATTTTTTTTTTTTTTTGCTTATTGGAACCTATAATTTTCATATGGAGAAGACTCTTTATTAAAAATGTCCATCTTACTTTTTTGCACAGGTTCATGTCTGTGTGCACTTCACTTCAGGCCTGTCTGCCTTAGATCTGAGGCCATAAAGTCTAAAATCTGGCTACAAAATCGGATTCCTACCGGGGTGCATTTTGGGTAGAGAAAAAAAACGGGTAAAAAAAATGAGGTTTTTCCCTCTATTTTGTAGTGCAATTAAAATGTCCAGATTATTTGGTATCATTGTAAAGATAGACAGATTGTCTACCTTTTTATAATACCACCCACTTAAGTGTATCATACACGATCTCAACGCTACAGAGCTTGGCAGCAGGCTACTTAGTAACCTCCTGTCCTATAAATGTGGACTTCTAGGGGTTAATGTGTTAGTGTACCAAAAAAGCATAATCCACATACATGCAAACACAAGATGTAAATAGGTGGTAGAAAATGTAATGATTGTACCAAAAGTGTAATGCTTGGCAAATGTTTAATTTTCTAGTACTTTAGTTTCTTATATGGCAAGGAAGTAGTGCTATGAAACTAGATCAAAGTCTATAAAAACCATACACGAGAAAATGATCTGATTTAACACATTCGGACCAATCCCGTCTGTATGCGTTATCTGGTTTCTCTATTCAATGGCAGATCCCACCATAAGCCAAAGTTTGTTGATGGCATTCAGTAGCCTATCCAGTATCCTGTCTCAAGCCATGGTGAATGTCTCTAGAAATTTTTTTCTTCTAAGAATCAGACAATATTATTATTATTTAGATGCCAAGGCCAGTTTCACTACACTTGTTCTGTTCATGAAAAATCGTAAATGATAGTGGACACAAGAGTAATTTTTGAAAATCAGGAAATGAGACATCGCACACTTTAAACATGTTGAATAAAGTAGTGTTTTGTGATAAAACCCAGGTGTCAAAACCGTCTGTGCACATGAAGAATGCCCATTGTCAACAAGATTGCTGACAATAGCACCTAGCTAAAACCACATGGAGAATAATGTCACAATGGCTGACATGCTTTGGGCTGTGTCATGAATCATGGAGGGAGCATTTTGGCTGAAACTGAGAAAAAGATTGATAGCAAGAAGTTTTATTTCATTTATGGCCAGTCATCAAACAAAATAATTCACAATTGGTCTTTTGTGTATGGAAACACACAGATAATAATTATTTTCTTTACAGGGCCATCACAGTCTCCTGGCCTTAATCCATCACAGTCTCCTGGCCTCAATATAAATGAAATGACAAGTTCTCAATTAGAGTGACTGAAGATCCCTGCATGTAATTAAAACTTGACAAGATTTAGTAAAAGAGGTGCAGGTAATTTGGACAACCTGGTACTACAGACTACATCAAAACATTATACAGTACCCTTTCCCAGGAGGCTAAGCAGTAGGTCATCAAGACCATTGACCATACTTAACTGCGTTGAAAAACCAAATTAAGAGACACAATTAGTTTATTGTTACCAGTATTCTTTGTTATTAGTATTTGTTGTTACCAGTATTCTTTGTTACTAATATTTGCTGTTACCAGTATTCTTTGTTATTAGTATTTGTTGTTACCAGTATTCTTTGTTACTAATATTTGCTGTTACCAGTATTCTTTGTTACTAGTATTTGTTGTTACCAGTATTCTTTGTTACTTGTTACTAGTATTTGTTGTTACCAGTATTCTTTGTTACTAGTATTTGTTGTTACCAGTATTCTTTGTTACTAGTATTTGTTGTTACCAGTATTCTTTGTTACCAGTATTCTTTGTTACTAGTATTTGTTGTAACCAGTATTCTTTGCTATTAGTATTTGTTGTTACCAGTATTCTTTGTTACTAGTATTTGTTGTTACCAGTATTCTTTGTTACTAGTATTTGTTGTTACCAGTATTCTTTGTTACTAATATTTGCTGTTACCAGTATTCTTTGTTATTAGTATTCGTTGTTACCAGTATTCTTGAAATCATAAATTTAAAAAACAGCATGGACCCCATCCTGCTGGCACATTATAACAAGGTAAATCTGGGTCTCCACTATTCAATTACTGGTAGAATGGTTATATGTAAGAAATAAAATGTAACTTGGCGACTATTTCATTTTTTGGAAAGGGGAAAGGATATCATTTCTTCTTTCAGCACGAAAAAAAAATATTTTCAACTTAATTTTGATAGATAAAATAGTTCATTTTAATCAAATCAGATCAAGAGATTTCTTGGAAGTCTTTGGTGGACCTGGATATGCTTTGCTAAACAAAACCTAGAAATACCCCTCCACCATAAATAGTCACCTTCATGGATACAATGCAGCTGTTGTTAAATATTTTTTTTTACCATTAATATTACCAGATACAGTGCAATAATCGAATCAAATTGAAATAAAATTTACACTGTGGCCACCCATCTGAAAGTCCTACTCACGAAAGTTTCAAATTTAAGAAGATTTAATACTTTTAAAAAAGCTGAAAATCAAATTTTTAATTTAAAAAAAAAAAAACAAAGTACAAAACAAAGATAGCATGAACATTGTCATACGCATCTGAGATAACATCCATTCAGCTAATGACATTGACAACATTCTAGCCAAGTAAAAATTCCCTGCAGTTATAAACTGAGTTGTCTCGCAAAGATCAAAGGCTCACATAAGGTCCTACCTTCATATTAACAGTGTCACGAAATCAAAACCACAATTTACTTGCCACTCAGTTGTGCTACGCCCAGTGAAATCTAACCAGGCAGAAATTAGTTTCTGCTTTCAAGCAGTATTTGTGACAGAAAACTGGATATCCAGCAATACCTGTTGTTGCAAAATGATGGAGAATTATTTCTGATTCGCGTTTCTCTCCATAGGTTTGAAGTTCAATAAAATGCCTTTCGTTTTGATCCCTATGTCATACAGTAACTCCTGTCAAGTACAAACTGAATTTTACAAGAAAGTTTTATAAATCAAATTTACAGATGAGATTATTCAGAAGTCTAAAGCTGAATAGCTTGTGCTGAAATTTATACCTGATATAATTTGAGAATGTACAAGAGATGGAATATCTTTAGACTTGTATACCGATGGAACAATAGTAGCTGCCCGTATGTCCCTGTTGACATACAAATAAATATTCCTGTAACCATACCAAAGGTATTTTGTCTCCTTGGGACTCTTAACAAAATGTTTTAGACTCATGATTGGATTCTTAAATGGAAAATAATATAGAAAAAGCCTGTACACAAGTCTAAAACACGATGCTAATATGTTAAATTACCAGTCCATTCATGCTGGGTCTTTTTATTTTTTATTTCACTTGACAGTCATCAGTGGTCTAATAAGTATCTTCATGACCATATATACTAACATGTCAAACTTGAAACAAAGATCATGATCTGCTATAACATGTAGACACCTACAGATCAGGGTCCATGTTGCTTGCTCTTTTTATTACTCCTAACAAACAGCACAGACCCAGATTTGTCAGCACATTATGTAACAATATATCTGGGTGTGTGCAGTTTGCAACTGGGCTCATCTTACAAGGGGAGTATTTTTGTTACTTTTTAAAGACCACCCATCCATACTTCAAGACCACACATGAGGACTATGTAAGTACATGTAATGAGAATAGGTAAAATGGACATCTTACTCCTTAGCTTTTCTAATTGTGCCTTATTATCTTGACAAGTTATCTATGAATATTATTTTAGGGGGTAATGAATGATGATCAAATATACCGAATTTCAGATAGGCTATGTATGAAACCACACAGTTGTTCAAGACAAACTACATCATACATAATAGGACTAAGAACTAGAATACACTGAATGTTGATAGATTCTCATGTACACTCCCATGCAAATTTGTAGCTTGTGACTGACCACTATTGGCCATTGCAAGCACCAGCACAAACATGGAGAAGATTTGGGGGTATAGGATAAAAGAAATCCAGGAAACCCACAACCCCACTGTTTGAGCAACATCGATATCCCATAAGCAACTAATTTATGTCTGGTAAACTAACAGGAATTTAAAACTATTACTGCCCTTTTACGTTCGTGATGTCTAAACTGTATTTCGAAAATTTAAAAAAAAAATTGATATGAACTATTATTCTCTACGCATGATCCTGTACCAAAACCAGCACAACTGGCAACCCCACCTCCAAAATTTCAGCATTTGGCAATTAAAGACACATGGTACTAACTGAATGGAAAAATGGGAACCAGCCTGGAAATGGGTGAACATATAATAAAGTATACATTTGTTTGGGTGACCAGGACTGGTTAATAATCTAAATTATTGTTGAGAAAAAAGAATCTTTTGAGAGCTTATCCTAGTTGCAACCAAAAAAAAAGACTGTTTTACTGAAGGAATTTCAGTCCTTTAACAATCTTGAGTTTGAAACACAGATTAATAAAAGTAGCACCTGACTTGAGGAATTGAAACCACATGTTTCAAACACATGCAGGTCCAGAAATTGCCACGGTGCATATCCTATCCTCTACAAAGAAGCTGTCATCCAGGTTTCATCTATACTAAAAAAAAAAAGAGGTTTGATCAGGAGCACTAAGAAATTTAAAGTTGTTGAATTTTTAAAATAATGGTGTTTCCATAGGTTTACTATGAGAACTGAATTTGTACCTTGAGTCTTTAATCTGTAATGACCTCCATTGTAACAGAGATCACTAGGAGGCTGTATCTCTGATGCTAATTGTGTCAGGGTGTGGATTTTACAGCAAATGTTGGACTTGTACATATGGGGGGGGGGGGTGTATTTGCTAAACTGGGGAGGGAAAAAATACAGGAATCAAAGAAGCAATCTGATAAGGGAGTGCCTTTGAACTAGCTCTCACCCTTATGATACTACTCAAGAACTTGTAATGGCAGATATTTTTGAAGAATTATCAACAGTAGGCAATACATTACCGAGAGGGAATGGTTCATGTTATAGTTTGCCAAATTGAAGCCAGTCTTGGTGTTTTTCCAAATTTCTTCCTCCAGTGTGCCAGTCAGGTGGGCATTCACCAGAAAACACTCAGCCGCTGAAAGATAACAAGAAACCAGTCTAACTTAGATTTTACGGTTACTAAACAAACAACCTCTCAGACGAATTAAATGTATTATATCTACCTGAAAACAGTTGAGGTTTTCCAATTTCACTCAACTGATATTTCTATTTAACCTAAATAAACAAGTAATTTTTCTATACAAAATGTTGCTAATCAGGTTTATGACAATTATTTCCAAATTTTACTAAAATACTGCAAAAGTAATATTCAATTTGCTTAATTTACATAAAATAATTTTCCTAACAAATAAAACGGGTAATATTTAACAAACATTATTACTTATTTTATTAAGTAAAATGCAGTTGGATACTTGAGTGAAATCAAAGTAAGGTAATAGTTTCTGATATATTTTATTTAAATTCCTAGATGTAGAGACATTTCCCACCTGCTGACCAGCCTACTGAGTACTGTAATAGGATACACCTGCTACCTTAAACTGGATAGCCCTTCTATTGGCCAAAGGTAATAAAACTGGAAAGTGCTAAACCAGGTTGATTGACATATGGGAAAAGTCATTGTGAAAATGGGGTTTCAAAAATCCAATACATCACATTTGAAGTTAAATAAATGATGTGTCAGAAGCACAATAAAGCCTTTATGTTTATTTACACTTAGGAATAATACAGTCCCTTATCGTAACAAAAATTGTCATTGTGCTGAAATCCATGTATCAATGCAATCCAGACATCTAAATAGTATATAAACATACTTTTCTTGTTTTGATATGGGAAGGAGTTTTATTACCAGTACATACAAATTAATGAAGCTGTGTTGTGCACAACCTGTCTGCTCTTTCCACAAACATTCTTTTGGCCATTGTTCGGGGTTTTAGTACTTAAAACTAATCCATTTTCTCTCATCATTATGGGGTATACAATTGCTTGCTCTTCTACAAAACTTGGGACTGGTGAGGTTTTAAACAACAGCTGTAACACCATCAGTGTTGGAAATGACTTCCAATGGTGTTTGCCAGATATGCATAAATGCAGGCCCTTAATGGGAACTGAAGGTCTCAATATAAATGGGACAAATAAGAAATAAAAATCAAAACATTTATTCTGCAGAGTCTGCATAAATATTATAGCCATTATATTTGTAGAAAAATATATTTACCTCACAGTAAAAAAAAAATGCAGGCTTAATGGGAGCTAAAGGTCTCACTATAAAAGTGAAAAATAAGAAATAAAAAGTAACAGATTTATTCCGCTGATTCTGCATAAAAATTATATCCATTATATTAGTAGAAAAATGTATTTACCTCACAGTAAAATAAAAAATCCCACCAGCTTAAATGAAAATTCTCTAAATCTACAACCTTTTAAATCAGTTGTTTCTGATCATGTACTTTATAATGACTATACATTAACAGTACATCAATTAGAATGAAATGTGTTGGCTATTCTGTATTAATGATTGCTTCAAATAAGCTGAAAACCTTGGACTAAGTAATTTTTTCTAAATTAATTGCATCAAAAAGGCTCTGGTAAAAAAATTCAATAAACTCAATTATATCGACAAACTCAACAATATCAACAAACTCAATAAACTCAATAATATCGACAAACTCAATAAACTCAAAAATATTGACAACAAACTCAATAATATTGACAAACTCAATAATATCAACAAACTCAATAATATCAACAAACTCAATAAACTCAATAATATCGATATACTCAAGAAGCTCAATAATATCGACAAAACTCAATAAACTTTACAAATTTAAAATAGGCTTCTCATTGATCACCTGCCTGAAATCAGCCCAATGTCGCAATACACAAACAAAAAGCCATGTGGTCCAGAGTAGTCGAATTGTTTTAGTCAAATTCCCCTGAGCAAAATAACTCTTTATAAGAAATAATGTAAAGATTTGTATATTTTTAGTAACAGAGGTAAAAGTTATTGCCATTCTTATCTGCATCATTTAAACAAGCTTTTGAATACCTTTTTGACCTGTTCAACTAAAAAGCTTTTTTAAAACAAATTTACACTAATATTTAAATACTTATTACCTATGGCCTAAAATTTTAAACCCGCTTGTAGTTGGCAAGCTTTACTGCATTTTTATATGAAGTAAGACAATGTGTCTGCTTGCTGAAAACAATGTCTTGAAAGAATTCTTCCAATATTTGTATATCACAATTATGTAAATTTGTCAGTCATTTAATGTCAAAAATTATCATTCATTATCCACAGATTAATTACATCTGTAGGGAGAGAATGTATTTTGAAAAATTAAATAACAAAAAAGTACTCTATGTTTCTTTTCTTCATTTTAATATTCCAATACATGTGTTTTGCCAAAGTTGGTATTAATAGCACAACAAGACAAGTAGGTCATTAAGTGTATTGTCCAAGACCACACCATGGCAACCAACCCAAGGTGACACAATGATTGGATCTAAACCTGCATCCTTTTGGTCATGCATGCTGACCAACAAGCTCCTACAATCATTAGTCACCTTTATGACAGGCAGGACAAGAGATGAAGAAAATGCTGTCAACATTCATTTTTCTGTCAACTAGGAGATACATTTTAATGTCTTTTATTTTATCTTAACTTACTGTGGACCCAGCACAGATTTTAATGTCTTTTATTTTATCTTAACTTACTGTGGACCCAGCACAGATCCAGACCAAACGTCACAAAGTACATCAGCTGGTTCGCAGAACTGAACTTTGATCATGAACAGCAGGTTTCATGAAATATTTGTTCCTATGTCCCCATATCTTGACCCCTGTACACTCTCGGGGTATGCTTTTCATCCAGAAAAAAATGAAAACATATAAAAAAAATTTTCCAATTCACTTCCATCTATGTTGGTTGCCAAAGGCATTAAAAACTGTAGGATGGTAATTTTTTAAAACACATATTCGGAAACCAAATAAATCAAGGTATGTGGTAGTCTGATGAATTGCAAAGTCCAAGACAGCTGATAGTTTATCATACGTTTGAGGCTGAAGGCACATGTACTTTGATGATGATTTAAATTACTTTAAGGTTGAAATAATTATAAAAGGGACTATATATATGCAAAACACAATCTGTCATCTAATCAATAAGTTATTAACTTCAAAAGAAAAGCAATTTTCAAGAGAAAATGGGAATTATTATAATAAATGCTTGTCGATAATGAATGGAAACTAAAGGTAAATGACACAAGATCAGTGATGGAGAAAAAAACAATAAACTCATCCCTGCAACCAGACATTCGTATGTATTCCATGGGTCACATGATCACCTCATAAAATATGTATTAATGTATTAATTAATGTCAAGTCCACAAGGAAAAGATCAAATTAGAGAGTTAAGGTAGCAGATTATCAATTTTTTTTAGCACTATTAATGCACTACCGGTAAGTACCATGTACTATTTGCTTCACTCAGTTCAAAAACTGCACATCTCCCAATTTTGAGGAGGGGAAGGGGCTGAATAGTGTTTCCTTCCATTGTGATTATGTTAATACTGTGCATGCAACATTGGGACAGGGTCTGTGCCGTTGGTCCCATTTATAATTTCAAGCAAACTGCATAGACTTCCCTCTGCCAGTGCATGATGGTACCAAGTTAATGCTATTTGTATTTGGTAGAGTACAAGGTTTTGATACAAGGATCACAAGACTGATACTCCCCAAAGTCAACCTGGATAAGATACTTAGTTATAATTACCTGGGCATGATATAGTCAACAAGGTGCTGAAAGTGCCAATTAAGAACCAAACCAACCAAGCAGCCATTATGTTCCCACTTAAGTGTAGATAAAAAAATGGAAAACTACTGTACTTGTACTACATACCTGGAGAAAGTTGTACCTTGTGAACTATTGCCGGATAGCCAACAATGACTTGTAACATTCCCTTTACATCTATGGAAGGCAGCTTAGTTTAACTGATGCAAATAAGATTGCTAATTTCTATATTAGAAAAAAGTCTATCCTTATTTACAACAAGCAATCTATACTCGGGTGTTCAGTGCAAAATTAGGTTTTGGACCTTAGAACATGAGATTGATTAAATACTATATATAAAGTCTATCTTTTCTTTCTTTCCAAAAAAATTTCTGCTCTGAAATTGAATTTGAACCACTAACACGATTATAGATTTCAAATTAAATTTAGTAAAAAGGTAAAATGTAATAACCTACTTATCACATGTCAAAATAAACTGTGATTATTTGACAAAACCACAATTTGCAGACACAGATCAGTCAGTGCATTATGTGGGTCTGTGCAATCCGCAGTTGGGGTAGTCATGAAAGTGACTAATATGGTATACCTGGTGCTCAATTTCACTTAGAAGTTTACGATTTCAAAACTGAACATCCTAAGATGAGTGGACCCCATCCTTTCTGGACTTACAATTTAACAAGAACAATCTTCATTGCTTTTTTTTGTTGTTTTTTTAAAAAAGATATCCGGAAAATCTTAATTTCTGCAGTAAGTTTGGGAAAAAAGTAATTAATCACAAATTAAGTAATCCACCTTCCATCAAACTGACATTCAAGAAATGTGGTGACCCCTCCCCTCACTCTCTCTCTCTCTCTCTCTCTCTCTCTCTGTGCAAAAGCCAAGTGTATAAAATAATTTTTTCTTTTTATAAGAGATAAATGAAAAACTTTAAAAGGACACGGCAAAAGAGTCTCTTTTAAATTCTGGTTGTATTTCTTGTGCTAGTGAAAGTCATAAAATCTGCTTGTAAATTATCTTAAAATAACATCTGTACTCAAAAAACTTGTCCAAATGCAAACTGCACAATCCCAGATCTGTTGTCACATAATACATCAGCAAATCTGGGTCCATGCAGTTTTAAAGGAGTATTCAGTAGAACAAACAGCATCAATTCTGATTTTCTGGTGCACAGTGCTATGACATATCAGGACATTTGCTTTTTAAGCTTTTAAGACTAGATCTGAAAGCAAGTCTATGGTACTTTTTATATCAACGTGTCGTGTATGATGTAATTTGGATTTTTAACACAGCTTTATCATTTTATTCAGTCTTACTCCTACGATGTCTGCAATGTGGCAGTTTATAGCGATGTCTTAGCACTGGGGTATCATGCCACACACATGTAGTATGATGTCCCCACACAGTCACATTATCCTGAAACAAGGCTGACCACTCCTAAAACTAACCTCTTAATACTGAATGCCAAGTAAGGCAGCTGTCAGTGCCAATTTTTATAAGTCTTTGGAATGACTCAGCTGAGGATTTAACCCACAACCTCCCACATCCAAGGCAGATGCGCTAACCACTAGGCCACTGGAGAAGTCAATATTTCAACTGCTTAGAAAGAGTTTTAAGGCAAACCATTAACAATCAAATGCTTGTAGAAAAGTCATTTAAAATGTTTTTCTGCAAATTGCAAATTATCTATTTGTGATTCATGCTATTGTTGGTATAAATAATAACATTTTTTTCTTGTTTTCTAATTAAATACCATGACAATCAGGCATGCAGTTTTGCTTTTGATGCTTTGTCAAAGGAGATGACAAAGAATATTCTAAAAGATTGAGTCAACTGATTTTCAATGGAGAAAAATCATTACATACATGTATTGAAGTTGTCATGACAGTCATTTGTCTTCATTCAGATTTCACGATGTCAAAACAACCAGTCAAGTGTTGTAGGATTGCACAATCAGTATAGTAAAAAATTAGTCTAATGAGAGAGAACGAGTCTAAACCAGTACTTATGCTTAAGAAATATGGGGAAACATTGATATATCGACATTAAAGTTCAAACTGAATTTAGCCTGCGCCGTTCCCCCCCCCCCCCAAAAAAAGTGCATTTCCTAATACACTGATTTTAAATTTAGGGTAGGTCGTTAACTCTTCTTAAACCTTAAATATATATATTATAGATATGTTTTCGCTTTCATTGAGACAAACTATTCATACGCAAATCTATGAAGCCGCTAAGAAGCCTGTAAAAAACACAAGTCTGTGCAGTAAAATCATCCCACTACAATACTAAGATCATGGAAAGTTCCAACTGTAGAGCTCTTTGTGATTACTAACAAGCTAATGTCAAGGAACAAATGTACACCACTTCCAACTACCTTCTCTTAAGTCGACCTTCCAGACATGTTTGCAAATTTCTTCTGTGACAAAGTATATAAACCATTAGAAATAAGCTTAACAACAAAATTTCAATTGACTCATCATCACCATATAGTTGCGATACAAGATTTCAGCACCAACCATTAGTAGCATTTGAACCTGGCTTTATGGATTTAGTATCAACAATCGTGATGAAGAGTGCATCAAAGTCATGTGAATTTGATCCAAGTACAACATCACTGCTGTTTGAGTGCTTAGATCCAATCTAGATGATCTATGTTGTGGTGTTCCACAGCAGGGTTATCTTGGATGTGTTTTCTTCATGCTATACACTCAGTCGCTTTCAAGTTTCAGAGATCATCATCCAGTATCTCACTAACTGTATGCTGATGACACCCAAATGTACAAATCTAGCCACCCAAATGAAGTTGATGCTACCATCCAAAGTGTAAGGAGGTGCATTTCTGATGCGTGAAAACATGGATGACATGTAACAAGCTGCAGATGAATGATGATAAAACTGAGGCCATTCTGATTACAACACTTAAGACTTTCTCATTCACATCCTTTACCTCAAACAAGAAATAACAGCAAACATTATATTCACACTGTATGAAACCTAGGTGTTACTCTGGACAGTACTCACATTGCACCAACATGTCATGTACTTATATACAAGGCTGCATATCTTTAGCTCAAATGCGTAAGCTCCATTCACAAATATCTTTCAGCTGATGCCAATAAAACACATGTGTTTATTTGTAAGTTCAAGACTGGACAATTGTAATTCACTTCATCTAGTTTGTCTCAATTCTACTCGAGAAACTTCAAAACGCAGCTGCTCGAATCATCTGTAGAGTACCATGATCAGAGCACACCTCCCCACTGCTCTGTATCCAACACTGGCTATCCATTTGATCCAGAAACAAACAAAATTTGTTCTATGTGGTACGTTGCACAGACGGACTCTGGCCCGTACCTATCTGACTTCACCCATGTGTACACACCAGCAAGATACTTAGCTCCTCTTGTGACAATCGTATACTCATTATTCCTACTATGAAAATGAAGTCATATGGACAACTTCTCCTGTATACCAGGGCCCAGCGAGGTGGAACAAATTGCCCACTGACCTTAGTGATCACATTCAAGAGTGCTCTTAAAACTCTCCTATTTCCACTGCAAGAACAAACTTAAAGACCTAATAATGTTTCCTACCTTAAATATTTTCAGCATGTTTAATTATTTCTAATTTCAAAGTGTTTGTTTTGTCTTTTTTGTAATCATATCATAAGATGTTTTTTTAATAATGTAATAGATGTTTTCTACTGTTGTCAAGCGCTTAGAGCTTCTAACGATTAGGCGCTAAAGAAAGTCCTCATTATTATTATCATTAGTAAATAGAAATGAATTGAGAACTTTGAAGTAGTGGGCCAAACCGACTCAATTTGATGAACAAATAATTTTCAAAAAAAAATTATAATGGGGGGGTATAGGGTGAGCAGTGTGAAACTGGGATGGTCAGCTCACCAGAAACATTTATTTTTTTTTTTTTTTTTGGGGGGGGGGGTGCCTTACAGTAAAATTATGAATAAAAAGCCTCTCATTGTATTTGGAACAACCACATTTATTCACATGACCTGATGACTTTGGAAATTATGTATGCTGTTCAGATAAAACAAAATCCCAATAAATATATTTTTAAAAACTGTTCTTAATATTTTGTTTAGCTTTACAGTACACTCAGACATACCATACATACTTGCAGATCTGGGTCTGTGCAGTTTGACAGGAGTAATCAGAAGATATTATGCTACTGCAGATCAGGATCTTTGTTGATTGTAGAGTTTCCTCTACAAGTATATACACGTTCTCTCTGTCTCCTCTCTCTGGTATCAATAAAATTAAGATTTTTTTTTCACATCTGGGAAACCACACAGTAAACCAACAACTTCAAAGAACCAAACTTCCATTGTGTCCTAATGGATTTAGGTTTTGATAGGTTTCGTCTAGAACACGCTGATGCAACAGGGCCCACACAATGTACATTTTGTTCCCATCCCTGACTGCTCTTTCATGGGTGAAAATGTATCTCCTGATGGTTAAATTCTCCAGGTGACATGCTGATGAGATGCTAGTGACAGCGAATAAATCAAAGCCTTCACATTAAAGAGATGCCCATTCTGGTTTGATTGACAGGTGAAACATAATATTACATCGAATGCATGAAATTCCGTACTTACTTGCACACGGCACTCCATATATTGCTCACTGTAATACTGGTCATTATAACTTGCTGTACTATTTTGCCTTTGAACAAAACTGGTTCTGTTTCTTTGATCTGCTCAAAAATACCCAACCAAATGAAGATAAAACAATGTTTGTACATCATAATCACTTCTGAAAGTGTGCATGGTAACCTAAGAAACCGTTGTGACCAAACTTGTCCAGCAAGATCCTACTTTAATTCTTGGACTTTATGAAAAATCGGTCATTTTATCTTCCACAGACCAGACATCTTAGTTTTTTCTTCTTCTGTCAATAGACTGAAAGAACAAGTGACACCCCATGACAGTGAAGAACACGTACCTGATACAGTAGATGATTCACGTGATGGACATACTGGTGCAAATCAAGATCAAGGCAGCATGCATTCACATTCCAAGAGGCAGGGCAAGATAAAAAGAAAATGAAATAATATGACATGAGGATATAAAGCTAGCTAGGGGCAAGCAGGGCATACAAATAGAATGAATTTTAAATATCAAAGAAGCAGGGCAACTTCAACAAAACCAATTTGTAATTATGAAAAGGTACAAAATAAATTCATTTTCAAGTCGAAAACGAATTTGGAACCACTAAATTAAGCTTGTATGCAAAGGTGAAATTTTGTACATCATTTCGCACCAACAATACTAAACACAAGTACATTTATTTTGTGTGCCCAAAAACTGCAATGTGCATGAAGTCTCGAATCAAGAACTGTAATGGAAGCACTAATAATGCCTTTGACTGGAGTTGAAATGATTAACACACTATTAGAAATACTGTCTTGCAGAATTTTATATAAAAGAATAAAATAAACTTCACAATACTGGGGGAAAAATTGAAAACTTATTAAATCACATGAAATTTAAATAATTACTCTAAAGGATACAATAATAATAGTTCTAATATTCGGTGCATTTTAAAACAAAACATCAAGTATGGCAAGCTGATGATGAACATGGTCTGGACAAAGTAAATTAATTAGGACATTTACAGGATTAAATACTAACGGTCTTGTAATTCAGTATAATCTGCATCGTTTACACATTATAATTAAGAAATAATTGAAAAAGTGACCGTTAATGAAATGTCTTAAATTAATCCCACTTCAGTCAAGTTAATATCATTTCTTTGAGATAAATAAATCTGCAAGAGATTTTTATATATATGTATAATCCCTGAAAGTAACAGAACAAAAAGCAAGTGCACTTTTTAACCTATATCCCATGTTTAGCATGAGACGAACATTTCTGGTGTTAATGAGTTTGTGGATAAACAGAAGATAAGAGCAGCACTCAAATGATCTTTTAGTCAAATTCCAAAATACAATTTACTTAAGACTCAAAAATAACATTTATTTAGATTTTGTTCATTGCGTTTTCAATGTACATGTATCTTGGAGTATTCTGGGTGTCTGTCTGTGTGCATGGCAATAAATACCAAGGTATGAAAAAAGACAGTATAGATTTTATACCTTAATTAACATTCATGCTAATAAGAATTATAACAAAATATATTCCTTAAATATTAAAATCAGAAAATGTTATATTCAATTCATTTCAAACTGTGCATGTATGCACTTGTTGTTGTTGTAATTTATATTGGTTGTTGTTATTGTTGTAGGGTTTAACAACATTTTTTCAGCACAAGATAGGCTATACATGGCGGCCAATATTAATGGTGGAGGAAGAACCCGGGAAAACCCCAGAAAGAACCACCGACCCATGAGAAGCTACTGGCAAGCTTTTTCATACCCACATTGACTGAATCTGAGAATTGAACCCACACAGACAGAGGTGAGATGGCAGTGATCTGTAACTGAGCGCTTTAGACCAAGCGGGGCCCCTGTTAAAGGCTGTATGCACTTGTGCCAATTGGCATAAAAATAAAATATGCCCCTCCCCATTAGGGATGTTAATATCGTTTTTTTTCCAAAACCGATTATCGTTAGTAGAAATCCGATTTTAAACCGATTATCGGTTTTTGTCCTACATTGAAATTACAAGAAATATATTCTTATAATGCAAGTTAGTGAATGCCTCTTGCGAATAAAAGATATTCATTACATACCATAACGTATAGACGCGCATCGTCTGATGGCATGGAGGACGATATTGTGGCTCCACCAAAGCCATTAAATCATGGAAGGAATCGGATTCAACAATCGAAATTGGTAGCATGTTTTCAGCGACAAACTTAGCTACAGCAGCAGTAACTTTTTCTTGATGACTATCAGGACAGTTTCTTTGTGTTCCAATAAATGTTGTTAATCACTGCTGAACATTTGAAGGAGCCGCAATTCTGGGATGTTTGCTACGCAAATGTGCATGCAATTCAGTAGTAGTACCACCGCTCCGACTTATTTGTTGTGAACATAGTTTACAGCGAACCATGCTTGATGAAATTTTTTCAAAGTTTTCCCATACATCAGATTTATTTATACGACCAGCCATATTTGTAAACTTGAAAAGACACAACCAGCAGAGACCAGTCCTCAACAACAGAGACTGTAGCTATTAACAGTCTATTGTTATCAATTTCGGACATCAAAGAACTTAGCGACCGGTCGGTCGACTAACTATTGACATCCTTTCTTCAACATTAAATGTATCCGTTTACAAACACGCTGCATGGAGCGCTCACAAATTTTAAACAAACACACCTTCTTATCTGCTGGCCATATTGTATTAGAATGTAAACACTAAACAAATGCATGAATGAATTTTTTTCTGGCATTTTTTAAAATTTTCACTACAAAAATGGTAAAAAAATATTGAATTCGATTATCGTTTTGTAAAAACCAAAACTGATAATCGTTTTCAAAACCGATAATCGGATTTCCGATTTTCGTTTAACAACCCTACTCCCCATACACACACACAATCTCATTCTGGGGCCCCCTCCCATTAAAAGAAAAATATCTACATAACAATGCAATGCCAATGGTTGTGATGGGTAGTAAACTCAGCACAGCCATGGCAATACCAAATTTTCGAATGTAAATGTATACACATGAAAATGATGAAGAAAACTGTCTACTGAAAAAAGTACTTACACAGGATAGAATTCATATTGGCAGATTCCTTATTTTTAAATTTTTTTTATCAAACTAAAAACAAGGCAGATTACATCTACAAGAGTGCAGCCAAAAAAAGCCAAAAATCTAAAATATTTTGCAGCACATTTACACACATACAAACCACCAATAATATACATCAAATTTAAGAGGTCATTGTAATACAGATGTTATTTACTTACTCACCTGCCATTTCTCTGGCAAAATAGTATATAGATGTCTACAAATTTTAACCAACCTGACCACAACATACATTGTGTTTAGTATCAGAGAATAGAAATCGTCAAATCTGAACCAGATAAATCGGAAAGATACAGAACTTTATTGAGTACATACTATATGGTAGGTAGGGATCAACAGCTCCATTTAATGTGAGTAAAGGCATTTTATTTTTTACCGTACCACAGATGAACATATCACCATTATGGCTCTTCTTTATCATGTTGAAAATTGGACGTCCGAGTTAACATTTCTCCACAAAGAGGGAGTCTATTAAATAGAAAACTATAGATTTAATTATTAAACAAGAGCCCATTCCATGCCGGACCAGAAATTAGAAGTCCTGAAAAAAGGACTCACACTACACAGAGCTCTGACCAATGTAGTTAAGGAATGGCCATACCAAAAGAATATAACAGTAATGGGGTTGAGGGGTTACCATACTTGCATATGCATGGCTCAAGAAATAGTTTCCCAAGCACTTGACCCTTTGATAAGCAATCCACAAAGAGATGCTCATCCCTGAAACATTTCTACTACACTGATTAAAACAAAACCATGAGGTGGCGAGGGTGGGGTGTACACTGCAATGTCACCACTGTTAGCATGGGATCATGTCTGCCAAAATAATGGGTATGGGAAAGCTTGCTAATAGCTTTCCATTAGTTGGTGGTCCTAATAGGATTTTCACTCCATCTTCCTCCATCACTTATACTGGCTGACATGAATGGTTCATCTTGCACTAAAAAGTGGAATTAAACCAAAGACAACAATGAAACCATACAAATCTGATGCATATTTCTAAAATGGGTGCAAACCATGAAAATGTTATTTTCTGACAGCAAGTATAATAACAACCTTCTAGTTAAAAAGCTAAATGACTTATTGCATTACTTAATTCTAACAAACCAAATCATGTTTTACTATAAAATCCTATTTCATGCCTTGGTTTGTTCGCTTGGCTTGCTAAATATGTTGCAAATAGTCCAATCCTTTACAAAACTGAACCTGAATTGAACATGAAACAAATGGTGCCATATGATCATTGCAGACCTTTATTCCAATAACACCATGTAAATAACAAACATAATTATAATATAGCCTTTTTTAAAAAATATTTTAAACCACTTTTCTTGTCACTGTTTAAAAAGGGAATTTTTAGAACAAAATTAAAGAATTAAAATTTCTTCATATTTTTTGTCTGTAATAAGGGGACGTAAAAAAAAACATACCAGTGACGAGGATCTCCAGAAATTTCCTAAAATATTCCTCTTCGCAATGAAAAATTCCTACATCTAAAGATGGGGGCCCCAAATTTAATGTTGGAACGATCCCTTGATCTTTTTGAAGGCAGAGAGAAAAAATTTACTGTACAAGGACAAACAAAAAAGTAGGAGAGTTGCCAGTCTGTCAACCATCCTTGTTTCTCACAGACAAACCTAGCACTCTTTCCTCCCATGCAAACAAACTCACATGAAATACCTTCTTTTTTCATAATTTTAAAACCAATGCAATAGAAAACACAAAAATATAAACAAAACACCTCTTTATGTAATTCTGCATTATTGAAACCAATATCAATGATTATCATGATATATCCTGTTTAATATGAAAATTGCATACTTTGAATTATTTACATTTGGCAAATAGGGTACATATAATGCATTTTTGGCAAGAACACAATGTGCATTTAACTTTCCCATATATGTACCATTTAACTTGCCCCTATATGTACCATTTAACTTGCCCATATATGTACAATTTAACTTGCCCCTATATGTACCATTTAACTTGCCCATACTGTTTTTGTGTCCATATGTGTCATAATTAACTTGTCCATAAAAGGAGTTGTTTTGACAAGCACCATAGCTCTTGCCAAGGATTTCGCTATCAGCTGGGAGCCGTGTGATTTACCTGGCTACATATACTTTACACACAGCTACTTAAAAAAGACAAAAACAATATCCATATTAGGTAAAGTCGCAACCCCCCCCCACCAAAAAAAAAAAACCTTTAAATCTAATGAAAGGCTGTGCTCTCATCCACCCTCACACTCTTTAAATTGCTTCCAGAAGAGTGATGCATCACTCTTCCCAATCTTACTGTTCAAAACAAAAATTTCCAGATGTTTTCTGAGTGAACTTCTCAATTTCGGTCACAGATTTCATGGCAGTTGCCTTCCACAAATACTGTTATGATTACAAATTTAGCCACTTTGACATATGTCATGTGCCATGAATGATGATGTCGTAAATATTTTAGTGGGAGGAAAGATTTCAAACCTGAATTAATTTAGTTTAATGATGAAACATTATTATTCCTAACACATCTTTGGTGACATAATATCAAGACTTTTTTGAACATGCAATTTTACTTTGATGACATTTATGTTAAAGGCCATATGCATTTGTGTATAAAAACATTTCATCTGCTATAAAGTAAAAGGCAAATCCGTTCAGATGTTTGGATTTCACTGCAAAGTTAAAGGTTACTTTAATATTGAAATATGAGTGGACAACTGACCTTGACATTACCAGGAAAATACAAGGCCTGCATATATGTCCTACTCAACTGACTGAAGCAAGGAAATATGACATGGTACAGCAATGGCGCGGATGCATGAACCCCAAAATGTTTGTCAATATAATCTGTACTGGATAGTTACAATCCAAGCTATAAAGATAATGTGCATCCAAAAATTAAAATGTATGTATGTATGTATGTATGTACTTACGTACGTACGTATGTACATATGTATGCATGCATGTATGTATGTATGTCAATCTCACAAAAATTAGATTTCCATGGTCCAATGTGAAAATTTGACTACAGCCTCTGACTTAAGGGTCATATTCTGGCGACTTCTAAATTAGCCAATGAAAAATAAATCCAATCATTCAGCACACATACTCTTCAGCCCTACAGCTCAGCCTCCCATGAAAGATACAAGATTTCATCTGATTCGCTGATAAAATTAATGATCATGGTAATAACAGGGAGTGAGTGTGGGATAGATGGATTAGAGTTTAACATATCAGTCAATAATGGCTATATGGTTCCAATTAAAAGTAAAGTTAAAAAAATCTAGAAACCAAGAATTCCACCAAAACCCTAGTTAGATAAACCATTTTAAAAAAAGGTAAACAGGATAAGAGAAACAGGTCTCAAATTTCATGATGGAAATGGGTTTCAAATTTGAGAACAGAAATCTGCTAACATTCTTCCAAAATTAAAAATGTGACTGCATGCATGTATTAGTATTTAACTGCAACTCAGCCCAATTATGGCTACCGTTATATGATGCCATTATAAAAGTATAAATCCAAACATACAAAAGCCAAAATGGACACAAAAACATAGAAAGGTGGTCAAACATAACCCTAGCAAAGTCCAGCATTCCAATCAAGCAAAATTGTAAAAACAAAGTAAAAACACAAAAGGCACACAAAAAATGTAAACCAGTCAAACAAATGCACACATGAATAGGGAAATGGGTTTATAATGTTCTTCCAAAATTATGAACCAGGTCATATGTACCCTTGTATCAGTGTTTAAGGGCACCTAACCAAGCATAGTGCCAATCAAAAGTAAGGCTCCATACATGTAACAACCAATTTATAAAACATGGGTCTCAACCAAGCATAGTGCCAATCAAAAGTAAGGCTCCATACATGTAACAACCAATTTATAAAACATGGGTCTCCAACTCAAATCACCACAAAGGCCACATGAGTTCAATGGCCTGAAGACTGCATCACTGAAGTAAAAATCACTAAAGTCATGGAACTGGAGAGTTGTGACGCACTGAATCCAACAAGTTTTGCTTGTTCTTCTGGTTTAGAGTTTTCAAATTTGAGCGAGTGAGAGCTAAAATCATTAAAATGAGGCAAGGGAAAAACAGTATTCTGCAATGGAGCTTGTGGAAAATACATGTATTTGAGTAAGCAAGTTGGACTATGTGGTTTCATCCTCCAGTTTAATTTCCCCAAAATGTGCATACATACTGGATTTAAATTTTTTGCATGTTACATGTATTAAGTACATCACATTTTTTTTATTTTGCATGCAAAAATGCTGCTTTGAATACCAAATTTTTTTTGCCCATGATTGTGTTAGAGAATTCACCAGGTTTTATCACATTTTGGCATGTCTTGCATCATTTATCCACATATGGTTCAGAGGATCCATTCAGTCTGGTTTTTGAAGGATTTTATTTTTGCTCCGACGAACATCTCTCACATTATTTTGTTCTGCTGAATGCTGTGACTGCTGTTTGGAGAAAGTTATTTTTTGGGGTGGGGGGGGGGAGGTCAGAACTAAATGGTAGAATAATGTTCCATAATTTATACCCTCAGTGTAGGAAATATTTTGTGTATCATGTTGCAATATCAGTGAACCTGGCAATTTTGATATTTTCCTTATTAATGGGACTGAAGCCATTAGCTCATCAGAAGAAACAAGTGTCTCTTGAAGAGAATGGTGCTCTACTGCACAAAAAGAATTTCCTGATATTCATGACAAGACCATTTCTTCCTTCAGTGTTGAAACAATCTTTTATATTCCTCAGTAATAACACCTAGGGCGTAACCGACTTTTGATCCGGAAATCGGATTCCACCGGATAGTATGAACTTCCGATTAATAGGAGTCGGACAAGGCAGGAAAGACCAATTCGGATAATAAAAATAATAAAGTTGAATTTCCATAGCACCGTGTCTAACACTGCGTGTCATTCGATAGTGCGTTAATAAAGTTAAATAAGAAGTCAGAAAAGTCCAACATGGTCAACACAACCACGCTGTGAGACAATCTATTTGAACTGGAGGGTGAAAACCAGAAATGAAGCCGGATATGGTAAAGTACTAAGTAACATGCTAGACACGGCAAAACCAGATACCAGAAACCCAGAAACTTAAGATGAAAGTTTTTAGAAATAAAATACGGATTTAGCATTTCCGATTATTTGAATCGTATCCGGAATCGGAAAAATTTCATGCCCAAAATCCGGAATCGGAAATCGGTAAAAAATGCTAATCGGTTATGCCCTAATAACACCATTTTCAAATTAGCTTCTGTGGTGGAGTTGTTGGATTTCTTATTTTCACTATTTTTATTTAGAAAAAAGTAGACATCAATGGAGTCCAAAATGTATCTGGTATCAACAAAGGCCAATAGTATCAATGCAACAATGGTAATTATGGTATCCCTCTGTATCACATGTTGTAGAATAATCAAACATTTCTACAAAATTCACAAGATTCAGCCACAAAAAACCAAGCCTTTTCAAGAAGCCAGTAAATTTGAGATTAGGTGTCACAAACCCTTTCGTGTCAATATCTGACATTTCCAACACTAATCCTCTGACTGGGTATTCACAGCTCTTTTCTGATTTGATGCACATCATGTTGCACAACTTCCAATATACTACATGCATCAGCAATGCACAAACTATTCCTAAAGTAAATACATTATGCAATTATACGACAAATCAAACTAAATTGTACAGACCCAGATCTGCCATTGCACCAGCGGATCTGGGTCTTTGCAGTTTGTTAGGAGCAATCATTAGAATCAACAATATAGACCCTGATTGGCAGGTGCATTATGATATGAAGATCAGGATCCTTGTCATTTGAAGCTTGACTAAACTTATAAGTAAGTAAAGATGGTAGCTTTTTCGTTTGTTCTGTCTAATGAAAATAATTTGGACAAGTAGAATGTTTGTTTCCAGCTGAAAATTCCTGTTTGAACAGATTACATTTACAAACATTTATCAGTTACATCCATGTGTGGGGACCCTGAGTGACAGAGTGTCGAGGATCACTGCATTATCACCTGTCTACAGAGTAGAGTCTTGGACTCCTCTAATGTGGTATGTGAGAAAGCTTGCCATTGGCTTCTCACTGGACAGTGGTTATTTAAAGGGTTTTCCCTGGGTTTTTCCTCCAAAATTTATTTTAGCCACCATGTATATATTGTGCTGAAAAACAACATCCATATGTAATGTCAATCTCTGCTGATTTACTAATCCTGCCATATTCTTCAAATATTTAAACTTTGTGCTTTGATTCATTTTTTATTCCTACCAATTGAGTTTTATGTAAAAGCTTAAGTCTCTAGCTTGAAATGTTGTGTTAACAGGGTCAAGCAGCATGTCAAATTCATGAAAGGGCAGCATGAGATCACATGCCACAACTATAGTTCCAAAACCTCCTCCCATCTCCCTCCCAAACTTATTTAGAATTTTTTTATTAAATTAATTGCACCAATTTTTTTTTTAAAAATATACTAATTTACTGTTGTAAATATAAATAAGCCATCTCCCAAATCTAAGACAAATGCACTTTTGATTCAATGAATGCCAAGTCGGCTATGTGAAATGATCCAACATGAGAAACCCGATTATCAATTCACAAACCTATCAATTATCTGTGTTATGAACAGTATTAGGAGACCATAGAATGTCCTATTTTCTTGACCCAGGTTAAGATCTGGCTACCATAATAAAAGTCCATAATAATCAATAATATTCATCTGGAAAGTTTTTTTTTATATGACATTTAAGGTACAGAGCATTCAACAATCAGGACTGAATAGCCTTTGAAAGAGCTATTTTAGCATTAAATTTTAGAACAAATATTATTTAAGCCAACTATACATAACCATGTATAGTACTTTGTCCATGTAAGATGCGTGTTGGCCACTTTGGTCATTTTGCATTGTACTATTTAAATTGTATCCTGACCATTAAACAAACATGCCTGAAGAATACATTGAAATAACTTTTAACTACTAGTAATGTCTAGTTTACAGTAATTACCCAGACCCAACCCTACTTGGATCCCACTAGGGATTCTGCCCCAAAGGCCCCTCATCTACTTGTTTACACCACCAAATACTGCAATGACAACAGTGGGAGCATAAACCTTCAAACCCCAAAAGTGAACCTGTGTTCCATAGCATTATGTTGTTGTTGTTGTTGTAGTGTCTAATGCCACTTTTCAGCACACGCTTGGCCATACATGAAGACCATTATTAATAGTGGAGAAAGAACCCAGGAAAAAACCACCAACCCATGAGAAGCTACTGGCAAGCTTTCTCACATACCCACATTGGCCGAATCCGAGACTCAAGCCCATGCAGACAGAGATGACAGTGATCTGTAACAAAGAGCACTTTAGACCAATTCGCCACTTGGTTTTCATGGATCTGGTTTTTTTTTTACTGTGATAATGAACAAAAACATTGTTAGCCTGACATTTCTGCTTTAAATCTAAATATCTGTTGCCAATACTGGGCCAAAAAATCCACTCAATCAACTCTAAATGGCAAGTGTAAATATCTGGCTGTTGAGTCTCTTAATTAATCCCCAGATCAGCAAATGGTGATTCAGGGTTGACCCCAGTTCCTATTTAATTAAAAGGATGCTGTACCAAGAATACTGCCAACTTTGTTGTTGAAAGCTCCAACTTTCTACAGTAAGATGGTTTTCCACTGGTTTTGATGAGTTTATCAGGTACTACTTCACTCTCACTCCACAGTACTTAATAAACAGAGGGCAAATGTTGATCTCAAGTTGTAATAACTCACAACTGTCATCAGAAGTGTCATGGATAAGTTCATGAAACAATGTTCTACAGGATTAAATTCTGTTAATTATGGTCAAAAGGTTTTATACATGCTTGAGTAAGAACAGTTTATTATGGGCAAGAATAAACTGTAGTACCAATTGTAATGATTAACAAAACCTAAATATGCACCTGTTTCACATGCTAATCAATTTGCATAGTTAACATCTTATCCTTAATAAATGACAAAATATCAACATTTGATTGTTCATTCTGAGAAGATAAACACTTTTAAAATTACTGATAATTGGAATTTAAGTTCGTTATAAAGTATCCTCAACATTTTAGGGGCTAATTAATGATTTTAATTGATTTATTCATTGGTTGCATTTCTAGTAAAACTGAATTTTTTCCCCGTTTTCTCTGCACTATGTACATCATCCTATTGACTGTATAACAATATGTTATATCAAATTTGTAAAATAGAATTATCACATACAAGGCACAAAAACTGTTTCAGGCTGGCTGACCATCACTGTTTTTCACTGCTGACTCTAGCACTTTTTTCCACCAGGGTAAAATAAAATAAAAATTTTAATTAAATCACCAAAATTGGTTTGTGCATCTTACAGCTGGTTTTCCCCAGTACTTCGAAATAATGAATAGATTTTGTTATTAAAATAAAAACTAGATATCCATCTTAATATTAAAACCAGTGTGATATGAAACTTTGTTTGCCTTAGCGGAGTATTTTGATTCATTTTAAGGGAAACATAGCACAATATTAGACTCAGACTGAAAATAAACAGTTACCAAGGAAAGACACTTCTTCAAAATACACATAAACATTCTCTGATATGTGGGGGAAAAATGTGATTTTAGTGTATTGCGTTGTCAATAATGATATAAAGATTGTTTGCTAGTGCTAGTATGCAATTAATGCTCAAGTCAGTTTTACTCCTTGTTTTTGTTGAAGAAAATGAATACAGTTCATTTCATTTGGCCAAACGTTCTCAAATATATTATAATAAAGAAAATATACAAGTTCACCAACTTTGTCATTCCTTGGCTACCATCACTCTCCAGTCAATTTATATGGCACCCAACACAGTATGAAAATCGACCACGTGATTGTGCTTAGAGAGACAGGTAAGGGAAGATGCATTATATTAATTAGAGTACAACTAATGCATCTAGATTTTATCAGTCTCAATAGATCATTTCATGGAGACTTCGGCGAACTTCATAATTTGCTCAGAATTTTTATCATGTGGCGGGTGGTCAGCTGACCGCAATAGCCACTTGATAGGTGGTGGGCAAAATGTGGCAGATGCTTCAGAATCAGCATCAATTTTCAAACTACGTCTGCATCATTTATCGAGTTGGAAAATACCTATTCAACAGCGATGCTGCCGCAGATATTGACGAAATTTAATATTGGAACCATTGTCTTATTTTCTGGAAACCAGGATCGATTTCAAAGCCATACGAGAGAGTAGTTTTTAGTTGTTTACATCTAGATATGTACATGTAAGAAAACGGTGTCAAAGTAAACAAATTACATCCTGACAATCAAAGAGCAGGTTATTCAAACTATTTCTATGCATCCAAAACGTCACTGTAAAACGCGAATTTATAATTTTGTTTTTGAAAGTAAATTTCAATCATTTAATTAGCTCCACTTGCTGGATTTGGAAAAAGCTGAAAATATCGGCGTCACCGGTATTCGATCAATAACGTTCACGGACAAGTATAAAACTATTTATCAAGTCGCAATACTAATACATGTAAAATCATCAATCCATGGCAGATGATGGAATTTAATGCCACATCCTTGATTGGAGCGACTTCTGCAACCTCTACCTATACAAGTAGCTTTTTTTTTTTTAATGGAGGGTGCTCTCTCCCGGCTGATCTTTTCAGACTATTATGGGGAGGCCCTCCTGCCCTAACTTTTGGTTGCCTCATCGAGGTGTATATGTTATATATTTTTTGTTTAATTTGTTCTTATATTTTTTTCATTTAGTGTTTTTTTTTTTTATTTTTTTTTTTTTTTTATTTTTTCCCTCTACTGCTTGGATTTCTGTACAGTTGCTAGTGATGATCATTTATTTTGTTTCCTTGCGTGCATTCTCTTCCAACATGTATCCATCTCTTCTGTCCATGTGTATACACCAGCTAGATCCTTACGCTCTTCTTCTGATAATTGTATACTCATTGTTCCCAAGGTGAAAACAAAGTCATATGGACAACGTTCGTTTGCACACCAGGGCCCGGCGATGTGGAACGAATTGCCCATTGAAATTAGACACAAAGACACAGTGGTCCCTTTTAAGAGTGCTCTTAAAACTCACCTGTTTCGACTGCAGGGACAAACTTAGCGACCTAATCATGTTTTGTATCTTATATGTTTTCAGCATGTTTTTATGTTTTCCAATTTCATTGTTTTTGTCGTTTGTTGTTCTGTTGTGTAGTCATATCATTATTGATGGTGAAAAGCGCTTAGAGCTTTGTAAGATTAGGCGCTATACAAAGTCCTCATTATTATTATTATTCTCTGCTTTCTTGCTCTTCTTATCCTTTCTCTCATTTCCTCTTGTGCTTTTTCTTCTTCTCTTTGTTTCCTTATTTTTTCTTGTCTATATATTCGTGTAGCTTCTTTCTGTTCTTTAGTCCGGGGCTCTCCACTTTCCTGTCTCATTTTTACATTTTCTTTATTTAGTCTCCATCTTTCTTCTATTTCCTCCCTTTGCTTTTGTTCTTCACTTTTATTCCTTTCTTGTTCTAGTTTAAATTGTTTGAAGTATTCTCTCTGTCTTTTCATTTAGGGATCTTCTAATGGTTCTAGCAGCGACATGTTCTGTGTTCTTTCTAGCTGACTTTCTTGTATCTGTACATTTTGTTGGTTTTCTTCCTGTGTGTTATCTTCATGTTGGTTTGGTTTTGGTTTCGATTGTTTTTGCTGATTTGCCTGTTCCTCGTGTTGTATTAAATTAGTCAAGTCATCTTTATTTTGTTGTCTTGGATTTCCTATCTGTACTCGGGTTTTGTTTGTGTTTTCCATTTGTCGCTCTTCTTGTTCCATCTTCTCTTCTTGTTGATTTCTTGTAATACTTTCTCTGTGTTACTTTCTTTTCCCTGTGTTGTCTTTTTTACTTTAGTTTTCTATTTCCTTGTTGTTGTTTCCTTGTTTCCTCCAAGGTTTTTTTTGGAAAATGCTTGGGATTACCTCCTGACTTGAGTTGTTTGGTTTCTTGGAAATTTCTTGGTTTCTCTGTTGTGGGATTTCATTTCTCTGTTGTGGGATTTCATTTCTCTGTTGCTTATTTAGCTCTTCCATCCTATTGTCAGGTTGATTTTTATTTCCCTTTCCTGTTTGGCTCTCTTGATTGTTTGTTGGCATTTGTGAGGGGTATGCCCAGTCTTCTCGTATCTGTAACACTTTATATGGTAAATACACCCTTAATACCAGGTCTTCGTTAAAAAGCCGTTTAGGTAAAATGCTATTTTGATCCCTTGTAATCTGCTTTTTTCTATTTCAAACACTCTGGTCCCATTGTATATAGTAGTTTTATCTCTTAAATATTTCTAAACAACAATGGACGCCAATTGGTATGTACATGTACCCACCAGCGTTTGATTGGCTGGAGTATAAAGTGACTCTGGAGGTTATTTGGATAATTACGGATAAACTCTGTTAAATCCGGTATGAAATGGTCTATACTGGCTGCCAATTATGTGCTACATTCTTGAAAATCTGGCCTCTAATTTCGAATAAGACTGCCACTTGTTCAGGCAAAAGACCTCCAGCCACTGCATCACATATAATATAAATAAATATTAATGTCTTATATTGTAAGACTTGATGGGGATAGGGTCATAAATGATTGTTCCTTCCTGGAAACTTTTTATAAATAAAATGAAAAAGCACTAGTACAGCAGCTGCATACCTATTTAAAGCTTTTTGAAAATGAAAAAGATTATTTAAAAATTTAAAATAGGAACAATAACATACAAAGATATTCCCAATGAGAAAACTGATGGTCAATTGATTCTGAGCAAAAAATTCTTTGAGCAGAAAATTCTTACAATAAGAACAGTTAGTTACCTCTAACCATTTATGAAGAATGAAAGGATTGTTTATTTCTATCTGAAATTCTGAGTTAAATGAAAACGCGACAAAAAGTATTAACTTGAAACTATTATTGGGTCTGCATCTTTTAACAATAATGCCAAATACTGAGCAATATTTTGTTAGACGATATACAATGATTTTCTTATCAATGAATCTCACAAACATGCCATCCCCCCACCCCCTCTGTCAAAATGTCATTCATTATGTGATTGCACGCAGGTACTGACCAATAACGTCCATGTTCTATTAGGCCTGGAATTAAAACTCAGCTTCTAGGAATCCGTGAACTTATCGAACCTAATAGTGGCTACAACTGTTCTACGCTGTCCGCCGCTTGACCGCAGCGCTTGAATGCTTTGGAATTGGAGCAATGGCCAAAACGAACGCAACTATTCGAGGGGGCGAAAAATAAACCCTACCACCTACTGTAGGCCAAAAATAAAAGACCCAAACAAAACTCACCATGTTTACTGGCGTTTTTTCCCATTTTCACGCACCCATCTCAGCTCAAAATACTCGAGGAAGTGGAAATATGATGTAATCCAAAACAAAATGTACACTGTTCCCGTTTTGAAACTTTCCGATTCACAAATAAATCCCGAAATACCTCAATAGCTTAGCCGAACGCTCTCTAACCCACTACTGAAGGCGGATTTTAGAGCCTGTATACACACAAGACAAGCTTGACTGTGGATGAGTCCATTATTCATTAAGGGAAGACAGCATTTGAATATAAACAGAAATGTCTCAATACTAAGTAACTGATCCCTAAAAGTAAAAAGAATTCTTATAACCTATTCAAACAAATATAACATTAAATATTCCGTTAAATTGTTGCTAAAAATCATAAGAGTAAATTATCTTGAATCTGTACTTTTACATCTCATTATAAATAGCACAAGTCGGACTTAAGAGAACAATTTCATTGGGTATTATCGTCGCTCGTTTAGTACCGTTTTATTGGTTTCCATACATTCACCACAATTTCCTTTGATGTTGGCGATACTGAAATAATTACACTGGAAGTGCCCGTGGCAGTTAGTAAACTCGAATACAGTTTTTTTTTTTTCATTTTGTCACAGGCCCGTTCACGCTTTTTATTTTCTTTGCTTTCCTTTGATCATAGAAATACTACGAATGGCCGAACCCCACCTATCATTAACGTTTGGGATTAGGCAAAGTGTCACCATTCGTTGAATCTGTTACGCTACTATTGTACAAGTCTATATTTGTGGAAAATATTACCTTTCAATAGTGTTGAAAAGAAAATATCGAGACAGTAGGGACACATAAAAGGATACGAGTTAAATCGGTTTGCATTGAATACCCTGTAAATATTTGCAGATCAAACGGATGTTGAAACTGTTACACTAAGAGTGTAATCTAGTAATAAAAACAAACAAAGGATGAAACGTACGATAAATTTAGTATTCAACAACGGAGATGATAACAGCAATAATTTCAGGCTTCTGTATTTTTTTGACATTGACAGTGTTATTCATGAATCTGTACTGCCATAGTTAGTCCCGATCTTTATCACGGTCATCGTCTTCGTCCTCGTTGTGGCAATAGTAGCTGCTTATAAATATTTTTATATTATAAAACCATTGCCTCTCGATGGGTTGTACTTGTCCTTGACCCACCACGTGGGACATATAGAGGCTTTACGTTTTCCACGGATGCTTTATCTAAGTTAGTCTTCTATAGTACAGACAGTGAAGTGGTGCCATTTTACGATGGCAGATGAGGAGGTAATACCGGACTGCGGGGATGGTGGACACTTGGGACACTTGCCCCGCACGCACCTCCATCTCCAAGTTATGCCCTTCCCACGGTTGCCGTGTGCATGCGGGGGGAGGGGGGGGGGGTAAACGTATATAGGCTACATCAATGTTACAGCACAATTACGTCCTTGTGTGTAAATAAGCCATATATAGGTTTAAACCGTCTAAATTGTACACATATATAGGTCAGTTCAAAGACTGCTTTCATGGCTTATTTGTAGTCTGAAAGAATTCTTCACACCCAATCGTAAGTTAAAAACGCCTTAATCCAGCCCTGTGATGACGAAAACGACACTATGGATGTGTTGGAATTATTTTTGAATGAATTTTTTTTATGCACATACGTGTGTTATTGTATCTATTTTGTGATGTAATATATGTTGTTAGGAACCGAACAATTGTTTTTTGTTGGGGGTGGGGGTGGGCTTAATAACACTGTTCCCCAGAAATAATGGAATTAACGCATTTTGCATGTTATTAAGTACGTCACATTTTTGGTTCTCCATGTGAAGATGCTGTTTTGAATACACAGTACTTTCTCCCACAATCTGCTTAAAACCAGATCTCCATTGTCCTACGTGGACAGTGGCGATCTGAGTTCATCAGATTGTTTCTACCCTGACTGCTTTAATAAATCACCAGTTTGTAAGACATTTTGGCATGACTTGTATCTTTCGATCCATCCATACGGTTTTGAGGGATTTTATTTTTGCCATAATTAACATGTCACGTGTTCTTTGGACTATTGCACGTTGCGACTGATTAATTTAAAAAATAATTTCATGGTTTCAGAACTCTGTGTGTGTGTGTGTGTGTGTGTGTGTGTGTGTGTGTGTGAGAGAGAGAGAGAGAGAGAGAGAGAGAGAGAGAGAGAGAGAGAGAGAGAGAACGTGTGTTTTTGCGTGTGATTTGGCTTCTAACGTTGCTTTAACAACATTTCAGCCATCGCCACGATGTCTGCAGTGTGGCAGTTGATACAGATGTCTAGCACTGAGGCATACATGATGCCCCACCCTGTCACATTATCCTTACACCAGGCCGACCAGTCATAACACTAACCTCTTGATGTTGAGCGCCTAGAGAGGCAGCTGTTAGGACGATTTTTGTGTCTTTAGAATAACTTGGTAGACTAGTGTTCCATAATGGTTTATACCCCCAAATGTAGGAAATATTTACATAGCTTATGTTACAGTATCGATGAACCTGATGATTCAGATCTTTTCATTTTCAATGGAACTGAAGGCGTGATTCTACCAAAAGAAACAGGTGTTCCTTGAAGGAAATGATGTTCACTCGGCAGAAGGAATTTCGAGAAATTCAAGATATGACCATTTCTTTCCTTTATCTTTTGAGTTTTGAAACCGTCTGTCTGATATTCTTCAGCAATAAGACCATTTTCATATTTGCTGTTGGGGTGGACACGCTGGATTTCTGACTGTCATCATTTTTGTTTAGTAGAAAGTATACATCACTGGAAAATCTTTGATAAACAAGAATAATGCAGCATTAATTTTGTGTCAACAAGGACAGTTGTATCAATGTAGACAAATGTATTCATCCGTATCACATGCTTAAGGATGAAAAATAAAAGATATTTACAAAATTCACAAGATTCGGCCTTGGATTTATAAGCCTTAAAGACTGCATCCAAGAATTGCTCAAAACGTTTATAATATTATTAACAAAATTAATCTTTCACTCGAATCAGCTAGGGTTGGCGACCGTAGTGTGTCCGGGGGCAAAGCACGTTTTTTTTTTTTCAATTATCTTGGTGCTAAAATAACCTGTGTGATGTTGTGCCGCAAAAAAAGAAAAACTATCAAAGATTACAGTTTTGTTTTAAGCTTATCGGGAGTCAGCGAATAATTCTTTAAGACAGTTTAGTACTGATCAGTTTGTTACAGGGGACAACGGAAACTATAAATTTCAAGTTATTTCCCTTTTCCAATTTTTTTTCTTTCTTTTTTCTTTCTTCACTCGACACCATCGTCCCTAGATAAGCGCATCTGCTATACAATCTTTTGTATGTAGTATCACAGGAGTCTGACGTTTTATCAATAAGTACGACGAAATCTCTGAAAACATGAAATCACCTTATCGGTTTAGACTCCTGTGGTAATATCGAAGATTGACCAAACAATTACGATTTGTGAATGGACCAAACTAGGTTTTCATTCGTTACATCTCAATCATATAGTCAATCGTAGAAATAACCGAGATGGTACAAATACATTTCGGTTACATTTTGCGAGGAAATTTCTGGCAAATAGTTTATTCTTTACACAAAGAAACTGATAAGCGGGACACACATCCAAGGTGTACTTTTTGTCTTTTCGAAATAACCCAGGTGGAACGAATTCTCACAGCTAATAACTCTTTCACCATGAGGTCAGCGATGCCTTAGTCTGACCCTAGGTATATAAGGAGAGAACTGAACAATCAAATTTCATTTCAGTTTTGTAGCATCAAGTTTTACAGGCGTGTTTTATGTTGTACATAGATATTATCTAAAAGGAAAAACGTTAATTTGGACCGTCCAGTGGAAATAAAAAGAGCTCACTTTTTGGACCATGGTACTCTTTTGGAACTATTGTGAATTTTTCAAAGATGTTCTGGACGACGTCATTTAGACAACGCCACGATTCCTGGTGGACCAGTACATTTACGGGTTTGAAATTTCTACAGAACATTTAATTCTTTGGGACTTTAGTTAAACTTTTCAGGATTATTTTGGATTCACTTCATAATGCTATAAGTTCCTCACACATTTTCATCTATAACCTTGATATTTAAATTGTTTAAGTTTTAAAAGAAACTGTTGGTTTTGCTTCTTTCTGTTACATAGCTACACCATAGAGTCGTAACAGATATAGTGTGTTACGACTCTGTGGTCATAAACTAAAAAACGGAAATAAAACAAACAAGTTTTGTTAAACTTTGCAAATATTTTAAACACAGTTTTAAAAGAAAAATATAAGAACTTACAGTATCATGAAATGAATCCAAAATAATCATAAAAAGCGATATTCAAATCCAAAACAATCAAATGTTCTGAATGAATTTTAGATCCTCGAATGCACTGGTCTGCCAACAGTCCTAATGTGTCAAAATGATATTGTCCAGAACTCATTTAAATAATTCACAATTATCCCAGAATACTATTTTGGTCTAATGAGCACTTTGTACTTCTAATGAATATTCTACACAAATGATTCCTCACACATACTATCTAAACACAAGATAAATTGCGTCAGAAGACTCGTGTTACAACAAGAACATAAGAAACAAGACTGACCACAATTGTCCAGCTACTGATATACAAACATTAAAGGTGGAAACGTAATTTGCCCTATCACCTACCTGCTAATTCGCAAATATCCCACTGCGGAAAATAACCCACTCCATCTAATTATAATTACTTAAAGCCTCAAAAATCAATCTGACTAAACTTACCCGCCTCCTGGTCGTTTTATTACGTCTTAGATTTTTATATATGGTCTGAAGTAATCAAAATTATTCAATCCTGCTTTCAGTTTAGTCTCAGAATTTATTTTAGATTGCATTCATATATAATTTGAGAGGAATCATGTTTTTTTGTAACATTATTGTATGTAATTACATAGTGCACATTTATATTCTTGACTATATCACTATCATGGGATTATTGTGACAATTGTGAAATCATTCTGGATTATATACTTATGATCCATCCGTAGTACATGTGCCTCGTATACTACTTCCATCAAGACTGTTGGTACATCAGCACATTCAGTACTAAATTCATTCACAACACTCTACACGTTTGTACTTGCGACATAAATGTAAGGATCATTTGGAAATAAACTCATAATACTGTACATCTCTTTTAAATTCTCACTTTTGTTGACTTTTACTAAACTTGTAGATTTTACCTTTTTAGTATAATCTGCTTGAAAATCAAGTCCAAGACATCCCCCTCTGCCCTATATCATCGTTTCGAGAGTGCAGTGATACATCTTCCATACATTTACATATTAAATGTTAAATAAATTTTAAAAAAAGAAATTATTGATTGAAATCATCTTCCTAGAGAAACGTACAGCTGAGTTCATGTCATATGTTATTTTGCATTTCTGGAGAGATAAACAAAGCAACATGATATGGGTTAGAGATTTCACATCCAAGACATCACTGATGCCCAGTTATTCACTGTGTAATGTAGCCAAATGCTTAATCACACAATAGTCATAATGCTCAAAAGAATAACTACAAAAATGCCTTTAAAGCATCATCAAGAAAACCTACATTAACTACACAAATGCCTTTAAAGCATCATCAAGAATACCTACGTTAACTACACAAATGCCTTTTAAAGCAGCATCAAGAATACCTACATTAACTACACAAATGCCTTTTAAAGCAGCATCAAGAATACCTACATTAACTACACAAATGCCTTTTAAAGCAGCATCAAGAATACCTACATTAACTACACAAATGCCTTTTAAAGCAGCATCAAGAATACCTACATTAACTTCAAAAATACCTTTAAAGCATCATCAAGAATACCTACATTAACTACACAAATGCCTTTTAAAGCAGCATGAAGAATACCAACATTAACTACACAAATGCCTTTTAAAGCAGCATCAAGAATACCTACATTAACTACACAAATGCCTTTTAAAGCATCATCAAGAATACCTAAATTAACTACACAAATGCCTTTTAAAGCATCATCAAGAAAACCTACATTAACTACACAAATGCCTTTAAAGCAGCATCAAGAATACCTACATTAACTACACAAATGCCTTTAAAGCATCATCAAGAATACCTACATTAACTACACAAATGCCTTTTAAAGCAGCAAGAAGAATACCTACATTAACTTCAAAAATACCTTTAAAGCATCATTAAGAATACCTACGTTAACTACACAAATGCCTTTAAAGCATCATCAAGAATACCTACATTAACTACACAAATGCCTTTTAAAGCAGCATCAAGAATACCTACATTAACTACACAAATGCCTTTTAAAGCATCATTAAGAATACCTAAATTAACTACACAAATGCCTTTTAAAGCATCATCAAGAAAACCTACATTAACTACACAAATGCCTTTAAAGCAGCATCAAGAATAACTACATTAACTACACAAATGCCTTTAAAGCATCATCAAGAATACCTACATTAACTACACAAATGCCTTTTAAAGCAGCAAGAAGAATACCTACATTAACTTCAAAAATACCTTTAAAGCATCATTAAGAATACCTACGTTAACTACACAAATGCCTTTAAAGCATCATTAAGAATACCTACATTAACTACACAAATGCCTTTAAAGCAGCATCAAGAATAACTACATTAACTACACAAATGCCTTTAAAGCATCATCAAGAATACCTACATTAACTACACAAATGCCTTTTAAAGCAGCAAGAAGAATACCTACATTAACTTCAAAAATACCTTTAAAGCATCATTAAGAATACCTACGTTAACTACACAAATGCCTTTAAAGCATCATTAAGAATACCTACATTAACTACACAAATGCCTTTTAAAGCAGCATCAAGAATACCTACATTAACTACACAAATGCCTTTAAAGCATCATTAAGAATACCTACATTAACTTCAAAAATACCTTTAAAGCATCATTAAGAATACCTACATTAACTTCAAAAATGCCTTTAAAGCATCATTAAGAATACCTACGTTAACTACACAAATGCCTTTAAAGCATCATTAAGAATACCTACATTAACTACACAAATGCCTTTAAAGCATCATCAAGAATACCTACATTAACTTCAAAAATGCCTTTAAAGCATCATTAAGAATACCTACATTAACTTCAAAAATACCTTTAAAGCATCATTAAGAATACGTACATTAACTTCAAAAATGCCTTTAAAGCATCATTAAGAATACCTACATTAACTATACAAATACCTTTAAAGCATCATTAAGAATACCTACATTAACTTCAAAAATGCCTTTAAAGCATCATTAAGAATACCTACATTAACTATAGAAATACCTTTAAAGCATCATTAAGAATACCTACATTAACTACAAAAATGCCTTTAAAGCATCATTAAGAATACCTACATTAACTTCAAAAATACCTTTAAAGCATCATTAAGAATACCTACGTTAACTACACAAATGCCTTTAAAGCATCATTAAGAATACCTACATTAACTACACAAATGCCTTTAAAGCATCATCAAGAATACCTACATTAACTTCAAAAATGCCTTTAAAGCATCATTAAGAATACCTACATTAACTTCAAAAATACCTTTAAAGCATCATTAAGAATACGTACATTAACTTCAAAAATGCCTTTAAAGCATCATTAAGAATACCTACATTAACTATACAAATACCTTTAAAGCATCATTAAGAATACCTACATTAACTTCAAAAATGCCTTTAAAGCATCATTAAGAATACCTACATTAACTATAGAAATACCTTTAAAGCATCATTAAGAATACCTACATTAACTACAAAAATGCCTTTAAAGCATCATTAAGAATACCTATATTAACTTCAAAAATGCCTTTAAAGCAGCATTAAGAATACCTATATTAACTACACAAATGCCTTTAAAGCAGCATTAAGAATACCTACATTAACTACACAAATGCCTTTAAAGCATCATTAAGAATACCTACATTAACTACACAAATGCCTTTAAAGCAGCATTAAGAATACCTACATTAACTACACAAATGCCTCTAAAGCAGCTTTAAGAATACCTACATTAACTACACAAATGCCTTTAAAGCATCATTAAGAATACCTACATTAACTACACAAATGCCTTTAAAGCATCATGAAGAATACCTACATTAACTACACAAATGCCTTTAAAGCATCATTAAGAATACCTACATCCATGTTAAAGTAAACCAGCAAAAGCCAAACAACCCTAAATAAAATTGGAGTATATAATGTTTGGCCCAGAAGACCTAACTTTCGTGAATGATTTCACCATTACCTTTTGCTTTAAGTTCACAGTTTTGCTTTGGGGAATGTGTGAGGCTAGACAGGCCATTTTAGGATGCGATAGTGACTGCTATTTTATCAGTTATTATGCATTTTTTTTTAAAAAAATTGTTCCCACCTAGTCAGAGGGAACTTTCTATATTTAAACATTAATCACTATACATGGTCGTCATGTTCCTTTAACATAAACAATTCGTTTTTAGGATTGGGGGAGGGGGAAGGGGCGGGTTTGAAAAATATTATATCTGCCCAGTACCTTCTAAATTGTAAATACACAAATAAATATTCAGCTGCCATTCAATTATTTATTAAATACGAAAAATTGATTTGGCTGAAAAAGGATCTGTTTGTGTTTGTGCTTTTTTAAAAAAAAATGTATTTAACATAGCTTTAAACAATCAAAGTCATATCGCTACGACGTCTGCACTGTGGCAGTTTACAGAAATGTCTGGCAATGGGTCATCGTACTGCAGTTATGTGGCATCCTGTCCCACCCAGTCACACCAGTCCTGACACCAGTCACACCAGTCCTGACACCAGGACAACCAGTGCTAACACTAACCTCTTATAATGTTGAATGTCTGGTGAGTCACTCCTAAGTGCCAGTTTTATAAGTCTTTCGTGTGGCTCGGACAGTGTTCAAACCAGCAAACTCTAGCATATGAGACGGAAGCTCTAACCATTTAGGCCACCAAACTGATTTAAATCGGATCTAATATAACAGTGATAGTATGATAGTATATAACACATATTTCTGCACGCAGTATTAAAAAGTTTCGGTAAGAAACTAACTAATACAAGCACTGAAGGCTTGAAGTAGGTGTAGTACGCAACAAATGAAATTTCATGCATGCCGTAATAGGCGACTAATCAAAGCAGGAACCACACTGGCTAAGTGGTTAACAAGAAAGACTTTCGTCCAAGAGGATATGGGACTGGATCCTATGTTGAAACAGGTCAGGTCGTGTTGTATCCCTGGGCAAGGAAAGTTACTCAGGTAAATTCGACTCTAAACAACCTAAATGTTTGGCTGTGCGGTAACACACACACACACACACACACACACACACACTCTCTCTCTCTCTCTCTCTCTCTCTCTCTCTCTCTCTCTCTCTCTCTCTCTCTCTCTCTCTCTCTCTGTGAGGCTGAATGAATCATTCATTACTCTTGCAATAAATTGATATCCTTTGTACAGTGTAATATTTACATGTTATATGATCGTACATTAATGTAATCTATTTTCTCTCTAATGGTTCTTTGTAAATTTGATCCGGAGGTACTACATACCAAAATCGATAGAAATTCTGCTGAGTTTTATATCAAAAGCAATTTACTTGGAGAGTTTACGACATTATGTTTCAGACATTTCAGTGACTTTGTCAGCTTTCAGTGAGATAATTGGTGCAAATTTGATTCCTGCAGTTTTTCGCTAATCAAGTATAAATGAAATTACCAGCGATATTTGGCGCACATGTTGCAGAAAGGAAAGCCATATTACTCCTACTTTGACGATAATGATGAACGAAACCATCGATAAATCGCCACTCTAATTGTCTAATTGACCTAGAGAATAAATGATGAACGAAACCATCGATAACTCGCCACTCTAATTGGCCTAGAGAATATATATATATATATATATATATATATATATATATATATATATATATATATATATATATATATACACACGTATAGCTATTCTTATCTTTGTTTTTTTCTTTCGTTGTCATTTTTTAAAACGAACAATACCATATTAATATCACACACATACACACAGATATATATTGTTACGGCTATTGGATTTAATTTATTTATTTTTTATTGTTAAATCCAAATTTGTCATTTAAGGTTTAATATTAATTCGGAGATTTTTTCTAGAAAATTCAGGTTGACCACTCTAACTGTAAACAAGTTTTTGACCATGGCTTGGTTACCTCTTTATCTGACCTTGCTTTAGATTGATAAACAGGTCTTTAATACTATTGGCTAATTTCAAGGATAACTTTTATTTTTAGTTCTTGGGGTGTAGGACATATCTAGAATACGTGACTTGCTGAAGGTAGTGACCTTCCATGAATTTCTAGAAAGATCACGTGATCACTTGTTTACTTAAGAAAAACAGTTATATAGACTTGTTTGGGATAGAACAATTCAGTAGAATCTTTGGGCTGTAAGTTATTAGTTGTGCATTTCATGTTTGAGTGTTAATTTTAATTATTTTGTTTTGGACTTTGTGTCAATTCATTGAAGAAAGAAGAATTATCTGGAAAAGGTCATGTGTTTATGATTTTCATTTAGATGATAAAACAAGAACTGCATCACGTGACTTTGTCAGCCATTTTGGATTACATCGTCAAGATTCGAACCTGGAACTATTAGAACATTTATTTATCAGGACTCTTGCAATTCCAATACTGGATTATCTTTGTGAATTCTATATTAGATTAATGTTGGATTTGATTCTCTAAAACTGTAAGTTTATTTATTTTATGAAAATAGTTGTACTTAATAAAAATCATTGTTAAAGTTATACAAGCTTGCTAGTTTTCACTCTTTCTGTGTTGCTGCTTATTCGAGCCTAAGCACGTAACATAGAAATTGGGGACTCGTCCGGGATTTAAATAAAGTAGAATTTAAATTTGAAATTCCCCTAGTTTTTGAAAAATTTAAATCTTTAGTGAGACTAACACGCTTGTATCAAAATGACATCTAAGGTAGAAATATTTCTTTCTAATCCTACCCAGGAGCAATTAGATCTTTTCAAAAAAGATGAGTTGGTTCAACTTGCAAAAATATACGATCTTTTTGAAGTGAAGGTTTCTTTAACGAAACAAGATATCAAAACGATTTTGGTCCAGTATTTGGTAGAACAGGATCTTTTGGAACAAAGTGCTTTGATTCCAGTCAGTAAGTCTACACCAGACTCTGACATTAAACTGAAGGAATTAGAATTAAAATTCAAGATGGAATTAGAGTTGAAGAAGCTGGAATTTCAGAGAGAGAGAGTGAATTAGAGTTTTAAAAAAAACTGGAATTTCAGGAAAAGGAGAAAGAGAGACAGGAAAAAGAGAAAGAAAAGCAATTACAATATGATAGAGAGAAAGAGGAGAAAGAAAGGCAAATTGAATTACAAAAAGAGCAAATGCGAATTGAGAAAGAGGAGAAAGAAAGGCAAATTGAATTAGAAAAAGAGCAAATGCGAATTGAGAGAGAGAGGAGAAAGAGAAACAAATTGAATTACAAAAAGAGCAAATGCCAATTGAGAGAGAGGAGAAAGAAAAGCAAATTGAATTACAAAAAGAGCAGATGCTGATTGATAGAGAGAAATAGGAGAGAGAGAGACAGGAAAGGGAGAAAGAAAGGCAATTTGAATTACAAAAAGAGCAGATGCAAATTGAGAAAGAAATTAAAATGAAAGAAATAGAGCTGGCAAGTGAGAATCACCACCATACTTCAAATCAAAATTTTGATTTAGCAAGGAATATTAGATTAGTGCCCCCTTTCAAAGAAAAAAAAGTAGACAAATATTTTATGCTTTTTGAAAAAGTTGCAGAAAATTTAAAGTGGCTAAGAGAGAATTGGACTCAGTTACTACAATGTGTAATTACTGGTAAGGCTAGTGAGATTTACACTTCACTGTCTGTTCAGCAAAGCAGTGATTATGACTTAGTTAAAGAATACATTTTAAGAGGTTATGAGTTAGTCCCTGAAGGTTATAGGCAAAAATTTAGAAATTACAGAAAAGAAGCTGGACAAACGCATGTCGAATTCGCTAGACAAAAAAAGCAGTTGTTTGATAGATGGTGTTTAGCCAAGAAAGTCGAGCAAGATTATCAAAATCTCAAGCAAATTATATTAATTGAAGAGTTCAAAAACTGTGTTCATAGTGATGTTAAAACTTATCTTGAGGAGCATCAGATTGAAACCTTGGAAAATGCTGCTCGAGCTGCTGACGAATATTCTTTGACACATAAAGTTCCTTTTGTTAACAAGACTTCTACTCAACAATTTAAAGGCAGAAAAGTATTTCCGCCTAATTCAAGCCCTTCTAAAACTCAAACTAACACAACTTTCAAAAATCAGACTTCAGAGAAGTTTGATTTTGGATCCTTGTCTCTTCCGACGTGTAACTTTTGCAAGAAAAAAGGACACGTTATTTCTGATTGCTACAAATTGAAAAAAAGGCATCAGAATCAAGACAGGTCTGTTCCAAATGCTCTTATTTACAAGAGGTCAAGGTCACAATCATGTATTGAAAGCAATACATTTGTTGGGTCTCATAAATCCCAGTCTGATTTTGATATGGAGAATTATGAACCATTCATATCGAAGGGTTCTATATCACTCTTGGGTGATTCAGCCAATCCCACCGCTATTAAAATTTTAAGGGACACAGGAGCCTCTCAGAGTCTTTTATTATCAGGTACTTTGCTTTTTTCTGAGAAGTCTTCTTCTAATGAAAGTGTTCTTATTCAGGGAGTAGAGTGCGGCTTTGTTAATGTTCCTCTCCATTGTGTAAATTTGTCATCAGACTTAGTGTCAGGACCTGTGACAATCGGAACAGTCTCGGTTGTACCCGTCGAAGGTGTAGATTTATTGCTAGGCAACGACTTAGCTGGGGACAAGGTTGTGGTTAATCCACTTGTAACTGACAAGCCTAATTTGGATCAGAAAGTTGATCCAATTGAAAAAGAAATCCCTGATATATGTCAAGCTTGTACAGTTACCAGAGCTATGGCAAAGAAAGCTCTTGAGAATGAAGTTGAAACGGGCAGTATTCCCTTGGCTGACATATGTATAGGTCAGGCTTTTGATGAGGTCACATTTACTTCTTGTTTAGATCAATCAGAAAGTATTGATCATAGTGATCCTCTTTTAACAACTCATTCTCTTTATTATAATCAGGGTGATGATTTTGAGAATGATGTTACAGAAGGCAGCATTCCTTCAACTGACCTTGTATAGGTCCGGTTTTTGATGAGGTCACTTTTACTCTTGGTTTAGATCAATCAGAAGGTATTGTTCATAGTGATCCTCTTTTAACAACTCATTCTCTTAATCAGGATGAGAAATGACAGTCACTTGTCGTCGAACAGGAAAAAGATCCTGAGATCTCCTGTTTGTTTCAATGGGTCCTAAATGAGACTGAAGTCACTGTAGTTCCTGTCTGTTATGTCATTAAAAATGGAATTCTTATGAGAAAATGGAGACCTTCCGAGGTACCTGCTGGTGATGAGTGGTCAGTGAACTATCAAATAGTAGTTCCAGAACCTTTCAGACAGAAAAAACTTAATTTGGCCCATGAAACTCTTTGGCTGGTCATTTAGGGATTAATAAAATGTATCACAAGATCTTGACTCATTTCTATTGGCCAAAAATCAAAAGTGATGTTGCCAAATACTGTAGATCTTGTCATACTTGTCAAATGGTAGGAAAAACCAATCAGAAGATACCTAAGGCTCATCTGCAACCTATTCCTGCCTTTGACGAATCATTTGGTAGAATTATGGCAGATTGTGTGTAGATCCCTTACCTAAGACCAAGTCAGGTAACCAATACCTGTTGACCATTATGTGTGCGTCAGCAAGGTTTCCAGAGGCTATTCCGTTGAGGAATATAAAATTTAAAACTACAGTAAAAGCTCTGATAAAGTTTTTTACTCAGTATGGCCTTCCCAAATCTATTCAGTTTGATCAAGGTTCAAACTTCATGTCTGGAATTTTCCAGCAAATTATGAATGAATGCCCAATTCAGCAATTTAAGTTAAAAATGAAACTATGGGTTGAAAGAACTACAAGGGAGAGAACTTTTGAGTCTGATAATGGAGTTGTGTTACTCTTGTTCATTCTTCTTACTTTACTTCAAATTAGATATTACGGCCCTTACAAAGTTAAGAAGAAAATGAATTAGTTAAATTATAGTATTAGTGCTCCCGGGATCTAAATAAATTATAGGAGTACCAGTATATTGAAAGAGATAGCCATGTTAAATATGTAATTAATTTAGCGGTACCTGTCCCACATAGTGAAGAAATATCGTCGTATTCTACTGACATTGGAGCGACAAATTGTTGGAATTCAGAAATTATGAAAAATCTAGACCAGAAACTTTTACATTTGGAAGTGCAAGAGAGAAATGAACTGAAAGTTATTATTATTATATGTGCACTTATGTCCAGATATTCTTACAAGGACAAACAAAAAGTTTCATGACGTTGAAATTGAAAATTCCAAACAGCATCCATGCAGGATGAGTCCACTCAAACAGGAATACTTGAAAAAGGAAATTAATATTTTGTTGGAGAATGATTTTATTAAGCCCAGTAAAAGTGATTGGAGTTCACCATGCATACTTGTTCCTAAACCAGATAAAACTCTCCGTATGTGCACTGATTATAGGAAGGTGAACAGAGTGACAAAAACAGATTCATTCCCATTACCAAGAATTGACTATTCTATTGATAAATTGGGAATGCCAAGTATGTCACCAAATTTTGACCTTCTGAAAGGATTTTGGAAGATTCTACTACGGAAAGAGCAAGGGAAATTTCCATATTGTGACTCCAAATGGACTCGACCAAAATAAAGAAAGTCCATTTCAACGTCTTATAAAAATGTTCATCACTGGTCTAGAAAATTGTGACGTCATCATGTACAACGACATCTGGAGAGAACATCTAGCAACAATTAGAAAAAAATTTTGACAGACTCACTAATGCATGTCTGACTGTTAATTTACTTAAAAGTGAGTTCTGCCCTGCTAGAGTGGTTTTCTTAGGATATTTTGTGGGACATGGACAAGTTAAAAGGTTGAGGTTATTTCTTGATAATATAGTTGCAGACGTTTTTCCTGTGTATAACAATTTATTATATTGTGTAATTTATACTAGTTCTTTTAACATCAGATGTAAATTGGTTTGTGATAAAAAGAAAGTTTTATCATATAAACCTTTCTTTTTATTTTATGGGGGAAGGTGTTACAGCTATTGAATTTAATTTATTTATTTATTATTGTTAAATCCAAATTTGTCATTTAGGGTTTAATATTCATTAATTGGGAGATTTTTTCTAGAAAATTCAGGTTGACCACTCTAACTGTAAACAAGTTTTTTTTACCTTGGTTTGGTTACCTCTTTATCTGACCTTGCTTTAGATTGATAAACAGGTCTTTGATACTATTGGTTAATTTCAAGGATAACTTTTATTTTTAGTTCTTGGGGTGTAGGACATATCTAGAATACGTGACTTGCTGAAGGTAGTGGCCTTCCATGAATTTCTAGAAAGATCACGTGATCACTTGTTTACTTAAGAAAACAGTTATATAGACTTGTTTGGGATAGAACAATTCAGTAGAATCTTTGGGCTGTAAGTGATTAGTTGTGTATTTCATGTTTGAGTGTTAATTTTAATTATTTTGTTTTGGACTTTGTGTCAATTCATTGAAGAAAGAAGAATTATCTGGAAAAGGACATGTGTTTATGATTTTCATTTAGATGATAAAACAAGAACTGCATCACGTGACTTTGTCAGCCATTTTGGATTACATCGTCAAGATTCGAACCTGGAACTATTAGAACATTTATTTATCAGGACTCTTGCAATTACAATACTGGATTTTTTGTGTGAATTCTATATTGGATTAATGTTGGATTTGATTCTCTAAAACTGTAAGTTTATTTATTTTATGAAAATAATTGTACTTAATAAAAATCATTGTTAAAGTTATACAAGCTTGTTAGTTTTCACTCTTTCTGTGTTGCTGCTTATTCGAGCCTAAGCACGTAACAATATATATATATATATATATATATATATATATATATATATATATATATATATATATATATATATATATATATATATAGTACATTTGTTTTGCAAAAATGTATAGAGAATAGTTGCACGAGATGAGAAACATAATTCGAAAAAAAAATGAATCTATGTACTTCTTGACCATCGCGTTGAGGTTCGATTCTCAAACCAGATATTTGCATGAATCATTTTGATAGATGTTAACCTCTTTGAAAGGTACTTCGCAGTGACCCACTTACCTTGCTCTACTAATTATGGGATGGGGGGTTAGGAGCTGTACCAGTTTATGCAGGATACTTTACTCCGCGGTATTCTTTCTGTTCGTTTCATTCCCAAAGATTGAGCTTTAAAGTTCCAAAGTTTCTGATATAGATAACACATTTAGTCTTGAAATCATTTTTCAAATGTTTTTGTCGTAGTCACTATGAAAAACTCGTATCCTCAAAAGGAATAACAACACTCGGCACAAGTGTGTATGTGTGTGTGTCACACTTTTGTAATCCCTGCCCCGGTTGTAAAGGGTATTATACTGTTAGCCTTTTTTAACATCCATCATTACCCCACCCCATTCTAATCCTCCGCCCAAGCACACACTCGCACACTCGAATACTATTTCATTTGATAAAGAAGGAGTAGACAAATGTTTTCAGGACGATTGTAGAGACATGTTGGTTAGTTTATTTTTGATGATGGAATACCCTCTATTTTTTCTCTCTCCCTCCCTGTCCCCACCTTTTAGAGACTAAAATATACAGAACTAAATTAATATCATTGTCTAAAACAAATTGAAGATCAAACGAATTGCAAAACATAAATAATATATGGAAAGTGATATACTTATTCATAATTAAGTATAGTCATCTTTGTAACCGTGATGGTGGGGGGCAAGTGAATGGCATTTCCAAGCCCCATCTGAATTTGCATGTGCTGTAAAATTGCTGTAGCTTATATACGAAAATTAACAAGCCAGTCTTGTTTTGGCATGTTTGCCCCCCACCCCCACCCCCCACCCCGAAAAAAGTGAAATGACGCTGCTTGCATCATTCCAGAAAATGCCATGTTTTCGGTATGGTTCGTCAGAAAGAAATATAACATTTCTACATAAATAGTAAATAAAAGATATACACCTTTTTCCAAGTATGGCAATGTCAATAAGGACAGTAAAGAAGGAAACAAAAATGAACCGCTTCGGTGGCCTAGTGGTTAGAGCGTCCGCCCCAGAAGCGGGAGGTCGTCGGTTCGATCCCCGGCCGAGTCATACCAAAGACTTACAAAAATGGTACTAACAGCTGCCTCGCTTGACGCTCAGCATAAAGAGGTTAGTGTTAGGACTGGTCGGCCTGGTGTCAGGATAATGTGACTGGTGAGACATCATGCTACATGTCTGCGGCATGATGTCTCAGTGCTAGACATCACTATAAACTGCCTCACTGCAGACATCGTAGCGATATAACTGACAAATTGTTAAAGCTACGTTAAAAATCCTAATCAAACAAACAAACAAAAGAAACAAAAATGTCTAGGCAAGGCAAAGTGAATCTAAAATGCACATACACAAGACATATTTAAATCTCAATACCATTAAAGGTCACCGGCCATACTCTAACATTTTTCTTTTTATATCAAATTTGCATTATATGATTAAAAGTAGCTATTCTCGCACAAAAAGAATATATTTGTTTAATCAAGAGTAAAGAAGAAATAATAATTAAATTACTCGAAATAGAAGTATACAACCCCTTGGCTACAATTTTCCACCTACAGAGGACGCCAACCAGAAATGACGTACATTTAGCCCCACAAGACGAAGCACACGTTTTTCTTGTAGAAAATTGAAATGCTGTAAACTTTGGATAGGGAACATTTAGATGAAACTACTGTAAACTAATTTACTGTTCAGCCTTATATGTGTCTGCACGACGCACTAGATGGGTTGTTTTTGCACCTTATAGCGCATCACGTGTGAATGACAGGTGCCTTCAAGCAATCGGGTGATATTCCCGTCTCATCATCAGTCTCTTGACCTAGTGTGGCCGTTGAGGCACTGTGCTCATGAACATCTGACCAGTTCCCTCCACTTGTCTCGATCATGTGACAATGCATGTGTCTACGCAAAACTGTTCCTGGCCCATTCTATGATGTTGTCACTCCACTTTTGTTTCTGTCTACCTCTCCTTCTGCCAACCTGGACGCTGCCCTGCATTACTGTTGTGGATAGACTGTTGACTCTATTGGCATGGCCATACCATTTCAGATTTCTCTTTTTGACAGTGGTGAGGAGGTCTTCATAATGACCTACTTTGTGTTTGATGGTGTTACGCACTTCTTCATTTGTGATGTGGTCCATGTAAAAGATGCCAAGAATGGTTCCGAAGCATCTCATTTAAAGTGCTTGGATTCTTCGTTGTAATTCTGCTGTCAGAGTCCAGGCCTCACATGAATACAGAAATATTGCGATGACTAGTGCTCTCGATAGTCTTATTATAGTTTTCAGACAGATGTTCTTGTCTCTCCATGATGTGTATTAGCTTTAACATAGCTGCCGTTGTTTGTGCTGCTCGTGACAAAATTTCTGCTCTTGATCCCTCTTCGGTGATTATGGAACCAAGAAATCTGAACCGGCCCACCGTTTACAGTTCCTGTCATCTGACTTTAATCTTGGTTGAGATTTGTTTGCCATTGTTTGTCATCAGCTTTGTCTTCTCGTTCTTTATCTCCATGTCAAATCTGGAAGATGTTTCATCCAGGTTCTTCACTAAGGTGGCAAGCTCGTCTTCACTACCATCCAGCCCATCAATGACGTCTGCAAAGCGGAGGTTGGTGGTGTTACGCCCTCCAAATCTGACTGTCCCACAGTGGTTTTCCAGGGCTTTACTCGTGATGCGCTCATAGTAGATGTTGAAAAGCGTGGGTGACAGGAGACAGCCTTGATGTACTCTAACTGTTGTCATGAACCAGTCCCCCACAGAACCTTGAGCAATTACTGCACTGGTAGCCTTGGTCTACAACTACTTGATGGTATTAGTCAACGTTTGACCCATGTTGTACTTCTTCATTGGTACCCACAATGCCTCATGCCACACTCTGTCACAAGCCTTTTTAAAATCTATGCAAACGTTATAGATGTCTTGTTGATGTTCGAGTACTTTTCACACAGAACCCTAATATTGATATTTTTTTCCGTTGTGCTTCTTTCATTCCATAACCTGCCCGTTCTTCAGCGATTATTGTGTCTGCTTTATCAGACTGCTCTTTATTTCTGTGCACTTTTGTCCAATCCAATCTTTTTTTGCTTTTTTCAAGTTTGTCTGATATTCTTGTTTATTTCTCGGTACTCCATTGCTCCTGTTATGTCTCTGGTGTTTTTGAGGTCTCTTCGGGCATCACACAACTTCAGAATCTTTTATGTAATCCAGGTTGTTGTTCTTTGGGTGGTGGAGGCCATTGATGGCAGCTGTTCTCATTACAGTGTTGAAAGTGTCTGTCATCACTTTAACATCAACATCTATCACAAGGAGTGAAGCAAATTGTCAGCCAACTATGGGTTGAAATGACTTGCAGATGTTAGGGTTCTTTAGTTGTTCAAGGTTGAATTTGAGCCTGATTTTCTTTGGCTTGTTAATTTTCTTCAGCCTCACTCGGAAATTCATAATGACGAGGTCTGGATCACTCCCAACATTAGCACCTGGGAACGTTCTTGGATTTTCACTATTGATGCCAGATCAGTAACGGTTTTAAACCAGCATGTAGTCGATTTGGAGATGGGTTCCATTTGGTGCGTGCCATGTCCAGCATCGTGGAGCTTTATGTTGGCCTAGGGTGATGGCTTGTACCAAGTTGTTGTAGCTTGCAAACTCGAGCAGCCCTCTTTCAGTGGTAAGCTCATTGCAAGAAAGTCCACAATGATCATCCCAGTCTTTTAGATCATCTTTGCCAACTTTGGCATTTCAATCTCCTTGGATGATGAGGTCATCTGTTTTACCATATTTGGATATAAAAACAGAAGCAGGGGCTGTGAGATCAATATGAGATACAAGTAACAGTGACTGCATTAATTGGCGACACAATGAGCAGTGAATCAATCAATAGACGATACGCTTAACTATAATCGGATTGATATGCAGGTGATCCTATTAATATAACTGACATAGCTACCTGTTGCGTTGTACAAAAACTTGTTGACACTCAAAAGCGCGGAACATTAGATGTTTAGCCAGTTTAAATATTTTCTGACCATGAATATAAGGCTGTTTACAGTTCTGGTTGTCTCTTCGTGTTCTTTCCTTGTTGTATACACCCACCAACTATTGTATCCTTGCTGATATTTTCAATGTGTGATTTTTCATCTGGTCTTTTAAATAAGTATTTCCATGTGTTAATTAACAGATGTATGTCGTAACCAGGCATATTACTAAACAATGGCATGTACTTTTTAAAATTAGAAGTGCATTCGTTTACTCTGGTACATGCTGCCTTTGGCAAGACTTCTTCCTCACAGATGTAACATATTTTCTTTAAAATAAAGTTGTTTATGTTCTTCTGTGAACCACACAGGTTTTGCAACTTGGGTCTCAATTGTTCGTAACTAACTTTGCAAATTTTAACAACAGTTCGTAAAATACTCGAATGAAATCTGTTGCGTCATATCCTGTTAATTTATGTTTCTTATGGGTTGATTTAGCATGCAAACAAAACACAAATAGATTGTGTTTAGCTAGTTTTTCTGTCGAAATTATATTAAGAGGTGTGTAAATATCACTGTTAAAATGGATCGTGATATTTTCAGGTAACAATGCACCCATTCATAATGTCAGTTTATGTGTTGATGCCAATTTAGAAATTCTTTAATTCTAAGGTCATGTTGATATTTGTCTCGACAGTCGTTACGCCATCCATATGGAAATATTATTATTATTATTATATTATTATTATGTCAATATGTCTTTCTCGCTCTCTTTTAGTTATTCTAACTTGATGTAATATGGTTCAAGTATTGTATAAACATTGCAGATATATTAAATTCATTTTCTATTGCTTGTACAATTCTCTATTTTAACAGGCCATTTTTCAAAACATAATGTTTCTAAGTCGTATGTTCGTGGTCGCTGTTCTTTTGTTGCAACAGTCAGAATTTATTACACGGCATTAAATAATCGTTTGTAATTGGTATATTTTGTCGTTAGTACAAGATTTCTTTTGTTCTGAGCCTACTCAAGCAAACCTATATACTTCCTCTAAGTGGCTTATACCTCGCTACGCCTAATTTGCAATGGCAGTCCTGCCAAATACCCCTTTTGTACATTTATTTTATGTCTCAGTATGTTATATAAAATGCAAAATATATGTTTAATGTCATTATGCATTTCGCCTGTGTATTTGTTTTTGTTTTTTTTGCGGTAAACATTTATATGCAGAACGAGCTCTCTATCCTGGATGGATCTCTTCACAAGCCGAATAGTTAAGTTTAGCTATTGATATTCTATAAATATAATCCAGTCACGGAAAGAAATTCACATAATTGCTGTAATGTATCCTTAAAATCTGTGCTTACTAGATTCTCTGAAATGTCTCTCCAAAACTTCTAGTTCTTTCGCTACGATTCTAATTAAAGTTTCATGATTCATCCTTCCTAATTCATTTGTATTTCCAAAGAAAAACAAAACATTCTTCTCGCTTGTTTTGATATTGGCTTAAGTGTTATTTATTTACTCGAACTATTCAAATACATATTTAAGTTTTTTTGCATACGTCTTTTAACTTTTAACCAATGACCTATATCATAAATGTTTGCAAAATGCCAACAGTGCTATCTATAGATCCTACCCCTGGTAGTAGTTCTCTGCTATTGGCCTGCATGATCTGTAAATTAAGATATACATGTATTCTGGTCTGGGGCTCTTCTTTTTCGTATACTTTTTATCAATTGACTTTGGATCAATTTCATCAGCACCATACATGAAACAAAACTGATTGATTAATTATTTTAAAAAATGCACATAATGTCAAGAAACAATATTCCAGTCCAATACTAGTATCTAAATATGGTGATACTGCTAGACTGTTCTATAACTAAACATTTCAAAATCGAAAACAAAAAATTATATTTAATAAGATGTTTGAAATATTAAATCCATATTCTTCTTTTAATAGTAATGCAACTTTCATCTGATGAAATTATGAATTTATGGAATAAATATTTTCATATAAGAAACAAGTTAGAATATGGAAGATGCTTTTTTTAATGTTAGAGACAAGCAATTTTTCTTCAATATTTTTGATGATAATACGTTGCGAATTTTGTTTCTCAAAAATTCAAACGGTCTTGTCTAATTTTCGAAAACCGAAAAAAATTTAATGGTGTGTCATTCTTATTCTTTAAAATTATATTCTTATTTCGATCAGTAAGTCCAAATAAGACTCTGATATTAAAGTAAAGGAATTAAAATTAAAATGCAAGATGGAATTAGGGTTAAGGAACCCGGAACTTCAGAAAGATAAAGAAGAAAAACAAATGCGAATGCAATTTGAAGAAAGATTGAAAGAAAGACAAATGCAGAGAGAAAGAAAAAGAACAAATGCTTTTACAATCGGAGAAAGACAGAGAGAGCAAATAATTTACAACAGCAGAGAGAGAGAGAGAGAGAGAGAGAGAGAGAGAGAGAGAGAGAGAGAGTAAAATTGATTAGAGTTCACCATTTATACTTGTTCCGACACCAGATAAAACTTTCCGTATGTGCACTGATTATAGGAAGGTGAACTGTGTGACAAAAACAGATTCATTTCCATTACCAAAGATCAATGACTGCATTGAGAAAATTCGAAATAGCATGTGTGTCACCAAATTTGGCCTTCTGAAAGGATTTTGGTAAATTCCACTAACGGAAATGCAAAGGAAATTCCGGCATTTGTGACTCAAGATGGACTTTATCAATATAAAGTAATGCCGCTTGAGATGAAATGATCGCCAAGTACTTTTCAACGTCTTATGAATATGATCGTATCTGGCTAGATAAATTGTGATGCTTACATCCATCATCTAATACGACACATGGGAATAACATTTAGCAACAATTCGGAAATTCTTTGACAGACTCACTGATGCAAGTTTGACAATTAATTTATCCAAACTGAATTCTGTCATGCTAGTGTAATGTTTCTAGGACATATTGTGGGACATGGACAAGTTAAACATTTAAAAGCTAAAACCTATTTCTGTGCCTGTTAGCAAAAAGCATCTGATGAGATTATTTTAGGTATGTATGGATACTATCGGAAATTTTGTTCCAATATAAAATGCTGAACCCGTGACAAATTTATTGAGTAAGAAAAAGTTTCTTTGGACTGAAAATAAAAAACATGTTTTTGATAAGTTAAAAGGCATACTTTAAAACGCGATAGTTCTTAAAGTAGCCAGTCATTTAACTTGTCCTTCTTTGAATCTTGTGTTTAGTGATCACATCCCCCCTACTCTCATCGGCCAGATGAAACATAAATATCAAAGACTAATATGGTAGAGTTTGTTGTTACAGGAGTATGATAGTAATATCAGGTACATCAAGGGAAATGATAATTTCATAGCAGATACACTTTTCCAATGTGTACAAATGTATTTATTTCATGTACATTTTGTATAATTCATAAGTGTTGTTCTTATGTTATTTCTTCACCTCGTTTATGGTATATTTGTTGAAAAGAAAGCTTCATCATACAAATCAAAATTTATCTTTATGGGAGGAAGTGTTATGTATATTTGACTTCATTTATATTTGCTTTAATTTTTTTAATTCCAATACAAGCTGTTGTGATGTAATTTTATTTACTGGATTTGATATTTTCTAGAAATTCAGTTCAGTTTTTCGAAAAGCTAAACGTTGTATCTAAATCTGACCTAGTTCCTGATCTTTGTTTACAAGTTGGAGTAAACAACTATTTTTTACTTGTTTTGTATTCTTTCTTACAGTGTGGTTTCAAGGGATCAAACAGAGGCTTTACTGGAAACTACAGATGTAAACAGTGTCTACATTCTTTACCGGAAAGAGTTTTCGCGGTAGTCAGTTTTAATAGTGATGTTTTGAGCAATAATTTGAGTTGGGCTTTTTAAACACAAATACGTCAAGGTGTTTTCTTCTGTTGTGACTAGTTTGAGTTATGTTTTAAGTTTTCTTCAACTTATTTGTACTCTAAGAGATTATTTTCCCCTGAAAATACTTCTGCTCGGAATTGATTCTTGGACAAAACTGTGAATTATTTTTCTTATTTTTCCTATTTTTTTCTTCCTCAGGGAAATAAATTAGTAATTATTTATTAATATTGTAAATAAAACCTAACCAAACATGCGGGAGAAGCACGTGCGAAGAGAAAAAGTGTAGAGTTCTATCTTAAAGCCAATGTCATTGATTGTGTAGCCGAGAAGAACGATTTCTATGGTTCTGCCATGTGGCTACCAATGAGTGTAAACATTTTAAATGGTAAACTAAGCAGTACATTAAAGTAATCAAATACAATGCGATGTCTTGGAGTGTTATTGATTAATAAAAAACCACTTTAAAGAGGGTTTACTGTATCACATGCTAGTACATGGTTGATCTACGACTTCTATTATAAAAAAAAAATACGTAAGTGGTAACATGGAGTGATTAATGATCAAAGCTGATTTTCCGAGCACAAACTTTAAAATATGTCACTTCTACAGTGTCAGTAAGCAAAATATTAAGTATTGTTTGTTTTCTTTTGTTGCGTTTGTTTTTTTATTATGGCTAATCAAAAACGAAAAGATCACAAATTTTAAATCACAGACTAAGCTAAAATAATAAACGGTACTCCAATTTAGGAATTTTTGAACTCAGACATAAGTCATATGCTCTTTGAACTAACAATGGTAATAAAAAAAATGAATAGAAATTAAGAAATATGTTGCTATAATGTGTAAACGTTTATATGTACAAAGATACATTATTTAACCATACGATAAATCACTAAGAGATGAATTTAATTAAGTATAAATTATCACGATACACAGGGCTGCTCTTTCACCATTTAATATAATTATAGGTTACTGCATTTATATGGGAGAATACGAGCGTGCTTCAGTTTAACTGCATGACGTTAGGAAGACATTATAATTCAGGGGAAAAAAATAAGAGTTCAATTTTTTCCAAAGCAAATGAAATAACCTTTTTTGTTTTTGTTTTTACTACATACTCATTTTCCTTTTCTTTCTAAGGCTAAATTATAATAAAACATACTACAAGAAACAAAGCAATCAAATTTCGGCTACATTTTTTAAGTACATACACAGGCCTAGTTAAACAACTACACAAACCATAACAGTATTCATGCACACTTATAACCGCCCAGCGACGTTAAACTTGTAAATGTGCATCAATGCAGGTTAAAGTTCAATTTTGAGCTGTGGTTACAATTTGGAATCCTTGAAATTGTACTTAGCAGAAAAAAAAATATAAAATATATTTTGATGAAATACAAGATGCACAAAGGAACGCACACATACGCTATTGTTCTATTACCAGCTATAATCGACGTATTGTAAAACCATTTAAATTGTATGATCTTAGGTGGATCACAGCTACATGACATGTATGATTATTTTCTCAAAAAGTTAACCAGGAAAAATCAAAAGCAGCCCATTTTGCCAGCCGAAATAAAAGCTTTTCTTCCAGCTTGATTCTTGGCTCAAACAAAATCACGTTCTTCAGTTACATTTGTGGAAATTTTTGGTCTTATTTGCAGAAATGGCGGCATCTGAGTGACGGGATAGATCGTGACATTAATGGGCCTGTCTATTCTTTTTTTTCTCTCAGTCTTTTGCTTTGTTGAAAGTTTCTTTTGTGACTCAATTAACATAATATCGCATCGACAACTTTGACGAAAACAGCTTGCTTAGCTTATCCAAAAATAGATCTAATTGTTAAAAAAAAAACTCGGATGTTTGCTACATAGATCCTTACACTGTTCTATTCGTAGACACGTGTTGTGCAGTAGAATGATTCTGATAATGTGAAAGTAACAAAGAAAAATACGATTATTTGTCACGAACCTGCTACGGTACAATTTCACCGGAGAAAGTAGACAATTAAAATTTAATTAGCCCAAAACCCCCAGATAGCAATGCCAAAGGTCTAGGTGTATAAAATAGTCAGATGCAATTTACAAGAATTTAATAAAATATGTCAAACGTATTCAGCTATTTCATCGACAAATTTATCAATCGCAATTTCTTCATACAATCAAAAACAATGACCTTTTAACAATTACTACCATCATATGAAATTAAAGTCAAGTAAGAGTGTTTGACTTCAGTGTTTATTTCTGTTACTCATCTGTTCTTTTCTTGTTTCTCTTTTGGTACTTTCGGTAACCTTGACTACGTGTTCTCCTCGCACTTCCGGATCCGTCCTTCCGACACTTCCGGTACTATCTTCCACGTGTTCCTACCAGCACTGCACCTACTCACATCTGCTTATGTCACAATAGACTTCCCACGTGCCTTCTCTCATATATAACCGGAAAGCTTTCTCAAGAAGCTATCGTTCGGAATCTAAACTTCGATTTTCACCAGAATCCCATCTCGCCTTCTAACGAGCGCTCAACTTCGGTACTCGGAGTAGAGTCCAACGTCCAAGGTCTCCCATCTTGTCTATGAGCTCATAACGGATAAATGGTCTTAGTTGGAGCAAAATTGTTTATTGAAACTCCGCCTTAGATTAGCCTTAGTTTAGATTTACTACTAAGTAATTCTTGACATTAATCTAATGTATCGCACAATTCCACTGTCATCTCTTGTTTGTTGTGTTCTATAAAAATCGGTTTCTATATCTTGTGCGCTTATTTCTCTGATATATGATTCTCTCACAAAATTCGCTCCCTTACTCTTAAGAATTTACAGACTTGTTCTCTTTGATCGCTAATTCGCTCACCTCCAGTGAGGTGAACAAAGAGAACAAGTTCGCAAAACCTTAAGAGGTATTACCCAACCGGAAGAAGCATTCATTCGGAATCCAAACTTAGAATTTAACTCGAATCTGTACTGTTTCCCTTTGCTTTCTTATCCACACCGATTAGAACACCAGAGTTGTCGTTTTCTTCTAAAAGTAACAACATGAGTCATACTAAAATAAAAATATATCTTATGTAAATATGTGTTTTCTTTTTCTGTTTTTTTTTTTGCATATGTATACCTTGTTGAACATTGGAGGATTTGTCCTGTAATATATCAGGTTTGCATCAAGATCGAACCATAAATAATAGTGATATGTGCCAAAAGTATGCAAGTGCGTTTGTTTTTAAATATTAAAGAATGACTCTTTTTGCTTCCTTAAGAAGTTGATTAATTTTGTACCTTTGTGAATTAAGCATATTTGATTGATGTTCTATAGTGTTTTTTTTTCTAGTGTTATATTTAGATACTTCTTAGGATTGAAGTTTCTGTCTTTTCTTCCCTGTATCAATTCTCTTTTCAGACTCATTTTAGGTGAATCGACTGCGACTTTGATGACGTTGGCTATGATGCATTAGCGTCTACATCAATATTTCCCTCCCATTTGATGAAATGATTAAAGCAAGGAAGTCAATTTCTATAATTTTCGTTAATATAATTAGACTTTATATTGGAGGTAATGGTGTATTACTGTAGCTATATTTTCCAATTCACATTGCTGGTTAGCCTAGGTATCACTTTATTGTTATCTCTAATGTAACCGTAAATTTTAAGTCTTGAAGAAGATCAAAAGAATATAATGAACAATAACCAGTTAGAATCGTATTTGCTCGCTTAAAAGTCGTCAAACTGCAATAACAATGATTTTGATCAGCCGTAGCATAATGAGCATACAGATCAGGGTCTATCATTTTTTTATGTTTCTACTGATTGTTCCAAACAAACTGCGCAGACCCATTTGTAACGGCACATTATGCGACGGCAGATCTGCATTTGTGCAGTGTGCAGTTGGACTCGTCTTATAAGCGAATATGACATCACATGAAAATCGAGTTGTGTTCTAAAATCTTGCTGCATACGACAAACAGAACATATTCAAAACTAGCTTTCTGCAAAATAGAAGCTCATGACTTAACTTTCTTAGTTGTTCATTCTTAATACCCCGATATATATATATATATATATATATATATATATATATATATATATATATATATATATATATATATATATATATATATATATTATTCATTGCGAAGTTGTCTTATCTTCTGAGAAATTTCTTTTTTTTTCATTGACTCTCTTCCATTTAATTTGCATATAAATTAGTGATTTAAAATAAATATTATTTTAAGGTTGTTATATTTCAATATATGGTACATAGAAGTTATTATAAAAGTAATCCATTCGTTAATGGATCAATCATATTTAGGATTAATTTCAAGAACTTGGAGTTTGTTCTCAAAAAATAAATGAAGGCAGTATAATATCTTATGCTCCAGTAGTAATGTTAAATTTTAATTACTGATTGCATTCTTCTCATTGTTTCAGAAATTATTCGTTTCTATCTCTCTCAATTTTATATAAACAACAATCGAACTTTTTCAAGTTGCCTTGGTCCACCAAAATAGACAAATGCTGATTCTGATGGTTTTGAATTATATAGCAAAGCAAACGAGTTCTATAATCCATCATAAGATGTCGATGATTGCTTTGATGTAAATGAGAACGACCCAGTAATTAGTGCACCTTTTACAGATAATTAAACTGATATTAATTTCAAAAGCCTGCACAAGGACAAATACATATAGTTGATCGTCGATAAATTATATATTTCTTAAGAAAGGTAATCCAGGATGTTTTTTTAATCGTCAATCTCTCTAACTGTATATATGTGGGCGTGATTTTCTGAAGTAATTAGGATTTATGCAAGAATGAAAATAAATTAGAAACACCGTAATAAATTGAGGATATGAACTTGATCGAGTGTATAATTTCTCTCGTAATCCAGGTGTACCAACAGCTAAGCAAAGCCCAATAGTAACCTTTTTAGATGAAGTAGAAATGAAACACTTTAATGTGCAAAATGTTACAAGTTCCTGAGTAGGAAGTAGAGACCCAAATAAACGAGAACACGTTACTTACCATATTATTTTTCGATGAAAAAGAGAGATAAAAACTATTATGTTACTACTGTTAAAGTAAAGCAGGAAAATCGAACTTAAATGATATAAACATAAATGTAAAATTAGGAAATAAATTTTAAAACTAAAATAAAATTTCAAAGAAAGCATCTAAATAAACGAGAAGAAATGAAAAACTACTACAAAATACTAAGGTCTGAAAAGCTCATGTAGCTGAACATACAACCGATTTTTAAAAAAATTTAGACAAAAAAGGAGGAAGATTAATTTAAAGGGTTAATAAATGTTACCATTTGGCGAAAGATTTAACAACTGCCACCGGTTATAACAAACTCTTGCCTTATCTGTAGCAAATTGTCTAAAAGGATGAAAGTGTTCGATCTCTTCGTCTTGTAATGGTATCTTGCATTTAGACAAAAACGTCGACGTGCAACCTTCATATCGATTGTACTAGCTATGACCTATTCGGATCAGATCCGTAATTAATGTTACCAATATTTCATACAACATTCTGACTACTGAATCGACATTATCAAATTTGACAATGTAAGTTTGGAAAATATGTAATGGTTCGTATGAAAATATTTTAATTTTCTGTTAAGCATACTTTTTTCTTTTTACAAAATCATTTGCGATTCCTTTATCAACGGTGCATAAAACTAGTCTGCAGGTCTGTAAATCCCTATAGACAACCAACGCAAGTATTGTGGCTTAAACGGTCTTTCTCAGGTACAGAAATCGGTTTGGGATATGATGTCACTTCCTTTACTTGAATTACAAATGAACGACTAACCTCAGAAAGAGTAACATCTTTAAAGAGAATATTTTATTCATTCTGAGATTAATTTTCAAAACTTTGTCCCTTTATTTTTGTTTCTTTCTGTCATCAAACGACATGATAATCGTATAATCTAGACCAGTATTATACTTCTGTCATCAAACGAAAACTATGTTGACATGATAATCTTGGAATCTAGACCAGTACTAAACTTCTGGCATCAAACGAAAACTATGTTGACATGATAATCTTACAATATTGACCAGTACTAAACTTCTGTCATCAAACGAAAACTATGTGGACGTGATAATCTTGGAATCTAGACCAGTATTAAACTTCTGGCATCAAACGAAAACTATGTTGACATGATAATCTTACAATATTGACCAGTACTAAACTTCTGGCATCAAACGAAAACTATGTTGACATGATAATCTTACAATATTATAGACTAGCACTATACTTCTGTTATCAAACGAAAACTATGTGGACATGATAATTTTACAATATAGACCAGTACCATACTTCTGTTATCAAACGAAAACTATATGGACATGATAATTTTACAATATAGACCAGTACCATACTTCTGTTATCAAACGAAAACTATATGGACATGATAATTTTACAATATAGACCAGTACCATACTTCTGTAATCAAACGAAAACTATGTGGACAAGAAAATTTTGGAATCTAGACCAGTATTAAACTTCTGGCATCAAACTAAAACTATGTTGACATGATAATCTTACAATATTGACCAGTACTAAACTTCTGTCATCAAACGAAAACTATGTGGACGTGATAATCTTGGAATCTAGACCAGTATTAAACTTCTGTCATCAAACGAAAACTATGTTGACATGATAATCTTGGAATCTAGACAAGTAACATACATTCGGTAGTCATTCAAAGTTCGGTTTCCAATCAATACTCCTCTAGCTCCTATTTCTTCACCGTTTTCAAACACGTTTGTGTGACGAGAATTTAAATCCCTAATTAAATAATTTTAAAATTTAATAAAATTATTTTGTTAAACATTCGCACCCTTTGTCGAAGGCGTAAATGGTGCTTTGGGTGTAAATAAATATCTATGGAATAAAAAACAGGTTATTTAAGTAAAGACACATAATTTGTGTACTTCACGAGGTCAGCTATTCCACCAAAAGAAAATTATTGTTTGAAACTTAATTTCTTCCTTGTAGTTCCGTTATCTGCACGTTTACTATCATTTCTCGTTGTGTATACAGTCTTTACATATTTTGCATGCGGATGATGAGAGGATGACAAAAAAAGGAATGAAATAGATCTAAATAATATTTACAAGGACTATTATATTTTCTAAATGGGAAAAGAAAGAAGTCCCAAAACTGATATAGCCACTCTGACGACAATGGATATTGATACTGATGCGACATCAACAAGCTATACTGAATATGGACTAATTTATTTTCTTCTGTCTTCTTCCTCATCAATAGAATATGTCACACTTTGAAATGTTTAAGTGCATGCAGTGCATTGTTTTAAGTTCTTGGCTGTCATCTATAACCTAAAATTGAAAGATTATATATTGGCAACAAAACTTACTAAACCAACCACCAACCACCCATTTAGTTTTTTTTTAAATCGCTTTCAACGAATGATACATTATATATGTAAGATTTTGTTCATTATTGAATTAAAACCATTCTTCGTCACCAATGAAATATTTCCACATATCTACTCAAGAAAAGTAGATTTCTGGTTTTTGCTTTATGTATGTTTCAGATTTTAATAAATGATGATAAATGGTTTATATATAAGCCCTTTTTTAATACAAAAGTCATTATATGCTCTACTTATTTACTATCGGCTATATCCCACATAAATTTATTAATTTAAAAAAAAAATCTTGTTTAAATATTGGATATATATCATAATCATCATTGGCGACTCAGTCTCGAGAGACCTTCATCAAAATAGAGAGAATAGCGCCCTTGGGGTGTTGTCTGTCTGTATGGTGTTGGCCACGTCTGCTGTGGCTGTGCAGGCCTATACTCGTGTGACAACCCCTATTGCAGTTGGTGCAGACATACTGGGAAGTCTTAGTTACTGTGGTTGCTGCCGCGTTCTTCTTTCTCTCACGTTTCTCTGGCGCTAACTGGCATCTCCTCGCATCAGCCATCAGTGACTGATATGCCCTTGCTTACCGTCAGTCTCCAGGTGCCTTGGTCCTCGGTCAGCACTTCCATGCCATCGGGTGAAATTTCTTGAAACGGATTGTGGGGCTTCCGACTCTCCTCATGTTAGTTGCCAGTTGTCCATATAGGATGTCCTTTGGCAGCCTCCCATCCTCTATTCGTCGGATGTGTCACAGCCATCGAAGGTGGCGTTTCCGGAGCAGGGAGAATATGCAGAGGTTATGTGCACGCTGCAGGATCTCACTGTGTTGGACACGGTCTTGCCAGCTGATTTTCAGGATGCGTTTTAAGCACCGTATATGGAAGGAGTTGAGCCGTCGCTCTTGCCTTATGTAGGTACTGAAGGACTCACTTCCATATAGAAGGGTGCTGATAACGCAGGCCTGGTAAACTAGGGTCTCTGTGCTCTGTCAACGCGTTGGCGTCCCAGACATTCGTCTTTAGTCGTGCCATGATGGTGTTTGCCTTTCCATGCCTTCTGTCTAGCTCTTTATCAAGCGAGAGAGGGCTTCCTCGGTGTGGGTCATATGAGCCGCGTCATCTACAAAAAGCATCTACCTGATTACCACAGCCCTCACTTTGGTCTTCGAGCGCAGTCGTCCCAAGTTGAACAGCATCCCGTCGTACCTGGTGTATAGATATATGCCATCAGGGGACGAGTCGAACGCTTCAGACAGAAGCAGGGAGAAGAAGTTCCCGAAAAGGGTTGGCGACAGCTCGCAGCCCTGCTTCACGCTGCTGTTAATTGGGAAGGAGGTTGAGGAGGATCCCTCACACTGGACTGTTCCATTCATATCTCCATGGAAAGAGATTGTGATGCTGTGGGGTATGGGGAGGGGGACCAATCTTACTGAGAAGTTCGAAAATAGCCTTCCTGCTGACCAAGTCAAAGAGTTTGGTGAGGTCGATGGACAACATGTAAAGTGATTGATCTTTATCTCTGCTCTTCTCTTGAAGTTTTTGTAGGAGGAAGATCATGTCTGTCATCGATGTACCTGCTCTGCCTGCTCCGGGTACACACGGTCCGCCATCAACTGCAACCTGTACGTATGATGAGAGCGTACACTTAACCAACGATGCTTAGAAGCGAAATCGCTCTGTAATTATTACAGTCACTGCGGTCGCCCTTGTTTTTGTCACAATTGTGGAGTCGCGCATGTCTTGGGGGCAAAGTAGCTCATGCAGTGGTTGAAGAAATGTTGGTTTCCCACATTTGATTGTTTCGGGCTGGATGCTGTCACTACCTGATGCTTTGTCGTTTGTGTAGGAGTCGATTGCTTTGCTGAGCTCCTCTAAGGTTCACACTTTGTCAAGCCCATTCATGGTGGGCAGGTTATTTATGCTGGTAAGGGCTGCATCGGTGACTGACGTTTCTCGGGAGTATAGCTCTGAGTATTTCTCCATCCGTTTCGCCATCTGTTGACAACGGTCTGTGATATTCTCTCGCATCAGAGATTTCAGGGGAGAGACCCTCTTCACTGCGCGGCCTAGAGCCTTGTCCATGGCGGATACATACTTCTCCACCTTGGAGGGGACCGACATCTGCGCACTGTTAATGAGCTGGTACATGAGGCATATTGACAAAAGTTTAGGAACTTGTTACGTGCTTAGGCTCAAAGAAGCAGCAACACAGAAAGAGTGAAAACTAACAAGCTTGTAAAACTTTAACAAAGATTTTATTAAGTACAATTATTTTCATAAAATAATTAAACTTACGGTTTTAGAGAATCAAATCCAACAAATATAGAATTCACAAAATAACCCACTAATGGAATTTCAAGTCCTGATAAATAAATGTTCTAATAGTTCCAGGTTCGAATCTTGACGATGTAATAATCCAAAATGGCTGACAATGTCACGTGATGCAGTTCTTGTTTTTAAATCATCCAGATGAAATTATGAAACATATGTCCTTTTCCAGATAAATAGAATAATTCTTCTTTTCCAACGAATTGACACAGTCCAGAACAAGATATTAAACTCTAACAGAAAATACACAACTTCTTTAAAATAAGCCCAAATTATATTCTACTAAAGTTAGCTTTTAAAACACAGCTATATATATTGTTTTTCTGAAGTAAACAAGTAATCACGCGCTTTTCTAGAAATTGATAGAAGGTCAGAGGAGGTGTTTACCTTCACCTAGTCACGTAATAATGAAATGTTCTAGAAGGAAATCATTCACTTCCCACCCTCAATAAAAGTGTTGTCCTTGAAACTGACCAATAGATTTAGAGGCTTGTTGACAATGTCTAAAGCAAGGTCAGGATTTAGGTCAAACAAGCCAAGGTCAGCCTGTTTATCAGTAAAGTACAAGTCAACTGAATTTTCTAGAAAAATTTCCCATTTAATGAATAATAAATCCTAAATGACAATTTTGGATTTAATAATTAAAAATAAATAAAATTAAATCCAATAGCCGTAACAAACTATACAAAGAAACTGGACAAACCAGTAAACCAATGTTGAATTTGCAAAATAATGAGAGGAATTATTTGAAAAGTGGCTCTCTGCTAAAAAAAGTTGGTCAAGGCTACGATAGAATGAGAAAAATCATTAGTTGAAGAATTCAACAACTGCGTCCACATTGACGTTAAGACCTACCTCGAAGAACAAATGGCTAAAACATTAGAAGGTGCTGTGGGGTGAAACAAATATCAATATGATTTGATTAAGGAGTATTATAAACTATTCCTATCAAAGAGTTCTGTATCACTTATTAGTGACTCTGTCTATACTATCCTTAAACATGTTTTATAGTGCACTGGGACTTCTGTCTTTTATTATCAGGCACCTTACCTTTCTGAGAAGTCTTCTTATAATGAGAATTTAATTAGCCAGGGCATATTGTGCGGTTTTGTGACTGTTACTTTATAATTTATACATTTATCATTAGATTTAGGACCCGTGACAGTCAGAAGAGTGTACTCTTTACCCATGGAGGCGATTCATTTATACTTGGCAATGGCCTAGCTGGAGGTAAGGTCGAGGTTGTTCCGTTCATACCTGGCACGTTTTGTTGGCTCAGAATGTCAAAGTAAGGCCCTTGAGGTGATGATGAGGAAAATGTCCTATAGCTGACACATGTATTAGTCAAAATTTTGATGAATTCACTTCTTCTCCTCGTGTAGATCAATCAAATATATTGATCACATTGTTCCTTTTTTTGGTTGCTCATGCTCTTCCTTATATTCATGATTACAAAGGACAACCACTTGTTGTATAACAGGAAAAGTATCATGAAATATGTTTTTTTTTCGGAGAAGCATATCGAAACTGAAGACACAAAAATTCTCGTTTGGTATTTTCTTAAAAATGGTGTTCTTATTAGAAAATGGAGACTATCCGAAATAGCCAGTAGTGAAGAGTGGTCAGCTATCCAGTAGTCGTATATATTTGAAATTCTGAGTCTAGCCCATAAAACTTCTTTGGTCATTTAGTAGTACTTTTCACAATATCTTGAATCATTTTTATTGCCCAAAAATTTAAAATATGTTTATAAATACTGTAGATCTTATCACACTTGTCTAATGGTAGGAAAACCCAAGCCGAATACACATAAGGCTTATCTGCAACATATTCTTGCATTTGACGAACCATATATCAGAATATTAGTAAATTGTTTTGTCCCTTACCTAAGACAAACTCAGACAACTAATACTTGTTTACTGTAATGTGTGCATCTACAAGATTTAGGAAAAACAAAACCCAAAAAGGTAAAAGCTTTAATAAAAGTTTTTCACACAAAAAGGAAATTAAGGTGTTACATAAATATAAACGAAAGGAGTTTTCAGTCTGGTGATAGAGTTCTGGCCCTCTTGCATTCACCTCTAAAACCTCATCAGACTAGGTACTATGGTCCATACTCAGTTGAAAAGAAAGTAAGTGATTCAGATTATATCTTTATTACTCTTGGGTGGCGAATACAGAAACAACATTGCCATATAAATATTTTAAAGGAGTATGTTGATAGATATAGGCTATAGCCATGTTAACCATGAAATAGATTAAGTTGTACCTGTCAAAACAATCAGGATTTAAGAACTGGAATGTTATATCAGACTTGTAGTGACTTTGGTGTAACTTAACTTCGGAATTTAAAAATAATGAATAGTCTGTACCATAAAGTTTCAAATCTGTAGCAACACGGAAAGAACGAGTTAACACACATATGATCACTTGTGAAGATAAGCATTTGTCTGTATATTGTCCTACACGAACAAATATAATCAACTTTGACGCTGAAATCGTAGATTTCACATGTGAAACAACATTTATAAAGGATGAACCCTATGAAACATGATTGTTTGAGAAAGAAATTCAGTAGATGTTGGAGAATGATTTCAAAGGAACCGAGTATAAATGGCTGGAGTTCACCGTGTACTCTTGTACCAAAACCTTTTAATACTGTCGTCATATGCACATATTACAGAACATTGAATAGTATGACTAAAACTGATTAATTTCCTTTTGTCAAGAATCGAAGACTTCATTAACAAAATTGGAAATGCAAAATTTAACCAAATTAGACCTTATGAAAGGATTTGACTCAATTCTCTAACAGAAAGGGCGAAGAAAATTTGGCATTCATAAGTCCTGATGGACGTTATCAACATTAAGTGATCACTTTTGGGATGAAAAGTTCGCATTGTACTTTTCGACATTTAATGAGCATAATTACATCTGATCTAGATTAATGTGATGCTTACATCAATGATGCCATCGAGATGACTCAGATATTTTTTTGACAGATTCAGTGACGCAAATTTGACCATTAATGTATCTAAAAGAGAAATTTGCAGTTATTCTGTAATATTTGTAGGACATATTGTGGGACACGGACAAATTAAACTTATAGATGCTAAAGTTAGGACAATATATCAATTCAATGTGCATATCAGCAAAAGCGACCGATGGGATTTTTGTTTTTTTAAAAATATGGCTTGATATTATCGGACGTTTTTATACGATGTTTCCATGATTGCTTTACCATTGAAAAATTTGTTAAGAAGGAGAACCAACCAAATCACTTTGGTATGCACAAGTCAGGAGATGTTTGATTTGTTAAAGTCTATACCTTTTGAAAGGATTCTGGCAAATTAAATTGACACAAAGGAAACTTCGGCATTTATGACTCCAGATGGACTTTATCAAAATAAAGTGATGCCATTTGGGATGGAACGCCATGCACTTTTCAACGTTTAATAAACACGATTTCAAATGGTCTAGATAATTATAATCAATGACGTCATCATCGATAACGACACTTGGAAAGATCAATTAGAGACATTTCGTAACTTCTTTGACAGACTCACTGATGCAAATTTGACCATTAATATATCCAAAAGTGAGTTTTGCCGTGCTTGTGTAACATTTCTAGAATGTATCGTGGGACAGTTAAACATATATATTGACAAGGTCAATGATATCGCTGAATTCCCTGTAACTATCAATAAAAAGCAGTGGATGTGATTTTTGGGTATGGCTGGATACTATCGTAAATTTTGTTCCAATTTATCCAAAAATGATGTTGACAGATTTTTGGGATAAGAAACGTTTTGATAACTTAAAGGCCATACTTATGCACCAGTTCTTCCAGCTCCAATTTGCACTCATTTATAATATCTGTTCCTGTAAGTGATGGGGTGTAATATTACTGATTCAAGAAGACAAAGATAGTGTAAAGTATCCAGTGTGTTATATTTATAAGAAATTAAATAAGCCCAAGAGGACTTTCACAATGGAAATGGAATTTTGGTATTGATACTGGCTCGCAAACACATTTGAAGTCAATATTGGAGCCCCTTTTCAGAGTATTTCCTTTAGTGATCACAACCTTCTTACTTTCTTTGGGAAAAACACATTCAGCGTTGGATTCAAAATTATGATATCCACTTAAGTTTGTTTAGGACTTGTGATAATAGCTCTCATTATTTGGGATATAATTCGCAATACCATAATTTCTTTTTACTTTCTCACTTTGTTTTCTGGGGAAATAAATTCTTTATTGAATTTTACAAGCTTGTTGCTTCACTTTTTTCTATTACTTATTTTTAAGACCACAGAGTCCTAATAGCGGCTATACCTAGTATCATCGCTAAGGAAGACACAAGTTTCAACATGAAATAGGTTGACTTTACGTCTAAAAGCATGAAGGGTGAGATTCTGCCAATGAAACCACTGCAATAGGTCTTTCTATAATTTTCCTGTTTCTCTTGAATGTCTTCTGGAAGAAGGATGTACTTAACTGCAATACACTTTAAACTCTACATCAGAAAAAAAAGCAATAAGGTATTTTGGCATGATTTATTTTGAAGGTTTTTAAATTATACTAAAATTAGTATATCGAAAGTTCTAATTCTTCGTAAATATATTTTTGCCTCTGGAAACCACATTGGAATTTCTCAGTGTTGGGTAAATTACGAGCTGGACATCGATGACATAACCGGAATAAGCTATACCTTGTCCAACCGTTGTTTCCTGGTTGCCAATATATCTAGATTGTGTAATATTTATATGTTTGCCGGTCAAATAAAAAATAGTTCAACAGCCAAGATACGTTTATGTCAATAGTATAGGAGTTATTTTATCAATGCACGCCATGTTGTCAGTGACATATTGTTATGTTTGTTATATCTCTTTTAAAGTAATATTCTTACTTTTATGCCATGAGATAAAAACATACTTTCTCTTTAGGACTGTATCAATAAACGATTCATTGCAGATGTTTTTTCTCCTTGTAAGAAAGAATGTACATAACTGGTGTTTGGATATCACTAAAAGATAAAATGATGAAGAAATAATGCTAAAAGAATAATTAAAATCCATATTTGTATTATAACTATTATTTAAGTCATATACATACTTTCTTTCTCTCTCATTCCACACAAAATTAACACTGATTCTGGCATTTTATTACGGAGGTCCACTGCTGTAATAGACGCAGTGTATACTAGATTCTGGTGTTTTACAACGGAAGTTCACTGCTGTAATATACACATTGTATACTAGATTATGGTGTTTTACAATGGAGGTTCACAACTGTAATAACTGCAGTGTATACTAGATTATGGTGTTTTACAACGGAAGTTCACAAGTGTAATAACTGCAGTGTATACTAGATTATGGTGTTTTACAACGGAAGTTCACAACTGTAATAACTGCAGTGTATACTAGATTCTGGTGTTTTACAACAGAAGTTCACTGCTGTAATATACACAGTGTATACTAGATTATGGTGTTTTACAATGGAGGTTCACAACTGTAATATACACATTGTATACTAGATTCTGGTGTTTTATAACGGAGGTTCACTAATGTACTAGATGCAGTATGTTGCATTGCAAGATGCCATATACTATTCATGTCCTATACCGGATTCGCTTGAGTTAAGAGAAAAGGGAGCGTCGATTCTTAATATTAAAGAAACCCTACATATGATTGTCACTTTTAATCTTAGAATGCAAACAACAATAATGCTGCTTATAATCATTTCATACTGATTGATAAGTTTGCCTGGTAAACATATTACACCGTAATCTATCTATCTATCTATCTATCTATCTATCTATCTATCTATCTATCTATCTATCTATCTATCTATCTGTCTGTCTGTCTGTCTGTCTGTCTGTCTGTCTGTCTGTCTATCTATCTATCTATCTATCTATCTATCTATCTATCTATCTATCTATCTATCTATCTATCTATCTATCTATCTATTCAAAGTTTTGCACTAGTCGCATATAGCTATCGCGGACATAAAATGCAGACTTCTACATTTGTAAAATAGCAATACTAGGATTTTATTTGTTATAGTTTAAAGACTTAGTCATCGACAGTGGCGTTTTATTTTAATTTTTTCTGAGAAATGCTTCACCATATATTGGTAGAATCCTTTGATGCTGCCGTCAGGTGCGAACATTATAGATTTTCGGCAAGGGACATGAAATGTTAATGTCTTGACCATCCTTTTGATTGACCGTTGGGACTACTTTCAACCTTGCCATCATTCTATACCAGGCTATATTCAATAACAATTTGCTATATTGCGGGCGCGGTCACATTAGATGTTTTCCAAATGATTTGTTGTCCAAATTTGTACGACAATAAACTAATCGCCGAGCTACAGATCAAAGAATGTCGATAGATCAAATAATGTCGATAGATCAAAGAATGTTGGTACATCAAAGAGATGAATAAGAATCACTAAAACATTCATGTTTGTTTGCGCACCCATTTATATTAACACGTATATGTAATCACTGAATACCGTTTAATGGATATTATTGTTTATAAGTAGTAATTAGAAGTGGTATTGTCAATGATAAGTTGAAATAACGTATACAGGTGTAAATAATTGTATCCCCTTCAGTTCATTGTATCATAGTCCCAATCGTGCTGAATCTATAACTGTTGACACGTACTGTTGACACGAATATGCAATCGAGTACGTATATCACAACAATCGAACATCATTATCTTGTTCCTGCGCCGTATCTTTCGCTTTTATTTTTATTAACACATATAATACAGATAGGCCATTACATCAATTTAGGTCTTTAAACGAAAGACACTCACATCACTCTCAATACAGCATCAGCAGCTGATGACACGTTCAGGGGAGATAAGTTATTGTTATTCATAGAATAGTATTGTCAGTGCGTGAACATCATTTCACAAGTCCTATAATTTTAATGCATAAATAACAAAATAAAAGTTCAAGAAAATGTAACTAATCCATACAGTTTTACAAAATTATCATCATCAAGTGCTTCATTGATCATTTCCACAAAACATTAAATTTAGTGTGACAACGCTTTCTCAATTTTGGATTTAATGGAAATTTGCCAAATGAGATTTCCCAAGGCCCTGATCAAATCCACACTAATGGATTTAGGAGCTAAATTTGCAAAGTGACATTTGATTTTGCCCCGGATAAAATTCCGTCGATTAAATTGTTTTATATTTATTCTCCATCTTCTCAAAGGCAAACAGAACGCATTGTCTATAAATGACTCGGTATTATTTGGAAATGCAATATCTGAAAATAGATGGTATGATAGATAATTGTAACAAATATCAGAATCGAGCTAAATTACGTAATTCTAACTGTATTTCCCGGGAAGACCTTAAAGATGGATAAGAGATCAAATGGAGGTGAGTGTGCATTGATTTATCAGTGAAGTCATGAACGTACTCTTGATTATTTAAATTAATTTATTTGTCAATTTGAAGTTACAAGATTTAACACGATATTTTATTCATGGGAGTAAAGAAATAGAGCTTAATGTAAAAGCACTTGATATATCATGCTGGATACACACAGTACAGGATCTTGCTATCTTTAGGAAATTTATACAAAATGCAATATTAGCGGTAATATATTTGGAATATCACATTTAATGCGCTCATGTGACACGGGTCTTGATAACTGTAAATCAATGCGTAAATCCCATTTTATGCCACAGCGGAATAACGCAGGATTAATGTATTTACAAAAAGATGTTTTTGCTTGAAATTTAGTGTGATGTCAACTTATATTAAAGTTACAGCCTCTTGCGTTAGTGTGACATCTACTCACTTGTTACGGAACTAAAAATTCAACCATTTTCATTCAAACAATCATTACATATAACAATTTCCTAACGTACACTTAAGGGAAAATAAATCATCATAATGCACGATTTACTATGCCCTTAAATTATTTCAACTTATTGTTTCTTGATAAACAAATACAGTAAAAAAAGTTTTGAATTCTAGCTTTGAATTTTTTATAAATATTCTGTTATAAAAGTTATATGTAGTTCTTCTATAGTGTTACGAGTCTATAATCTTAAAATAAGTAATAATACAGATTGAAAAGCCACAAGTGTTGTAAAATTCCACAAAAATAATTTATTTCACTAGAATACAAAGCGAAAATGAAGGAAAGAAAACATCAACTTTTAAATTCTAAAACAATCCTAAGCCTTAAAAACAAAAGTTCTGAATAAACTTTAGTGGATATCCAAATAAAGTTAAACGCTAAAGGTGCTGATGTGCCTGTGGTGGACTGTGCCTTGGTGTTGTAAACACAGTCTATTGTTGAAACACAGTAATATAATCGCAGATTTGAATTAACTACACATTCCAGTGAAAGTGTCTGTTGTTACGTATATTTGATTTAATTTATATTAATTTTAATTTAATTGTGTATCCGTTTTAAATGTTAATTTTATTACATGCTATTATAAAGTAATCTTGTTTATGTGATTTGGAAATTTGTCCAGAAAATAAGCAGATTTTTCTTAACCTCCTCAGGCTGACTTAGATCCTGACCCTAATTCAAAATATGTAACGGCCACATAAACAGATTTCTTTAAATTAATTTATTTTTATTGTGAGAATAATAAGAGCGAGATCGCGGCTGCATTGGATACTTGGCCATATACTTGTAAATAGTTTTGGTGAAGTAAAATCTTTTCTTTTATTGATAGAGTAATAATAATAATAATAATAATAATAATAATAATAATAATAATAATAATAATAATAATAATAATAAAAATGACTTTGTATAGCGCGTAATCTTTAGAAGCTCTTAGAGCTTTACAACAAACATAATGATATTTCTACAAAAAATCCAACAAACACCAGACAACATTAAAACATGCTGAAAATATTTAAGGTAGAAAACATTATTACGTCTTTAAGTTTGTTCTTTCAGTCGCAAAAGGTGTTTTTAAGAGCACTCTTGAAAGGGATCACTGCTTTGTGTCTAATTTCAATGGGCAATTCATTCTACGTTACTCGGCCCTGGTATGCAAAAGAATGTTGTCCATATAACTTTGTTTTCATAGTGGGAATAATGAGTGTACGATTGTCAAGGAGCGGAAGTATATTGCTGTTGTGTACACATGGGTGAGGTCGGATAGATACGTTTGACTGGAGTCCGTCAGTCAGTAAAATGTAGCATATAACACACTTTGTGTTTGATTCTGGATCGAATGGATAACCAGTGTATGGTACAGAGCAGTGAGGAGGTGTGCTCGCTCTGATCGTGGAACCCTAAGGATGATCCGAGCAGCTGTGGTTTGAATTTTTTGAAGATTCTGGAATAGATATTTAAATGAACCAGACATAACTGGGTTACAATAACCAGTCTTGAAAGAACTAATTAACACACATGTGTTTTAGTGGCATCAATTGAAAGATATTTGCGAATGGAACTGATGCGTCTCTGCTCATGATATGCAGCCTTGCATGTGTTCATGACATGTCGATGCAACGTTAGAGTAATGTCCAGAGTAACACCTAGGTTTCTTACTGACTGTGTGAATTTAATGTTAGTGTTTCTGATATTTATTGTTTGAGGCAAAGGATGTGAATGATAAAGTTTTTGTGTTGTGATCAGAATGACATCAGTTTTATCATCATTCATCTGCAATTTGTTACATGTCATCCATGATATCACATCCGAAATGAACCTCCTTACACCTTGGATGGTAACATCAACTTCAGTTGGGTGGCTAAATTTGTATGTTTGGGTGTCATCAGCGTACAATTGGTGAGACAATGGATGATGATCTATGACACTTGAGAGCGGCTGAGTGTATAGAATGGAGAGAACAGACCCAAGAACAGACACATGTGGACTGTGTGAATTTAATGTTAGTGTTTCTGATATTTATTGTTTGAGGCAAAGGATGTGAATGATAAAGTTTTTGTGTTGTGATCAGAATGACATCAGTTTTATCATCATTCATCTGCAATTTGTTACATGTCATCCATGATTTCACATCCGAAATGCACCTCCTTACACCTTGGATGGTAACATCAACTTCAGTTGGGTGGCTAAATTTGTATGTTTGGGTGTCATCAGCGTACAATTGGTGAGACAATGGATGATGATCTATGACACTTGAGAGCGGCTGAGTGTATAGAATGGAGAGAACAGACCCAAGAACAGACACATGTGGACTACCACAACATAGATCAATTAGGCTGGAGTGTATTCCATTTGCGGACACAATTTGTGTCCTATTGACTAAGTTGGACTTAAACCACAGTAAGGTTGTATTTTCAATGCCAAATACATGCTGAAGATGGTGAAGTAATATATCATTGTCTATTGTGGCAAATGCTGCAGACAAATCAAGGAGTGTGAGGACTGTAATCTTTCCGCCAGCCAAAGCAGAGAGAATGTCATTAACAACTTTCAGAAGAGTAGTTTCAGTACTGTGGTAAGGGCGATATGCAGACTGTCCATTGCTAAAAAGACTATCTGATTTCAGATGAGATACGTTGGCTTAGAACAAAGATTTTTGTTCATTTAAATGGGATATTAGAACTTGGGCGGTGGTTCTTTAAATCATTATGGTCGAGTGTTGGTTTGTTGGTTTTTTCAGCAGAGGCTTTACATTGGCAGCTTCGAGAAATGATGGAAATTCACCAGATGAGAGAGAGGTTTTAATAACATGAGTTAGTGAAGGCAATATTGGATCTAAGAACTCAAGCAGCAGTGATGTTGAAATTGGATCAAGTTAACATGACATTGATGTACTCATCTACACTATTGTTCGACTTAAATCCATATATACAGGTTCAAATGCTGCTAATGGTTGCCGCTTAAATTCTGTATCGTAACAGTATGGTGACGACGAGTCAATTGAAATTGTTTTGTCAAACTTATATATACTTGTTTGGGTCAAACTTATATATACTTGTCACGGAAGAAATTTGCAAACAGTCCCGGAGAAAAGGTAGTTGGAAGTGATGTATATTTGTTCCTTGACATTATATTTTTAGTAATCTCGAAGAGTTATTTGCAGCTGGAACGTTATGTGATATTATTACTCTAGTGGGATAATTTTGATGCATGGACTTGTTTGTGACGTTCTTCTTACCACGGAGAACACTTTTGAATTGAAACTCTACACTTGGTGGCCGAGGAATGTTTTTCAAACAATGAACGCAGGAAGTTATCTAGTTGTTCTGCTGTAGAAAGAAGCAAAGTTTTAGGTTTGCTTGGATATCATTTGCTTTAGTTTAGCAAATAAAGGTGGAGGGTTAGGGACTGATACATCCAGATGCCATATACTAGTAATACAGAGGTGATTTGATGCAAATTCCTGGGATACAAGGGTGGATCGCAGAATAGTATGAACCAGGTCTATGAAGAATCCAGTCTAAAATGTGACCATGTTTATGGGTGGGTTGGTTAACTGATTGTTTGAGGTTGGAAACATAAATGGAATCTAGGACTTTTGATGTGTATTGGTTTCCAAGACAGTCACAATGAAAGTTAAAAATCTCCATGAATGAACAGATTGCCACCTATCGAAATCACATCTTCCAGGAGTTTGGAAACTGCTTCAAAAAGAGAGATTTAGTCAGCTTGTTTTTTCTTCCAAGAGGATGGTGATTGGTTTTGTCAGGGTCATGTTAGGAGAACGTGATGTAAACATGATTACGTGACCCATATACGGGTACCTATTTTACGTTTCAAATTACTGTCTAACCTTTGTCATAGATAGAGGCGTAGCTAGAGTGTATGGACTGCGGGGACAATATTCATTTTTACACACCCCACCATTCGTAACTCTGAAACCCATTATTTTCATCAATAAAATCACCATCACCCATACAACCTATTTAAAAGCCCATTTTGGCGCCCCCACTAGTCTGGCGCTCGGGGACATCTGTCCCACGTCCCCAGATGGCAATGTTAGGAGGAAGGTATGTCTGAACGACGTAAGTACATGCCAGTTTCTTCCCACCTCTACGGACATCTCCCATATCTTTGCTTCATGACCAGGGCACAAACAGAAAGGTAACACATCCTTTCAAAGATTTCGATTCTCGTGTTTTACAATATTTGAAATTGAAATGAAATAAACGCAGGCATCAACATCATCATCAGCAGCAGCAGCAGCAGCTTTACTTCCTTCCCTTTAGGGTCAAGAGTCATTGAGTAATCTAAGGCACTAAGCTTTACAGACCAGTCCCATCTCGCCATTAAGTGGGTTCGAGTCTCGAGAAAGCTTTCCAGTAGCTTCACGTTTGTCTGTATTATATAATGGATTTTTTCCACTATAGTAACCTTTACAAAACCGAAAGGGGCCCCGAGTGGCCGAGTGGTCTAAAGCGCTGTCCGTACGGATCAATGCCAACTCACCTCTGTCTGCGTGGGTTCGAGTCTAAGATTTGGCTAACGTATGTATATATGTGAAAAAGATTGCCAGTAGCTTCTCGTGGGTCGGTGGTTCTTTCCGGGAGTTTTCCGGGTTCTTCCTCCACCATTAATACTGGCTGCCATGTATAGCCTATATTGTGCTTAAAAATGGCGTTAAACCATAAAAAACAAACAAAGCAAAACAAAACCGAAAATCAATTGGCCATTTCAAACACAGAAACACCACCCACAACACCTATGACAGAACAAGACAAAACTGAACAGTGTAGCTAATTAGGTATAACAACAATAGATTAAGATAAGATGAAGTATTCAATACAACTTAACTTATTAATGCTGGTGGTATAGCGGATAGAAATGGAAACGGCAGACAGAGCTGTTCTGGTCAACATTTGAGACAAAATGGAATGCAGTGGTACGTTAGATAACTATTTTGAGTTTACATGGGGATAGGAGGATAAAAATATTAGTTGAACAAATTTACTCAATAGAAAATATACGTTAATATTTGTAATTTGTAGAAACTGTTTAAATCTGCATTCATTAACAATTGCATAATTTAGAAACTGAATAAATTTGCATGTATTAAGATATTATTTAGCAATTGACTAAAAGTATGAACATTTACATTATGTAGAAAGTGACTAAACTGGTATGCTTAAACAGATGTATTTTTAGAAACTGACTAAATTTGAATGCATTAACATTTGTATTAATTAGAGACTGAGTTAATTTGCATGCATTAACATTTGTATTACTTAGAAACTGGCTAAATTTGCATTCACTAACAGTTGTATAATTTAGAAATTTACTAAATTTGAATGCAAAAACATTTGTATTAATTAGAAAGTGACTAAATCTGCTTATATTAACATTTTTATTTTTTAGACCCTGTCTACATTTTCATGCATGAACATTTGTACGATTTAGAAACTAACCACATTTGTATGCATTAACAGTTGTATAGTTTATAAACTGAATAAATTTACATGCATTAACATTTGAATTATTTCGAAACTGGGTAAATTTCATTCATTAACATTTGTATTATTTAGAAACTGGCTAAATTTGCATGCATTAACAGTTGTATAATTTAGAAACTGACTAAATTTGAAGGCATTAAAATTTGTAATTTTAGACTCTGTCTACATTTTCATGCATGAACATTTGTATTATTTAGACACTAACTAAATTTGCATGCATTAACATTTGTAATATTTTGAAACTGACTAGATTTGCATGCATTAACATTTGTATTATTTAGAAACGGACTAAATTTGCATGCTTTAACATTTTTAGATCCTTATTATTAGTATGTTTATTTCATATTTCAGTAGAACATTGACATTGACAAAGATAATGAAATTCATCATCCATGTCTTGTGAGGAATATAATTACCATTTTCTTTTAGATAAATTTAAAATTTGCTACTATCTTAGTTTCAGTTGAAAACCAGTTTCGTTGCGCCCAACTTTGTTACAATTCTTCTGTACTTTCTTGCTATACTTGTTACAAATGAAAATCAGACTTTTTTAAAAAATATTATCCAGTAAGTTCTGCGTTAAGAAGAAAGAAAAAAAAAATCACTTGAATGTAAAGTTTTTATATATTTATCTTTTAGTCAAGGACAGAGAAATTATTAATATGCACTAAATCACATATGTATATTGTAACTTTTAATCATTTATGTATATTATTATACCTGGTTGGCAATTAAGTTACATTCATTTCTGCTCGAAGTGTTTCATTATTAAAATTGTGCATATAATGTAACACTTGCAGAGGGTATAATAATTTTAAAAAATCATTGTTTAGTTTATGCCGAATAGAGACGGAAGGGAATGAGATAGAAATATGTATTAAGAGTACATGAAAGCTATTTGTTTGCTAATTCTGTTATGTTTTATAACCAAACGTTTTTGTATGACACAATTTGTATGTTTTATAACAAAACGTTTTTTTGACACAATTGGTATGTTTTATAAGCAAACGTATTTTTATGACACAATTGGTATGTTTTATAACCAAACGTTTTTGTGTATGACACAATTTGTATGTTTTATAGCCAAACGTATTTCTATGACACAATTGGTATGTCTTATAACCAAACGTATTTGTATGACACAATTTGTATGCTTTATAACCAAACGTTTTTGTATGACACAATTGGTATGTTTTTTAACTAAACGTATTTGTACAACACAATTGGTATGTTTTATAACCAAACGTATTTGTATGACACAATTGGTATGTTTTATAACTAAACGTATTTGTATGACACAATTGGTATGTTTTATAACTAAACGTATTTGTATGACACAATTGGTATGTTTTATAACTAAACGTATTTGTATGACACAATTGGTATGTTTTATAACCAAACGTATTTGTATGACACAATTGGTATGTTTTATAACTAAACGTATTTGTATGACACAATTGGTATGTTTTATCACCAAACGTATTTGTATCACACAATTTGTATGTTTTATAAGCAAACGTTTTTGTGTATGACACAATTTGTATATTTTATAACCAAACGTATTTGTATGACACAATTGGTATGTTTTATAACCAAACGTATCTTTATCGCACAATTTGTATGTTTTATAAGCAAACGTTTTTGTGTATGACACAATTTGTATGTTTTATCACCAAACGTTTTTGTATGACACATTTGGTATGTTTAATAACTAAACGTTTTTGTATGACACAATTTGTATGTTTTTTAACCAAACGTTTTTGTATGACACAATTGGTATGTTTAATAACCAAACGTTTTTATATGACACAATTTGTATGTTTTATAATCAAACGTTTTTGTATGACACAATTGGTATGTTTTATAACTAAACAATTTGTATGTTTTATAACCAAATGTTTTTATATGACACAATTGGTATGTTTAATAACCAAACGTTTTTATATGACACAATTTGTGTTTTATAACCAAACGTTTTTGCATGACACAATTGGCATGTTTTATAACTAAACAATTTGTATGTTTTATAACCAAACGTTTTTGCATGACACAATTGGCATGTTTTATAACTAAACAATTTGTATGTTTTATAACCAAAAGTTTTTGTATGACACAATTTGTATGTTTTATCACCAAAGGTATTTGTATGACACAATTTGTATGTTTTATAACCAAACGTATTTGTATGACACAATTGGTTTGTTTTATAACCAAACGTTTTTGTATGACACAATTGGTATGTTTTATCACCAAAGGTATTTGTATGACACAATTTGTATGTTTTATAACCAAACGTATTTGTATGACACAATTGGTATGTTTTATAACTAAACATTTTTGTATGACACAATTGATATGTTTTATCACCAAAGGTATTTGTATGACAGAATTTGTATGGTTTATAACCAAACGTATTTGTATGACACAATTGGTATGTTTTATCACCAAAGGTATTTGTATGACACAATTTGTATGTTTTATAACCAAACGTATTTGTATGACACAATTGGTACGTTTTATAACCAAATGTATTTGTATGACACAATTTGTATGTTTTATAACTAAACGTTTTTGTATGACACAATTGGTATTTTTTATCACCAAAGGTATTTTTATGACACAATTTGTATGTTTTATAACCAAACGTTTTTGTGTATGACACAATTTGCATGTTTTATCACCAAACGTTTTTGTATGACACAATTGGTATGTTTAATAACTAAACGTTTTTGTATGACACAATTTGTATGTTTTATAACCAAACGTTTTTGTGTATGACACAATTTGCATGTTTTATCACCAAACGTTTTTGTATGACACAATTGGTATGTTTAATAACTAAACGTTTTTGTATGACACAATTTGTATGTTTTATAATCAAACGTTTTTGTATGACACAATTGGTATGTTTAATAACCAAACGTTTTTATATGACACAATTTGTATGTTTTATAAACAAACGTTTTTGCATGACACAAGTGGTATGTTTTATAACTAAACAATTGGTATGTTTTATAACCAAACGTTTTTTTATGACGCAATTTGTATGTTTTATAACCAAACGTTTTTGTGTATGACACAATTTGCATGTTTTATCACCAAACGTTTTTGTATGACACAATTGGTATGTTTAATAACTAAACGTTTTTGTATGACACAATTTGTATGTTTTATAACCAAACGTTTTTGTGTATGACACAATTTGCATGTTTTATCACCAAACGTATTTGTATGACACAATTTGTATGTTTTATAATCAAACGTTTTTGTATGACACAATTGGTATGTTTTATAATCAAACGTTTTTGTATGACACAATTTGTATGTTTTATAACCAAACGTATTTGTATGACACAATTGGTACGTTTTATAACCAAATGTATTTGTATGACACAATTGGTATGTTTTATAACTAAACGTTTTTGTATGACACAATTGGTATTTTTTATCACCAAAGGTATTTTTATGACACAATTTGTATGTTTTATATCCAAACGTTTTTGTGTATGACACAATTTGCATGTTTTATCACCAAACGTTTTTGTATGACACAATTGGTATGTTTAATAACTAAACGTTTTTGTATGACACAATTTGTATGTTTTATAATCAAACGTTTTTGCATGACACAATTGGTATGTTTTATAAGCAAACGTATTTGTGTGACACAATTGGTATGTTTTATAACCAAATGTATTTGTATGACACAATTTGTATGTTTTATAACTAAACGTTTTTGTATGACACAATTGGTATGTTTTATCACCAAAGGTATTTGTATGACACAATTTGTATGTTTTATAACCAAACGTATTTGTATGACACAACTGGTATGTTTTATAACCAAACGTATTTGTATGACACAATTGGTATGTTTTATAACTAAACGTATTTGTGTGACACAATTGGTATGTTTTATAACCAAATGTATTTGTATGACACAATTGGTATGTTTTATAACTAAACGTTTTTGCATGACACAATTGGTATGTTTTATTACCAAAGGTATTTGTATGACACAATTGGTATGTTTTATAACCAAACGTATTTGTATGACACAATTGGTATGTTTTATAACTAAACGTATTTGTGTGACACAATTGGTATGTTTTATAACCAAATGTATTTGTATGACACAATTGGTATGTTTTATAACTAAACGTTTTTGTATGACACAATTGGTATGTTTTATTACCAAAGGTATTTGTATGACACAATTTGTATGTTTTATAACCAAACGTATTTGTATGACACAATTTGTATGTTTAATAACTTAACGTTTTTGTATGACACAATTTGGCTTTAATAGCATGATTATTGGACTAAAGAACAAACTTTATCTCAACATTTAGTAATTTTCTAAGACGCTAAGTCTAAAATATTCACAATTTTTAATTTTAGCTTAATGTATGTAACTTTATATGCATTAGAAATGATCGCTTCGCTTTGTTTTATACAGAATTTGTATTTTCAATATCTAGGTTTCTCTGTTAAAATTAGAAAAGGAAATTGTCTTTCTCAGTTTGTACACCTACCCCCCCCCCCCCAAGCTTATAATTCCGATCTCTATGAATATTTACACATGTTGATGAGCGTCAGTTATTTAATAATGTGTGTGAGCTTCTCATTTATCCCTATTTCGAACATAAATCATAAATGTTGTTATGTCTAGTTTGAGAATGACAATACCAGCAACATTAAACATTCCCTGCATTTGCCAATGCAAACTGTTAACAAGAACATACATTATATCATCATCATGTGTGTCGGCATCTATGTAAATACTGACGGAGAATACTAACTGATTATCGTTTTGACAAAGTGATGATAACATAATCTGCAGCAGTATATTCGGTTGAGTTGAATGGTATAACTTTGTCTCAGACGGAATGTATGTAAGCAAAGTTTTTAAACGTACAAGATCTGACGTTTCATCAAATTCTCTGACAAATTCTCTTCAGAAACTATATTCCCCAATCTGCTGAGCACAGGGTGATTTGTAGTTTAGAAATAAATAAATAAATACAAATTAACAAACCGAATCATCTAATCTTAATTTAATAAAACTGACCCCATTCGACTGACTTCTATGTTGTGTATTCGAGTGAGACTTATGCCTGACCATATTGATTGAGATCTACGTAACAGAAGGTTCGAGTCAACATTTGGTTAATTCAGTCAAGTAAATATACTGCAGACAATAAAATATATCGTCTGCTTACCAGTAACAAATATTGACATTGACTTGAAAGATTACTTGCTGTGTAATTTAGCAATTCCGATTCAATCGTTAAAAAGGCATTTCAATTCATGCGCAATTCAGTCTTTGGTGCCAACATTAAACAAAACATATTTCTCACTCACTTTGACCGTAAAACCAAGAAGCACTTTGGACAACACTCACTTTGACAGCAACGCCAAAAGGCACTTTCGACAACACTCATTCTGATCGCAAAACCCAAAGACAATTTCAACAAAACTCACTTTGACAACAAAACCAAGAAGAACTTTCGACAACACTAACTTTCACAACAAAACCAAGATCCAATTTCGACAATACTCACTTTGACAGAAAAACACAGAGGTGCTTTTAATAACATTCATTTTGACAGCAAAACAAAGAAGCGCTTTTAATAACACTCTCTTTGACAACAAAAAGTTGAAGCGCATGCCCGGAATATACATTCAACTTGAAAGATGTTAATGTATTAAGTTCGGAAGAGACTGTTGCACTCTTATCAGTACATACGGGAATTAATGCATATAAAACTGACACAGACGTGCTCCTGAAAGTGAGTATACATTTCAAAATTATCATGGAGAAAATAGTCAGATAATGGAGGCACTGATGGGATTATAAATCCTAGTGTTATGTGAGTGCCAATAATCCATATACCAGCTTTTAATATGGTTCCATTTCCCAAAAGATGGAGAAATCTGGTACTATGCGTGCTCAGCACAAACCATTAAGTCTATCTTCAGTTCGATAAATGTCATATCAAATAGATCTAACAGTCTGAAATCGAAGAAAAGTGAATTCATTCGGATACTCTTGGGGACAGTCCTGACTTTATTATTGCATGAATGAAGACAATGATACGCATAGTGATATAGAAGCCTGAATAATTTTGTAGTGGTTGGGTATTTTTGTTACTGCACTTACCAGTTCTCTTCTCTCATATGAGGGAATTGTCTTCAGGCAATACGAATCTGTGAATCACAGAAACTTTGGTTTTGATGAAGCAATGCCGCTGAGTTTGTTAAAATGAATTTTTGTCACTCTAAATGAAAACGATACACAATGCCCATAAAATGAAACCTGTTTATAAAATCTTTCTAAGCCTAGAAAGTGTGTTTTTCTTCAAACCATTGAAATAGTGTGTCAGGACATATTTAAAAACAATGTGATTTTACATTCTTTATATTTTATTAACATTTATATTTGTGGGTTTACCACGGATATGTTGACAACGATTACACGGACACTTAAAAAGTTCTTGAAAATCGAGTTAGTCGTTTTTTAAGCGAAATGTATTATTATAGGTTAAACATTGAACGAAACACAACATAAATTCTGTCTTATCTTAAGAACAACTTGTGAACTAGATTTCTTATTGAAAATATATTTTATTCAGCTAGCATTTATGCTCATATGACGCAAGCGCCATTATCAGAGAAGGGCCAATCACTAAGTGGAAAACTTTTCTCTTACCTTAGGCTAAAAGGTGGTCAGAAAATCGATCTGCGATGCACACTAAATATGTAGAAGTGGATTGAAATGAGGATGAGGTGTTTTGTTTTGTAATCAGACACAAAATATATTATGATATATATTGGTCCAAGATTTCGTTTTCGTTTTATTATACCGTAATGCAGTAAAGTTTGTTAGATTTCACTAAGGTAATATTTCTGCTAATTTCATGGAATCATATTTTCTACACTCGCGCCATGTTCCGTGTCAATTGATATTAACCACTGGACATTTCTATTTTACTCTAGCAAGGTAACTTGATTTTTTATTACAATTACCCTTGTATTTTTTTTAATCCTTAGAAGCATGGACTGTACGCACGTGTACATGTCGTTTGTATAAGATTTCATCTTTAGCGGTTAGTTTGGTGTATGAACATTTCTGAATGTTGAGATTACGACTCATTCCTCTACTGTTGAAAGGAGGCAAAGAAACAAATATAGTATATCCTACAATGTGCTGAAAAATGGGGTTAAACCATATAACACAATTCTACCGTTGAAAGGAGATAAAGAAAACAAATTGCAAGCATACATATATATCATCATTCATTTTCAACTTGTTACATGTCATCCATGCTTTCACATCAGAAATGCACCTCTCTACTCCTTGGATGGTAGCATCAACTTCAGTTAGGTGGGTCGATTTGTATATTTTGGGTGGCATCAGCTTTCAGTTGGTGAGACACTGGATGATTATCTATGACACTTGAGAGCCGGCTGAGTGTATAGAACAAAAATAACAGGTCCAAGAACCGAACCCTGTGGAACACCACACCATAGATCAATTGGGTTGGAATGTATTCCATTTGCAGATAAAATATGTGTCCGGTTGACTAATTATGACTTAAACTGCAGTAAGGCTGTATTTGAAATGCCCAATACATGCTGGAGACAGTGAAGTAATATATCATGGTCTATTGTGTCAAATGCTAAAGACAAACCAAGGAGGGTGAGGATTGTAACCTTTCCGCTATTCAAAGCAGAGAGAATGTCATTAAATACTTTCAGAAGAGTAGTTTCAGTACTGTTGCATGGGCGATATGCAGACTGTACATTCCTCAAAAAGACCGTTTGAATTCAGATGAGATACAAGTTGGGTTACAACAACTTTTTCTAAGGATTTTTTTTGTTATATGAATGGGAGATGAGAAACTAAGCGTGGTTCTTTAAATCGTTATGGTCGAGTGTTGGTTTCTTCAGCAGTGGCTTTACAATGGCAATTTTGAATAATGATGAGAATTCTCCGGATGAGAGAGAGAGAGAGAGAGAGAGAGAGAGAGAGAGAGAGAGAGAGAGAGAGAGAGAGAGAGAGAGAGAGAGAGAGAGGGAGGGGGGTATTAATAACATCAGTTAGTGAAGGCAATATTGGATCTAAGCACCCAAACAATAGTGATGTTGGAATAGGATCAAATTCACATGACTTTGGTGCACTCTTTATCACGATTGTCCGTACTAAATCTATAGAGACATGTTCAAATTCAGCTAACGGCTGTCGCTGAAATTCTGTATCGCAACTATATTGTGACGACGAGTCAATTAAAATTGTGTTGTCAAGCGTATATCTAATGGTTTATACTTTGTTATGGAAGAAATTAGCAAACAGGTCCTGACGGTATGCTGGAGAGAAGGCAGTTGGATGTGGTGTACATTTGTTCCTTGACATTAGTTTATTAGTAATCTCGAAGAGCTCTTTTCAGCTGGAACTCTCCGTGATCTTAATACTGTAGTGGGATAATTTGGCTAAATGGAATATGTTTGTGACGTTTTTCGTACCGCCCGTCCTACTGATTGGGCGCTGAATAGTGCAATACGTAGTGGTATATCTGGGATAATTGGCACAAATGTTGGCGATGTAATAGTGATTTGCACCAGGTTATATAAATTAACGGCCGATTTTTTTAATTGTTTAGCCGGAAAGGGTGAAAGGGAGATAATTGGAATTCATCCTGTTCTACGCCGGCCAACTTTGAAACAACATTTAAGTACTGATGAATGTAATCCTAGTTCATTTAGTCTTGAGCACACTGTAGTATGGAGACCCAAGGAGTGATTATTTGAAGCAATTCAAGATATTCCATCATACATAAATGGGTTGTTCACGTGATGGCGGTTTATTCAAAAACAAAGGACGTTGTAGAAGTTCAGCGAGACAGCTGAGACAAATTTTAATTGTTCTCGTTTCCAAAATAAGGAGATGAAGAATGGAACTGAACAGCCAATGCATGTTGAAACAATAATGTAGACGAAAAAAGACAACAAGCACATATATGATGAAAAACAGCGCAAACACGGAATAGCTTCTTCAAGCCGGTTAAGTGATACGCTCTGTCAGTAAGTTTGAAATGTATTCTTGATAATAACGGATTATGACATCATTGCTAAACTCGATTTATGGGTTCTTGTAATATCAAAAGATCCAAGCGGTACTTGAGATGTAAATGTATAAAGAATATATCCCTGTTGGGCCTGAGTGGATTTTTCTAGGTCTATGTTATAGCTGCCATCAATTACATCACATACAAGATTGACTGCAATCGCGGATGCTGTATTAAGAATTCTTGGTGAAATATGACGAACTCCACCATATGGATCATACCTGCTGGTGAGTTTACTTTTCTCCATGACTCAAAGATGTGTGGAAAATATTCATCGATAAGATCATTTACTGTTTTCTTTAGTTCGTCGGTGTTAAATTCGGGAGTTTCAAATTTAATAATCTTTTGCGTCTATTTTATAATGATTAGCAGATATTTGCTTATTATTATTTGTTATTTTTTCGCTACTAATAGCACTACCTTCATAGGCCAGCCGAACAGTATCTCTGATACATCTTGAATTAAATGTACTGTTTATTTGGTTCTTTTTAGGTCATCATTGGGATACTCTTGAACATAGTCATTGAATAAATGACACAAACTCAAGGATACAGTTTGATGTTTACCTTAAATTGTATTAGCTAATAATTTGATGATATCTTCATTAATATTAAAAGTACCATTTATTATATATTTTTATATGATATCTAGTCCCCTGATGTTCAATTTGATACTCTGGTTCCTTTATAATTTTTTTCATATATGTGAGGAACGCAGCGAGTTTGTTCTGGTGGTCATTGGTTTTCTTTGCGGATTTCATGCCATCCTAACACATTTTGGCATGGTAACTGATATATAACAACGACATAATGCTGTGAATATATATCAATCCATGCTGATTTTGTTGGTTCATGAACAGTACTAGCTATTTTTGATATTTTGTCCATTAAAATATTTAATTCTGCACTGGAATTTCATCATATATTTGTTGGATTTGATTAAATACCTTATGGAATAACAATTTAACAATCTGGGGTTCCATCTGGTTTATATTTTTTTGCAAAAACGAGTTAATTATTCGAATGGAACACACCGAAAGAGTTTGATCTAGTATATGGCCAACTCTGCAGCACAATTTATTTTACTGGAAATCAGTTGGAACATTAATGCTAAATTCAGGAATGGTCGAACTTGCTGATATCATCGTTGTTTCTGTTAGAATTGTATTAACGACGATCAGTTTTAGTAGTTCTTGCGATGATGACATTAATATTGTTATTTTCTAAATCAGACGTAGATTCTGATATAGTGATTGCCTTGTTGTAAATCCTAATCATTTCTGTAAACTCGCTATCTGATATTATTTCATCATTAAGGCCCGATGTTTTTAAAAGAAGATTTTTTGGAGTGTGCTAGGGTCACTGCATGCAACATTATTATATACTCATTCAATTTTGTATTTGTACATGTGGATATTTTTGCGATGATATTAAGAATACCAAGCACTGTTGTTGCAGCTGAAACACAAATTGTTACAACGGCTTTTGATTTCATTGTTATTGTTGATAGCAGTACGTCGGTTGCAGCGATAACAGCTGACACCGAATATAGAATTATGTCAACGGCAACTACATAGCAACGACAACTACACGTCTGCGTTATTGTTTATTTTTTGCTGTGTACTCATCAACGATAGGTTTTATTTTAGTTTGCCACTCACGTATTTGATTGTACATGTACTGTTTGCACGTTAATTGGGCAGCTCATTGTGTCAGGTAGGTGATAGTTTAGCGACTAATTCAAGGAACCAATGATAAACGAAGGCATGTGATTTTCTTTCTTCAGGTTCCACTTCAAATGTTACTTCTTCGTTTTGCTCCAACATCACAAACATAAATCCAGAAGATCATGTTAGTGTTTAACGCCGTTGAGTTGTAGTCGACGTTGTAAGACCCAGTACTGAGAACCTGTAACCGGTAACCACAGCGCGTTGTTTAATAGATTTATTAGGTGGTGATCATCAGGCTTTTCCCGACACAACCGTATATACTACGTTGTAGATGATCATTGTATGTCAGAGAACTTACAATCAATGACTGCTGGACTTCCCCAAAAAATTATTAATAGCTCTATTTATGTTTCTACAATAACTCAAGAACGTGTTTGCATACGCATTATGATCAGATTTAACATAGATTACTTCACTATTGATTGTTGTTAACAAGTTCGTCTTTTGAAGATTTTTATTGTCAACGTAATTCTTAGACGCAGCGTCATCGTTTGATTCTGGTTCTCCATGACCAGTAATTTTATTATTAGTCATATTGAGAGAACCAGTCATTGTATCACAGGATTTTGTATTCGATTGCGAATATTATCTGATATCGTTAACATAACAACACCAGGCTTAATATTTCCATTACTATCAAACACATCTATGTTGTTTTCGTTTACTCCATCAATTTGGACGATACTATCCTGCAATGAAAAATTACTCCCTTCTAATTTTTTTAGCCTATCTTGACATACAACCACATTGTTTGGATCTACATTTGCAAGGTTTAGTAATTTATATATTTCATCTCTAATGAATTTTTTTTGTATTTTTGTGTGATATTCCATCAGTTGTGTGTTTTTGTTTAGAGGAATATCTTCCACAAAAATCTACCAATATTTTTCAAATACTCGTTTAATGTGTGTGTATTCATGTCATGTAAATGCATCTCGAATTGTGCTTTCAGTAATATCTGTGGTCACTTTTAACCGTGATAATGTTGTTTTACCACCTTGATCCATAAAAGCAAGTCATTTTTGTTCTTCAAGGATTGATGAAGTACAATTACATGCATCCACATTAAAAGTTACGTTATATTTACCTTACCATCAATATTAACAGCTCGCCAGATTGCATGATTATCATCAGCTTTTCTTACACGTACAACTGTATTCTTGGCCCAGAAAACAACCTTTCTAACATTTGGTCAATATACAAAATATGAGACAGTGGACTATCACGAGAATCTTCTACGTCCTCCTAATACCATTGATACACTTGTTGCAAATCCTAACTTGTCATCTGCATTAACTCTTCCTATAATATCAAAATCATCAGCTGGTCTAACTGCATGTTCAAAATCATCTAGACACTGATCAGCTGCAGAAGCTACAGTTACCCGTTTTTCAGTATATCGAACATGATTATGATTGTCAGTAATATATTTAGCAAACATCATTGATGGACCAGCTGATCTTATGCAATCATCGGAATATCTTGCTAAATCGATCATAATTGTAACTCTATCAAACAACGCCAGAATTCCATTGTTAACAAAGCCAACATGAAGATCATCATCATATAATGCAACATTTGTGACAAGCTCACCTTTTACTTCAATTAATGACTAAGCGGGTAAGAAATGTCTGCTAGTATCCTGAATATGAAGTTCGATACGTCCACTCCACGCTGATTTGGTTGTCTTGCTTCTTAATAATAATACTGATAATCACGCACAAATTCAAATTTAAGAACGAATGCTGGGTAACTATACTGGTTGAGGTTTATGTCGAATTAATGATGCTAGTCTATCCTTTTTAGCCGAAAACGCTTTACCGGCAACATTACCAACAACACCAATATCTTTTCACGAACAACGTCAATATCTTTCTTCCTAATTTTTTGCAGTTGGTATTGTATTTGGGGCTATCCTTCTAAACAAACACTGCACAACCGAGTACATCACGGTATATATTTTATAGGATGGTAATCGTGAATTTATGACTCTGACCAAGATCGGTACACGTTGACCATTATGTTTTCTTACCCAATTATTACTGGTTGGTTCATTTTTTAAAATAGTATATATGTTTGAAATCCAGATATCTCGGTCCATTTTGTCAGCATATCCAGCGCTTAGAGAACCATTTCTTACTTCATATAATGTCGCAATCTCTACTGATTTTCTTTGGCGATTAAAATACTTTTAGTAACTTCATATTTAAAATTACTTCTAATCATATCAAGTTGTTTTTGTTGATTTGCTTCTAGTATTTCTCAAGCTAATACAGCTGTGTAAGATTTCAAAGCTGTCGCCATTATTGATATATAATAATATAAAAATGATTAAATTTTTCAAACTTAAAGAGCAGCAGAAAGGGGGCGACCTCAATGAATCATCTGGGTGGGTAAACGTACATACATGCAAATTTTAAAAATCACTAACGAATAAAGATAAATTACAAAGTTAAATTAACTCGATTAGATAAATTCTTGGCCAGTTAAAGGCTTCGGTTTGGTGTTATTGACCTTGTATTTTTATTTTTATTTTCGTAGAAAGTTTCATTTTTTTTAAATATGACGTTCCAGCAAAAGGTCTGTTCACCCTTTCTGCTGTTTAGTGTTGTGAAATGGTGATAAATCCACAATGCACAAGCCTTGTAATAACTGTGTTCTGTATATGTTGTTGTCCACACTAATGCATACCATGTATATCAATGACAACGTGATAAAAGATCAGAGACCTGGTTTGAAGTATTTCCTTTGGTCAAACTGATTGACATTCAAACCATTACCATTTTATTTCCTGAACAAAAACTCTTATGCCGTTTACGCCCAGCGGCAGCATCAAACGCCTCTGCTCTTAATTAATCAAGTAATTTTGAGCAATAAATGCTTGACCGAAGAAAAAGAGCGTGCCACTGGTTGTGTACTGAAAAAGGAAAGACAAGTAAGTGTTTGATGTTGTAATTGTGGTAGGTAAAATAAAAGGCGAACAGGAAATTGGTATGCATTTTTAAAATGGAACATAAAGAGAGATAAATAAATGTTCCGTTGTATTGAACTTTTTGACATGAGCTTATTTTTCAATAAGTCATCCCTATCGTTGTCAATGACATTCGCCCATTCTCATCACAATGGAGAATTTCGACCTATTGAACTTTTGCTTTCGTGCATCATGTACCATGCTCACAATAAAGGATGACAATGAGGCATATTAATATTTAAATGTAATTGGGTTCATACACTGAAAGATGAACTATATACTCGCTTTGGGGTTAAGAACAACGTTAAACTGCGCACAGTTCTGCCTTCGCATATTGCGCCAGCAGATATTGGTCTATGCAGCTTGTAGAGAGTGATCAGTTGAACGATGAAAATAGAATCCAATTTACCGGTGCATTATCCTACGGCAGATCAAGGTCTATAGTGTTTGACATTGGAATCGATTTATTAACCTGTACAGACGCCACATTTAATGTCGACCTTTGTGACCATTAAGTGGCACAAGTAAACATAAATGAATATTTATTGTTTTAGTAGTCCCTCTGTTTAATTATATTTTAATTTCTGTTATTCTTTGAAAAAATATCACCCACAGACAAGCCAATTACTATCATACGTAGCATAGAATATATTCTTTCGTCATTACTTAAGATTTCACTGTTTAGGTCCAAAACGTAGAAATGTGTCCAGATATCTAAACCAAATATATAAATGACGTTGCTATCTGAGCATCTTGGCTACATTAATTTCGCACCTGAAAGTTATTTTAAAAAAAATCAGTTATGAAAAGAAAAGGGTAAATGATCTGAAATGAATTAATTGGACAAAATACTTTGTTATTATTTGCACTGTCTTACTAAACCATAAATCAGCTCTACCAGTATGATACTCTGTGGTTGAATTAGAACAATAAACGGTATGTACTATACGTTTCTAAAGTCATATGAAAAGTATGCAGGGCAAAGGGATATTCGAACATAACGTCAGGTATCAAACCTTAAATGATAGTGTACTTACTGATAATAATAATAATAATAATAATAATAATAATAATAATAATAATAATAATAATGAGGACTTTGTATAGCGCCTAATCTTTCGAAGCTCTATGCGCTTTACACCATCAAAAATGATATGACTACACTACAGAACAACAAATGACAAAAACAATGAAATTGGAAAACATAAAAAACATGCTGAAAACATATAAGATACAAAAAACATGACTAGGTCGCTAAGTTTGTCCCTGCAGTCGAAACAGGTGAGTCTTAAGGACACTCTTAAAAGGGACCACTGTGTCTTTGTGTCTAATTTTAATGGGCAATTCGTTCCACGTCGCCGGGCCCTGGTGTGCAAACGAACGTTGTCCATATGACTTTGTTTTCACCTTGGGAACAATGAGTATACGATTATCAAAAGAAGAGCGTAAGGATCTAGCTGGTGTATACACATGCGTGAGGATATCATTGAAACATAGCACAGAGAACAAATTTTTTGTTTGATTCTGTATCGAATTGATATCCAGTGTAGGGTACAGATCAGTGGTGAGGTGTGCTCTGATCGAGGTACTCTAAAGATGATCCGTGCAGCTGTGTTTTGAACTTTTTGAAGTTTCTGGAGTAAATATTGTGACGAACCCGACATAATTGAGTTACAATAGTCCAGTCTTGAAAGTACTAATGAACACACAAGTGTTTTAGTGGCATCAACTGAAAGATATTTACGAATGGAACTGATGCGTCTCAATTCAAGATATGCAGCCTTGCATATGTTCATGACATGTTGGTGCAATGTGAGAGAACTGTGTAGAGTAACGCCTAGGTTCCATACTGACTGTGAGAATTTAATGTTGGTGTTGCTGATATTTATTGTCTGAGGTAAAGGATGGGAATGATAAAGTCTTTGTGTTGTGATCAGAATATCCTCAGTTTTATCATCATTCATCTGCAGCTTGTTACATGTCATCCATGATTTCACATCAGAAATGCACTTCTCTACTCCATGGATGGTAGCATCAACTTCAGTTGGGTGGCTAGACTTGTATATTTGGGTGTCATCAGCGTACAATTGGTGCGACACTGGGTGATGATCTATGACACTTGAGAGCGGCTGAGTATAAAGAATGAAGAGAACAGGTCCAATAACAAATCCCTGTAGAACACCACAATATACGTCAACTGGGCTGGAGTGTATTCCATTTGCAGATATAATTTGTATCCTGTTGACTAAGTAGGACTTGAACCACTGTAAGGCTATATTCGGAATGCCAAATACGTGCTGGAGATGGTGAAGTAATATATCATGGTCTATTGTGTCAAATGCTGCAGATAAATCCAGGAGAGTGAGGATTGTAATCTTTCCACTATCAAAAGAAGAGAGAATGTCACTAAATACTTTCAGAAGAGTAGTTTCGGTACTGTGGCGAGGGCGATATGCAGACTACATTGCTAAAAAGACTGTTTGAATTCAAATGAGATACAAGTTGAGTTAGAACAACCATTTCTAAGATTTTTTATATGAATGGGAGATTAGAAACTGGGCGGTAGTTCTTTAAATCATTATGGTCCCGTGTTGGTTCTTCAGCAGTGGCTTTACGATGGCAGTTTTAAAATATGATGGGAATTCCCCTGATGAGAGACAGATATTAATAACATCAGTTAGTGAAGGCAATATTGGGTCTAAGCACTCAAGCAGCAGTGATGTCGGAATTGGATCAAGTTCACAAGACAGTGGTGCACATTTCATCACGATTATCCGTACTAAATCAATAGAAACAGGTTCAAATGCTCCTAACGGTTGTCGCTGAAATTCTGCATCATAACTGTATGGTGACGAATCAGTTGAAATTGTGCTGTCAAGCGAATCTCTAATGGTTTGTACTTTGTCATGGAAGAAATTTGGAAATTGGTCTGGTAGGTCTAGTGGAGAAAATGTTGTTGGAAGTGGTGTACATTTGTTCCTTGACATTAGTTTGTTAGTTATCTCGAAGAGTTCTTTGCAGCTTGAACTCTCCGTGATCTTAGTACTGTAGTGGGATGATTTGGCTAAATGGACTATTTGTGACGTTCTTCTTAGCGGCTTCGTAGATTTGTTTCTGAATAGTGAGTCTGGTGAAAAGCCAAAGCCTCTCTGCTTTTCGGCGATGTCTTTTAGCAGTGTGAAGCTGGTCCCTAACACTGCTATACCATGGAGAACACTTTTTTATTGATACTCTACATTTGGTGGCTGGGGTATGTTTTTCAAGCAATGAACGCAGGCAGTTATCAAGTTGTTCCGCTGTTGGCTGTAAGAAAGTTGTTAGGTTTTCTTGGATGTCATGCATGAATTTGGTTCTATTTATCATACGGAGGTTTCTCTTAGTAGCAAATAGAGGTGGAGGGTTAGGGACTGATACGTCGAGATGGCATACAGTGCAGAGGTGATCCGATACAAATTCGTGGGATACAAGGGTGGATTGCAGAATATTATCATCAGGTCTATAAAGAAACCGGTCTAAAATGTGACCAAGTTTATGGGTCGGTTGGTTAACTAACTGTTTCAGATTGAAAACATGAATGGAATCTAGGAGTTTTGACATGTATGGTTTACCAGGACAGTCAAAGTGAAAGTTGAAATCTCCAAGAATAATTAGGTTGCCACCTATCGAATTTCCATACTCTAGATTTGGAAACTGCTCCCAAAAGAGATATTCAGTCAGCTTGTTTTTTCTACTAGGAGGAGGACGGGAGAGAGAGAGAGAGAGAGAGAGAGAGAGAGAGAGAGAGAGAGAGAGAGAGAGAGAGAGAGAGAGAGAGAGAGAGAGAGAGAGAGAGAGAGAGAGAGAGAGAGAGAGAGAGAGAATGGACTGACCTTTGTTCCAGTGTGAGGATTGTTTGGACTAGTTCAAAAACGATGTGTGGCAGAAATTGAAGGATACCGTTCGGGAGTCCTCTGTCGTCATCTTTATATTTTCATTGAGTAAGTATATTTTGTACCATCAACGTATTCCATTAGTTCCCCATTATCAATCATTGACTTAGAAATTGTCAACAACGATTTAAAAATATCGTTATATTAACATCAGATCTTATCAACAATTTATCAAACATGTCATGTTTCTAGTTCTTAGTCAGCAATTGTTAATCTTTTATACACATGCACTGATCGGGCATGATAATAATAATAATAATAATAATAATAATAATAATAATAATAATAATAATATACGTCATCATCGTCGTCGTCGTCGTCGTCATCATCATCATCATCATCATCATGTGCACCTAGACAGATCACATGATACAGCAGAAGAAGTTAGAGATGAAAGGATTTGGAATCTTTTGGAAAACGCAGGCGGAGAATGTATCAGCTATAATAGAGGGCATTAATAATAAAACTATGACTCAGCCGTAAGCTAAGATGTTCGAAAATAGCAGACTTCTTACTGAAATAGTACTCATCAGAACATCAATAATCACGTGGAAGGTCATCAAGGTCTATGACCGCGATAAGTGTTCCAAGAAGCATTAAACAAAGACCAGCCATTATATCGAGTAAACTTGGAATCAAAGCTTAAACAATATACATTATTCACCAAGATCAAGTCAAATTGGAATCAAAGCTTGCCAAATGTATTACTCACCAAAATCAAGTCAATTTGGAATTAAAACTTGCAAATTAATAAGTTTTACTGTTTCACGAAGAATGTGTATAGACAGCGAAAAATGACAAGAGTGAAGAGGATATATTAGTTGTAGTTTTTAGAAGAAGTGTTGATTTTCACTGGATTTCGTCGACAACTTAGAAAATCTTTGATTGATTGGCCTTTAATGTAGATCGATAGCAAGTGTTTCACGATGTCAGCTTAAACTACTAATCTATGAAAATCAGTGGTTTTCTACCAGTTTTTAATTACGCACAATGATTTAGTCGACTTTTATTTTTAATGTATGAAATCTAAAATTGATTTATTGCTGGAACTCGAGAATGAACCTTCTACTAGCAAGTTAACTACTTATCTTTTGTTATACATTTACAAAATTGATACAATTCTTCTTTCTCATCGAACCGCTCCGGTGGCCTAGTAGTTAGAGAGTCCGCCGCGGAAGCGGGAGATCGTGGGTTCGATCCCCGGCCGAGTCATACCAAAGACTTACAAAAATGGTACTAACAGCTGCCTCGCTTGGCGCGCAGCATTAACAAGTTAGTGTTAGGACTGGTCGGCCTGGTGTCAGGATAATATGACTGGGTGGGACATCATGCTACATGTCTGCGGCATGATGCCCCAGTGCTAGAAACTATAAACTGCCTCACTGCAGTCATCGTAGCGATATGACTGAAAATTGTTAAAGCTACGTTAAAAATCCTAATCAAACAAGCAAATCGTTCTCATCTGTGCAATCTGTATTCAGGTTGAAAACAAGGAAAATCACACGAGAGAATAGAACCCACGCTGTATATAAAAATCAATAATTGGGAATATGATTTGTCAGTTGTATTTATCACAGCCAGTTAATCATCAAATGGCCTTCATTTATCACATTCAAGTATTCTTCAAACGAGCTGCATTGATCACAATCACGTATTTTTCAAAAGACATTCTTTTATAATATCCAAGTACTTTTCCACGAGCTTTATTTACTACATCCATGCACTCATCTAACGAATTAAACGAGTCTCATTTATCACATCCAGGTACCCTTCAACTAGCTTCATTTATTACATCCAGGTACTCTTCAACTAGCTGCGTTTATCACTTCCTGCTTCTCTTCATTGAGCTTCATTTATCACTTCCAGATACTCTTAAGAAATGTTTGTTGGGATGGCAGGAAGCACCAGGCAGATACCCCTCTCCACTTGCCAAAATAAATAATAAAGGTGTTTATGTGTATTTTGTTTCCCCCACAGTGTGTTTGTTTATTTTCTATTACAATAGAATTTTGATATAAAATTTATTTAAAATTAAATTATTTATGGGGTATTTCTTATCACTATTATTATCTACGTGGTGTTCATCCGAGCTGTTGTGTTCACCTTGCTCGAAATCCTTTCACCTTTGCTAGAAGTCGCCTTTGGCCTGTGCTTGCTATATGTATTATGCTATATTGTGTGTCTGCTAAAGATATCGGTGTAAGGACAGCATATATCAAATTTAATTTCCCTTCAGTTTTATTTAAATTCCCTCTTTATTTCAGAGTTGAGAAAAGAAGACAGATAAGAGGGACAAAAGTGGGTATTAAGACCTTTTAATTCTGACCTTATTTTGGAATTTCATAACTTTGTCTACATTTATCAGAGATGGAAATAAGAGTCGGTGCGAGAATGGAAAGGAAAGACAAAAAAACTTAGTGTTTTTTATGTATGTATTGTGGTGACACGACTCTTATTTTCCCTCAGATTGGTTTGGCGGTGTAGAGGCTATGTCCTATATAAGGAGCCGCATTTTTATTTATTTAGAGTTATAATGCATCTATTAGTTTGCGGTCATAGCCTCGTGTCAATGAAATAAAGCCATTCCATCTGGAGAATACAAACAATAAACTGTGTAAACATTTTAAAAAAAGATAGCCTCGTCTGCCGTCTTGAGCGGTATGTTCAAATATTATATACCACAGAGTGGCCAAGAAATTCGCCCAGTTCTATGGTATATGCAAAAGCAGCAAACAAAGGGGTCCGAAAGGGCCTGAAAAACAAGAAAGATAAAAACTATGTTAATCTCTTTGATTATACTGGATTATCCAATGTAGCCTTTTATTAATTAGAGAAAGAATCCCCTGTATTCGTGTACCGTGTGTCCATGTCATACATGCTGGTTCTTCAGAGGCTCTTATGCAGACCTGTTCACTTCGCGTGGCGCCTTGTGACATAGCAGCGTCGATGTCTCATACTTTGTGTGTTCCCTGTCCTGAGGAAGTGATACGGAGAAGGTGTATTATCAATTAAGAAATTTGCTTTGTTTAATAGAATTCCATTATTATAAAGGTTGGTTAGTTAGTTATTTTGAAATGTTTAATGGAGTTCTGAGGTACCAGAGGAGCTTAATTTATACCTTATTTTCATTTCTCTGTGATGTTGGAGACGAGGAGGTCACCCAATATTGCGTGACGTTCTACACAATAATTGGGATACTTCAAAGAAGTACTAGCTTTTAATGTACGTTCCAATTTCAGACAGATTGCTGGAAACAGTCACTGTGCATGTCCAATAGGAATAATTAAATGAAATCGGAGACCAGTCAAGTCAATGTATTGTAATATTCTGACTTTATTATTGCCTGAACAAGAACATTGATTCTATCTGATGGAAACCAAACATCACTTCTAATTTGGCAAGGCTTTCAAAATTCTCGGGCGTTTTACGTTGGTATTGGCAATGATAATGTCAATATGGCAACATTGAACTGAGTGTAGACTTTAGGTCATTTACCTACAACTGTATACTATTGAAAAACATATACTAAATCCATTATTTAATCATTTTTAAATTTGAGATGCAGAAAACACACCTTTTTCGTCCATTATTTGTAAGTATTGGTGGCCATAGGATCAAATTATACCCATCCTGTTTTAAGCATTGTCTTCATCGTCGGTGGCATGGCAAACATATCTAGTTCTAACTTGGAATATTTACAAGAATATCGGTGCATACCCTTCCTTTTCAGTTAATCAAAAAAGAAAGTCCGTGACTCTGCCAGTTGTTCTTCTGTTCTTTTTCTTTTTCTTGGCGGCTGAGTCTCTATGAGGTCTAAAGAGTTTTCAACATTTATACCTTTGCCAAAAACGATAAGCGAATGTATAATAATCTCTCGACGATCTCATAGGTTTTTCTTGTATGAAGCAACATTTTTTTCATGCTCTCATGAAGCTTAGTTTTGAAAATGCTTGTCGATGAGGTCTCTTTGCAAAAATATTCCCTAGCGTTCAACCATAATAAAATCTCTGAGAGAAAGAGCGAGAAAAGAACGAATTAAATAATAGAAGAAACGAAGCATGTTTCGTGTGTTATTGTGACTACTCAAAAGTGTCTACACATATAGAGGTAAAGAAATATATCTTGACTACAAAACCTAATCTTTGATTCATAAAACACAATGTTTTTCGTTTTGTTTATGTATTTAAGAGTATATGAAATAGGCTGTCTGTGGATTTGGATCAATGAACACAAACATAAACAGGACTGTTTTGATGTTTATTGTGCATTCCTTTGTTCCACTGACTTTCTTTTGATCTCAAGAGCTACAATTCATCTATTCTTATAACATATTTACGACGACATATAGTTTGGAACACGTCTAATCTGTGATCACCATGTCAGCAACAAACACTGGCCATAGTGTACTAAAAAATGGCAAACTTTTTTTAATTTAGTCTCAACGGTCAATCTAAGTGAAGGCCAATCCATTAACATTTCATGTCGGTAATCAAACCTCTGTGATGTTCGTGCCTGGCATCAGCATCAAGAGACACTATTCGTCATTGGAGTAGTAATTTACTAATAATAAATTCATCGACTGTCCGAAATTAATGCATAATGACAGATCGATTCTAAGGATGGAGTGATGAAACACCATTCAAACTATCATGTATTTGACTGAAAGAAGCAACGCACAAATATCATTGTCCATAATTTATAACAAACAAACAATATATCCATATTACATCTATGATCTCACACTGGTCAGTCAAAGTGCACACGAACGGATGTCAACGTACTGGCATCTATTATTTCTTCAAACTAGCAATGAAGAAAATCACGAAAACGGAAGCCAGATAAAGGGTTTGTTATCGATATTTTAGTATTATTCAAATAACAGCAGTAATACTGCTTATGGTACTTCACACGCTGAAAGTCTAAAATATTCTTTTGTTCCTTGCTTTGTGTTATAATCGTTACCAGTTTTTCGTTTAAATTCTTCGTTTTATAATCTGACATCATTTTATCAACGAATTATTCCTCTTTTGACTGCATAAGTAAACTGAAATCTTTCTAATAAAGATATTATAAGGGGTAGGCATTGTTAATCTTGTTCTGATCTTCTTTCCAGCCTCTGAATGATTTGAATGTTTAAAGTTTGGATAGAATATTTTTTTCAAAATTACTTTTATTACAATTTTTGTATATGAACCGAAAAAGAATATCTATTTACGTAGATAATTTCCAAGATCGGTTCTAGTACCACGTTTAGGGACTTTCTATCCAGCTTTTCCTCTTCAACAGAGACTAGCTTTGTATGGGAAACTATGCAAATCGGGGGAGAAAAAACACAATGCTTGCTTATAATCCTGGTTTTGAGATCACTTTTGAACTATATCTTCAACCCTAGAGCAGTGTCTGCAGACGTTTGAAACGATTCACCGACTGAAAGAGCTGGGTTATCTGCAGGAACGAATTACCTCACTTTATGGTAATTATGAATATTTTTACTTGAAATTTCTACAATTTTAATTTCTGAGATAGTTTTGTCTCACATTTGAGCAGTTCATATATTTCATTAGTGCAGAATGACTAAGCGGTATTGATACATGTTGACGGGAGAGCTTAACTGATGCATTGTGAGTTTGCGCGTGAGTGCCCTGAGCTCAATCATACCATCTGGGTTTTTTTCCCCCTCCAACTTCGGATACACTTCTAAAGGTATACATCGTGCACATTGATCAGCTAAATATAATAATAATAATAATAATAATAATAATAATAATAATAATAATTAGAAGAAGAGGAAGGACAACAACAACAACAACATCAATAACAACAATAACATGCAGAGAGCTATTTCATACGTGCAAGCATTGTTGAAAATGAAATCCCAGCTACTATCTTTCAAACTTTTGGTATTATGCTGAAGTATGCACTCTATCATGCCGAAGAAGGAAATTTGTCATGTCTTGAAATTATTCAAGAACAAAAACCCCGGTAACATTCATTACATAAATGACCAACGATACTAAATTTCACAAATAACCTTGGGGTTTTCACCATAACATAGGGTAGGGATCGAAATATAAAAGTTTAGATCCACCAGCATATCTGATTTATATAAATCAAATATACGAGATTTTAAATAAAGGGTCTTTCCTATGCTTTAATCATTTGCTTATCGGCCATTTTGTAGAAATATCGATGTTGATGCGTTGGCATCGTAACCGGTGTGTTATGGTTGACCAATGCGATTTATAATGGTTCAGACGAACCACGTTATTTTTCGGGTACATCACATGGAACAATTTCCACAAGACATGTACGTTCTTATGGGACAATGCTATCAAAAACATTATCCATAAAAGTGAAAACATCCATTTTATTTATTAATCATAGTCGCATTTAGTGTAACAGATCTAGTTGATTTCTCATCCGGATTGTGCGGTGTAAATGTCGTAAATACTCACAAGTGCGAAAGGCATTTGACAATTTGCTTTCCCGTGAGGCCCAAACAAAGTATAACCAACGCGCGGATATAAATCGATTTACTGAAGGTTCAATTAACAGTCTTTACTCTGGTAATTATACGCATTGTAGCATGATGGACAATATCTCATGGTATATCGTATCGCGACGATGTCTGCAGTGTGGCAGTTTATAATGATGTCTAACGATGGGGCATACATAATGCTGTAGACATGTAACACATTATCCCGATACCAGGCAGATCAGTTCTAACACTAACCTCTATTTAATGCTGAGCGCCAAGTGAGTCAGGTGTTAGTACATCTTTTATGTCTTGTATGACTCGACCGTATACTACACTTATATTAATATAGTTCAGACAAGAGTTGTTCGATTCTTTATTGAGTATTATAGTTCTCTCTCTCTCTCTCTCTCTCTCTCTCTCTCTCTCTCTCTCTCTCTCTCTTGATATCTTAGAATTATGTTTGATAGTCTGTTGAAAGAAAAACTTGCTCCACTTCAAACTGACACATAAATCACTGAAAAGTATAATGGTACATGCAAACATCATAAATAATCAATGGCTACATAATATGTTTTTAATATTACCCACTTTACAATGACGCTTATATCGGTTACCTGTGTAAAAATAAATTTGTTATTTCCCTAAAATCATGTTCTAGACTGAAAACAAATGGGCATATTAGACACGGGTTCTTTTAAAATGACAAACGTTTAATGTAAAGCATATCTTAATGGTAGAAAATGCACTCGGATTCATTCTCAGTGTGAGAATACGAGATTATTCCGACCAGGCCAAGACCAGAGTACGAACGATTTTGATGAGCTCTGTCTGGGTAAAAAATGCTTTGGACATAATATGGATGGCAGCTAATGAATATCACCAGGGGGATATGACCTAATAAAAGATTCTTCATATTCTCTCGCCAGAACTTTGGATATCAAAAAAATGCACGTAAATAAATTCGTGAAATAGACTTCGGCCAAAATCATTATGGAAACGTGCCAGGTACCCTTGTTCTTTATTTACAAATTTATATATTAAAACTCACTTACTGTGAAATTTAAAATTTTTTAGATCATACTATTACTTCATTCTAAACTCTTAAATGATGACATTACTAATATCGTATACAGTCTTACGGGAAATACTGTTTCGATGCACAAATTTAATTATAGAAACAAGCATGAATATTTTTTAAAAGTAACCTCTTTTCCTTCATAAATTGGTGATGAGTTATATTATTATCGTTTGAGGTCAAGATTTCTATTAAATTGTGACAAATATACACGACCAAAAATAAACTTTCATTCATATTAAAATATGGTCTCCAAGAATATTTTACTGAGGTCACCTAGTGGTCGCGGAAATTGCCCAAGGCACTCCATACTTTCAAATGCGATACAGATCGATATTATCAACATAACTGATGATTAAAACTACATATTGATCTATTGTCTGCAGATTTATTTCATGATTACATTATAGAAAAAAATTGTAAAGATCTATATTTAGTAAAAACATATGTTAGTTCCAAAAGTCAGCAGTAAATAAATAAAACATGTATTACTTTGAAAAGAAACATTGCCGACAAAGAGGAGACTTGTACAACAAATAATAGGTAACGACGGGTAATAACTAAAATGAAATGTTTCATATTCGGATCGGAAAATTTCTCAAAGCAGGTTTTACTGGTATGCTAGGTAATCTATTAGGGCAGTAATTTTCAAGGCAAATACATTTCCTGTGTCAGAGATCAGTCACATCATGGAGAAACAGAGAATATCCATGTGTCGAATATCATTGAGCATTCTGGGGAAAAGATATTGTATCTGTATTTTCTACTATAAAATCGATGATAAATGTATAGTTTTATGGTCACATATGTCGACGCATGTATTCACTTATGGAAATATTTCCATGAATAAATGAAAATATGCGGCAGATAAAAAGAAAATATTTTTTTCACATATGCCCAAAAATTCGATTTCAGCCTATGTCGAACTTTGTGTATACCAACATAAAATAAAAGACATATGACACGTTATTCGACCTTTATTTATAGTGTACATATTTAGTCAGATATGTCATCACTGTGATTTACGTATGTATAATATTTCTATACAACTGTAAAATAAGACAAACCGAAAAATGTTACTTCATATAAATGACCAATATGTTTTTAGAAATAAAACAATTCTTTTCAGAGATGTATTTACTTATTACAAATGCCGTGAAGGTCATTTCGCTAAAAAGATTCAGTGCATCGGTTTATATAACGGTCCTATATGTACATTCATGACAAATATGTGTATATTTAATATAGATTTATATTCATTACATATGAGTACTATTAGTACCTTTGTATATTTTTAATTAAAATATATATCTTAAGAGCATTTCAAATGCAACGTTGTAGTTCTGAAATATTTGAAATGAAATTTGGCTATGAAAATAATTGTCTGTTGAACAAACTTTTTGTATAGGGATTATTGTGGGCTGAAATCTGCACACAAAGCTTGATCAATCTGGTATAGTCACGTCAACAAAAGGGATTCAAGTTACAATCTAGTTAAGTTCATAAGGGATTCAAGTTACAATCTAGTTAAGTTCATAAGGGATTCAAGTTACAATCTAGTTAAGTTCATAAGGGATTCAAGTTACAATCTAGTTAAGTTCATAAACCCGCAACGTCTACAGCATCCCACCAGATATTGATTTTGCATCGTACAGGATATCCCCATTGAACGTTTCCGACGCAGGTTCCGACCACACCTTTGAATTTCTTCATGTTATGCTGTTCAGTATTTGGTGTTGCAAAGCATGATGGTAAATAAATTCATGAGATGCACTTCCTTGAAAGAGGGAAATAACACTGGAGTGTCAGAATTTATTGGTTGAAGTGAGGTAATATATACTTTATCACCCATATTGTGTTCTCACTGAGAAATACCATAACATGTAAGTCACCAAACATGTTGGCAATATCTGCTAAACGTAATAAAGAGTTTCTTTATCTATTTTAGACATCTAACGAGAAGAAAAAGAATCTAAAAATTGCTTACAACACATAATTAGCAGTTATACAGTAGACTGGTCCCCTTTCATACTTGTATATATAATTACAGAAATATGGGTGATATGTATATTAGTTCGAAAACCATGCTAAAATCAACGAAATCGATCAAAGTGCAATTAATGCATCAGACTAGTAGTGCATCTTCAATATTAACTGTATGGGTTGTACGAGACAGACAAGAATGGCTTTGACATTATCAACTGTATGGGTTGTACGAGACAGACAAGAGTGGCTTTGACATTATTAACTGTATGGGTTGTGTGAGATAGACAAGAGTGGCAATGACATTATCAACTGTATGGGTTGTGTGAGATAGACAAGAGTGGCTTTGACATTATCAACTGTATGGGTTGTACGAGACAGACAAGAATGGCTTTGACATTATCAACTGTATGGGTTGTACGAGACAGACAAGAATGGCTTTGACATTATCAACTGTATGGGTTGTGTGAGATAGACAAGAGTGGCTTTGGCATTATCACTGTATGGGTTGTACGAGACAGACAAGAATGGCTTTGACATTATCAACTGTATGGGTTGTGTGAGATAGACAAGAGTGGCTTTGACATTATCAACTGTATGGGTTGTACGAGACAGACAAGAATGACTTTGACATTATCAACTGTATGGGTTGTACGAGACAGACAAGAGTGGCTTTGACATTATCAACTGTATGGGTTGTACGAGACAGACAAGAGTGGCTTTGGCATTATCACTGTATGGGTTGTACGAGACAGACAAGAATGGCTTTGACATTATCAACTGTATGGGTTGTGTGAGATAGACAAGAGTGGCTTTGACATTATCAACTGTATGAGTTGTACGAGACAGACAAGAATGGCTTTGACATTATCAACTGTATGGGTTGTGTGAGATAGACAAGAGTGGCTTTGACATTATCAACTGTATGGGTTGTGTGAGATTGACAAGAGTGGCTTTGGCATTATCACTGTATGGGTTGTGTGAGATACACAAGAGTGGCTTTGACATTATCAACTGTATGGGTTGTGTGAGATTGACAAGAGTGGCTTTGGCATTATCACTGTATGGGTTGTACGAGACAGACAAGAATGGCTTTGACATTATCAACTGTATGGGTTGTGTGAGATAGACAAGAGTGGCTTTGACATTATCAACTGTATGGGTTGTGTGAGATAGACAAGAGTGGCTTTGCCATTATCAACTGTATGGGTTGTGTGAGATAGACAAGAGTGGCTTTGACATTATCAACTCTATGGGTTGTGTGAGATAGACAAGAGTGGCTTTGCCATTATCAACTGTATGGGTTGTGTGAGATAGACAAGAGTGGCTTTGCCATTATCAACTGTATGGGTTGTGTGAGATAGACAAGAGTGGCTTTGACATTATCAACTGTATGGGTTGTGTGAGATAGACAAGAGTGGCTTTGACATTATCAACTGTATGGGTTGTGTGAGATTGACAAGAGTGGCTTTGACATTATCATCTGTATGGTTTGTGTGAGATTGACAAGAGTGGCTTTGACATTATCAACTGTATGAATTGTGTGAGATAGACAAGAGTGGCTTTGACATTATCAACTGTATGAGTTGTGTGAGATAGACAAGAGTGGCTTTGACATTATCAACTGTATGGGTTGTGTGAGATTGACAAGAGTGACTTTGACATTATCATCTGTATGGGTTGTGTGAGATTGACAAGAGTGGCTTTGACATTATCAACTGTAAGGATTGTGTGAGATAGACAAGAGTGGCTTTGACATTATCAACTGTATGGATTGTGTGAGACAGACAAGAATGGCTTTGATATTATCAACTGTATGGGTTGTGTGAGATTGACAAGAGTGTCTTTGACATTATCAACTGTATGGGTTGTGTGAGATTGACAAGAGTGACTTTGACATTATCATCTGTATGGGTTGTGTGAGATTGACAAGAGTGGCTTTGACATTATCAACTGTATGGGTTGTACGAGACAGACAATAATGGCTTTGACATTATCAACTGTATGGGTTGTAAGAGACAGACAAGAGTGGCTTTGACATTATCAACTGTATGGGTTGTACGAGACAGACAAGAGTGGCTTTGGCATTATCACTGTATGGGTTGTACGAGACAGACAAGAATGGCTTTGACATTATCAACTGTATGGGTTGTGTGAGATAGACAAGAGTGGCTTTGACATTATCAACTGTATGGGTTGTACGAGACAGACAAGAATGGCTTTGACATTATCAACTGTATGGGTTGTGTGAGATAGACAAGAGTGGCTTTGACATTATCAACTGTATGGTTGTGTGAGATAGACAAGAGTGGCTTTGACATTATCAACTGTATGGATTGTGTGAGATTGACAAGAGTGGCTTTGGCATTATCAACTGTATGGGTTGTGCGAGATAGACAAGAGTGGCTTTGACATTATGAACTGTATGGGTTGTGTGAGATAGACAAGAGTGGCTTTGACATTATCAACTGTATGGGTTGTGTGAGATAGACAAGAGTGGCTTTGCCATTATCAACTGTATGGGTTGTGTGAGATAGACAAGAGTGGCTTTGACATTATCAACTGTATGGGTTGTGTGAGATAGACAAGAGTGGCTTTGACATTATCAACTGTATGGGTTGTGTGAGATTGACAAGAGTGGCTTTGACATTATCAACTGTATGGGTTGTGTGAGATTGACAAGAGTGGCTTTGACATTATCAGTTGTATGGATTGTGTGAGATAGACAAGAGTGGCTTTGACATTATCAACTGTATGGGTTGTGTGAGATAGACAAGAGTGGCTTTGACATTATCAACTGTATGGGTTGTGTGAGATTGACAAGAGTGACTTTGACATTATCAACTGTAAGGATTGTGTGAGATAGACAAGAGTGGCTTTGACATTATCAACTGTATGGATTGTGTGAGACAGACAAGAATGGCTTTGATATTATCATCTGTATGGGTTGTGTGAGATTGACAAGAGTGTCTTTGACATTATCAACTGTATGGGTTGTGTGAGATTGACAAGAGTGACTTTGACATTATCATCTGTATGGGTTGTGTGAGATTGAAAAGAGTGGCTTTGACATTATCAACTGTAAGGATTGTGTGAGATAGACAAGAGTGGCTTTGACATTATAAACTGTATGGATTGTGTGAGACAGACAAGAGTGGCTTTGATATTATCATCTGTATGGGTTGTGTGAGATTGACAAGAGTGGCTTTGACATTATCAACTGTATGGATTGTGTGAGATAGACAAGAGTGGCTTTGTCAATATCAACTGTATGGGTTGTATAAGATAGAAAGAAATGGCTTTGGCATTTTATGAGTTTAATGCAAGTATCTTTCGTTTTGATCGACTGATACTTTATTTATCGGTTGTGGCGTGGATTGAGACAATTAACTATAACATGAAAATTATGTCAATAAAGGCTTGCCCAATCAGACCGACCAGATACCTGTTCTATTCTTTACAGGTGTAATATTGTTGTAATACATGGGTTTGTCTAACCGAGAGGGAAATCAAAATAATTTTTACTGTATAGCATATACTGTATCAAATCTGTAGGACTCCGAAGTTGTTCCATGCCCTACCAACTACCATACTTTCAGCTGCGGTTTTAGGGTTGTGAGGGCCCAGTGGGAAACAAAGTAACAGCCCCCAAAATCTAATTTCTGTATTGCTAAGAAATTTTGTAAAATATTCATTTGAACACGTATTTTTCTTTTTAAAATCAAATTTTTTTTTGAATAATCTACTTTAATTACAATATGTTTTAAACAAACTCCAAAATGTCCCCCCCCCCCAGCGAACCTATCAAACACTTCTCCTAGGATTAATGTTGGCTAAATGCAAAACATATGCCAAATTCACATAATTAGCTATGCTAATGTTAAGCTAATTAATTGGTGGAGTTAAATAATAATAAAAAAACTAGAGACAGTCATACCTATAATTATATTGCTGTAAATAATAGACAATATATCAATCTAACTTATACCATTTTATATAGTGCATTGGCATTAAAGCCATCACGATACAACGTATCTAACTTATGAATCCAATCAGTTTCTTTCATGAGTCTATTCATGTCACCATGCACAATATATATTGGCATGAAAGAAACACAGAGTAGAGAGTGATTTTTGGTGTTAAAGTGTGTTGAAATATTAGAGAAAAACTGAGGATCACATCATTTGATATGCAGTTTGTGTTAACACGTAGAGGAAATACCTCTTTTGTATTAGCACTACTAACAAAAGTACTTTCTCTTATGTTTTGCACATTGATAACACCGGTGTCTGTTACATTTCGATGACGAAAAGTGTATTTTTGTATTATTTTTTTCTGTCTGTTTAGTTCTAATTAAACATCTTGCAAGTTCTTGGGTCTTTTATAATCGAGAATTAGTTTAGTTTTGTAAAGTTATTTAACGCTGGTTTATTGGATAATTTTTTAAGAGACTATACTATTTATTAATTATACGACCTTTATTAGGTAATAAAGGATTATATTGTATAGTGAAAAGAATTACATCTATCTCTATTTTACATTCTGCTGTTTTTAAAGCCTCATCTTGAGTAAGATTACGGGCTTTGTTCATCGAAGAATCAATTATAAATGTAGGATATTTTCTATTTCGGAAATAGATTGAAAATTTATTCAAAGAATTTTGTAATTGACAATCATCTGAAATAATACATCTGCATCTTTTGGCCTGACTATATGGTTTTTACATGACATGGGATGACATGAAGCATATTCCACATATTGGTGGGCATTAGCTTCGTTGGTATGAATATTTGTAGAGATAGTGTTATCAATATTTTTTAAAATTATATTTACATCTAAAAACGAGACCTGTGTACTAGATGCAGTGTAAGTAAATTTAATTGTCGGGTGAAAATGATTTAGGCTATCAATACGTTTTTTTTTCTTCAGTTCTTCACTTAAATGGTTTCAGATCATAAATATGTCATCCCAAAATCTGAACCTAACATATGGATTAAAATTTTTGCTTTGAAGAAAATCTGTCTCTCATTTATCCATGAAAGCTGAAGCGTATAAAGGAGCCATAGGACTACCCATTGCCGTACCCATTATTTGTAAGAAATTCACGTTATTAAATTTAAAATAATTTTTTTCCAAGATAAGTTTTATTATCTTACAAATATCTTCATTAGATAGCGTGCTATTATTAGGATTGTTATCAATACAATATTTACACACTTCTATACCATCTGTGTGCGGAATGTTGGTATATAATGATGTTACATCTAATGATACCAAGATTGTGTTATCAGATAACTGTGTTATAGACTTCAACTTTTCAATGAAATCACTAATATCTTTAATGTATGAAAGAAGCTTTTCATTAAAGAATGTAAAACAATATCAATAAATTTGGATAGGTTTTCAGTATATGAATTACAACCGGATATAATGGGTCGTACTGGAAAATTTAAAGGTAAATTATGGTCAGGATTTGTATGAGTTTGGGGTAATATGTAGTATTGAGGTGTACGTCTGTTAAGAGGGAAAATATCCTCATTTACGGAATTATTATTGTTATCAATCTCAATACTGCAATTTAAAATGTTTTATTTAATTTCTATTGATGGGTTATTGTTAATATGTTTGTAATATGTTTCATCATTTAATTGACGTTCAACTCCTTTAACATAATCATGATTCCTAATAGTTATATTGTTGGACTTATCAGCCTTTTTAATAACTATACTGTCGTCATTCGTTATATTATATAAAGACATAATTTAGTGATTGGAAATATTACTTTGTTAAAGATTTTTATGATTATCAGTTAATATCTCTTTTTTGATCGCACCATTATAAAAATCTAACTATGAATCAGCTCCCATAGGTAGCGTGAAAGATGATTTAATTGTGTTAAAATAACCCATTAGTTTAGATATTAAAGAAATCGAGTTACTCTCTGAATTGTTCTATGCTTTATCATAAAAACTTCTTTTATTTCAGGCGTCTAGAAAAATTAAAAATTTCTTCAGCTAATTTAATTTTATTTTGACATTTTTGGTTTGGGACAAAATTTTTGCATTTGCCTAACAGCATAGTGTCATTATCAGTTAATCTTCTACGTGATAGGTTTAACACGGTTTCTTTACCACTCTTAATTTGTTTTCTTCGCTTTATTTCTTTTTCCCGATTTCTTCTAATTACTTGGTGTAACATTCTCTCTTGCTTTCTTGTTTAAAATAATGTACTCAGCTTTTACCTTATCACGAGAGATGCACTTCGATAAACATGTGCTCGACACGAGCTTGATGGGGATCCCCCACCCCCACAAGAATCTAAAGGAAAAAAAATCATAAACTGTAACCTTAGATTACACCCATGACCCATTCTGACATAGGATCCGCTCTATCATACATACATACATACATACATACATACATACATACATACATACATACATACATACATACATACATACATACATACATACATACATTTTCTTGGTAGTCTCTCGAGTCGAGGAAGACAAGTTGTGCACTTTCCTTCAAGGATGGACGCGCATGTGACTCCGGAGTCCAAATTCCGATACACACATGCGATTGCAGGTGGGGCATGGGACACCGGTGGTTGTTGGTATCTGGGATACATTTCTGTGGCGTCTCTCACGGGTTGCAGCAAGACGCTGGCGACGGTCTGCCTCAAAGGAGGAGCAGGCTTTTCTGGTCAGGGCTCGCCAATGCTTTCTGTCTGAGGCAGCGAGCTCGAGCTGGCGTGGATGAAGGTCTGCCCACTTGATGTTTGTCTTGAGGTTGTCTTTGTACCTCTTGTGAGGGCGGCCTTGGTTTCGGTTCCCCAGGAATAGCTCGCCATAGAACAACTGCTTTGGGATTCTGTTTTGATCCATGCGGATGACATGGCCAGTCCATCGAAGCTGGGCCTGGATTATTTTGGCTTCGATGCTTGTTGTGTTGGCTCTATCAAGGACTTCCAGGTTGGTGATTCGGTCCTGCCACTTGATCCGCATGATGGATCTCAGGGAGCGCTGGTGGAATTGTTCTAACTGTCTGATGTGCCTTCTGTAGAGTGTCCACGTTTCACAGCCATATAATAGAGACGTGAGGACAACTGCATTGTACACCTTCAGCTTTGTTGACAGACGTATGTCCTTGTGCTGCAAGACCTTGGTTCGGAGTCGTCCTAGTGCTTGACTGGCTTTTTGGGTCCTCGCAGTGATCTCTTTGTCCAGAAAGCCATCACTAGATATTGTGCTGCCAAGGTATTTGAAACTGTCCACATTCTTCAGCTGCGTGTCGCCAATGGTGATACAGGGTTGCGAATGGACAGTGTTTGGGGCGGGCTGGAAGATGACTTCTGTCTTTCCTAGACTAATTGTGAGTCCAAATAGGTTGGAGGCTTCAGAGAATCTGTCCACGATTCCTTGTAGGTGAGTCTCTTCATGGGTCATGAGGGCGCAGTCATCTGCAAAGAGTGCATCAATGATGAGTCTTTCTAGTGTCTTGGTTTTTTCAGCTAGGCGACGGAGATCAAACACTGATCCATCCAGGCGATACCTAATGTAGATGCCAGTGTCAATGTCCCGTATGGCACGGAGTAGTACCTGTGTGAAGAAGAGGTTGAAGAGTACTGGAGCGAGTACACAGCCCTGTTTGACACCATTAGATATGGGGAATTTCTCTGAGGGTTCACCATCTGAGAGAATCTCTCCATTCATGTCAATGTGGAGGAGCCGGATGAGGTTGGTAAACTTTTGAGGACAACCAAGTTTCTTGAGTACTACCCACAGTGCATCTCTGTTGACTGTATCGAAAGCCTTTGTCAGATCCACGAAGACAGCATATAGATTCATGTTCTGCTCAAGGCACTTCTCTTGGACTTGTCTCACTGCGAAGATCATGTCAACGGTGCTGCGGTCTAGGCGAAAACCACACTGAGACTCGGGGAGGTTATTTTCTGACACTGCTGCAATAAGCCTGTTGAGCAAGATGCGAGCAAGTATTTTTCCAGCAACGGAAAGCAGGGAGATGCCTCTGTAGTTACTGCAGTCCATACGTGTGCCTTTGTTTTTATAGAGGGTCACAATTGATGCATCACGGAGGTCGTCTGGCATCTCTTCTTCCGTCCAGATGCTGATTAGCACGTCATAGAATGCCTCCAGAGACTGCTTACTGAGAGTCCTGTACACCTCCGCTGGGATACCATCCTTTCCAGGTGCCTTGCCACAGTTTGTTTGTTTAATGGCCCTTCTCAATTCCTCCATCTTTGGCGGAATATCCAGTTGGTTGAGCATTGGCTGTTGGGGTATTTGGTCAAGAACAGATTGACTGACTGATGAGGGCAGGTTTAGGAGCTGATTAAAGTGCTCTTTCCATCTTTCCTTAATGCCATTCTTGTCTTTTATTAGTGTACTGCCATCTGCAGCAAGTAAGGGCGTAGAGCTTGACTTTGTGTGGCTGAAAATTGACTTGATGGCGTTGTAGAACTCTTTGGAGTTGTTAGTGTCGGCATAGCTTTGCACTTCCTCAGCTTTCTTTTCCAACCATTGGTCATGCATCTTGCGGATTTCTCTCTGAGCCTCAGCCTGATAGGATTTGAAGCGATCTTTTTTGGGGATGGAGTTTGTGTCATTCTGCCAGTCCATACAAGCTTTATTTTTTCTGGCAAGCAGATCTTCAATGGCAGCGTTGTTCTCATCAAACCAGTCTTGATGTATTCGCTTCTTTGGACCCATGGTTGCCATAGCTGTTTCTCTTATTATGTCCCTGAGCTTGTTCCATTTTTCAGAGGCGTTTCCACATAACGGTCCGTTTGTTGACAGCATGTCATCTAGTCTCTTCTGGAAATCGAGCTGGGTGGAAGGCTGCTGCAGTTTGACAACGTTGAGGGCTGTGCGCACAAGCTTAGGACGTCTTAGGTGGTGAGGGGCAATGTGCAGCTGTAGGGTAGTTCTGACAAGTCTGTGGTCTGTCCAGCATTCTGCTCCTCGCATGGCCTTGGTGATTTGGACATCCTTGGCATCACGCTGGCGTACTATTACATAGTCAATTAAGTGCCATTGGCGAGATCTGGGGTGCATCCAGGTGTTCTTGTGTTTGTCCGCCATTCTGAACATTGAGTTTGTGATTAGGAGGTTAAATTATGTGCATTTGCTGAGTAGGAGCAGGCCATTGCTGTTCATTCTGCCGACACCGTGCTTGCCAAGCACACCTTTCCATCGAACATAGTCGCAGCCAACACGGGCATTGAAGTCCCCCAGTAGTATGATCTTGTCGTCAGCTGGAATTGAGCTAAGTACAGAGCTGAGGTCCGTATAGAACTGCTCGATGGTTTCTGCTGGACTCGATAGGGTAGGGGCATATGCACTGATGATTGTTGCGTGCCGTTTGTGGCTTATAGGTATTCTCAATTTCATTAGCCTCTCATTGATACCGACCGGCATTTCCGGGAGCTGCTTCAGAAGACTTGATTTGATAGCCAGGCCGACTCCATGGATCCTGTCCTCATTTTGGGCTTTTCCTTTCCAGAAGAATGTGTAGCCGCTGGCTAGCTCAGTAAGAGAACCCTCTTCTGCGAACCTGGTTTCACTCAAGGCTGCGATGTCAATATTGTAGCGTGCTAGCTCCTTAGAAACTAGAGCTGTTCTCCTGTGGGGTCTTGATACGTTTTCTTTGTCCATGAGAGTACGGATGTTCCATGCTCCAATAATAAGTTTTTTTCTTTGATTATTTCGACCGCAGATATGGATGATCTTGCCAGCCGTGGTATGCTGACCAGATTTTTACAAGGCAAGCTTTTTTTTAGGCCACCTTTTCTAGGCCTCTCCCTATTCAGGGTGAGCAGCGCCGTCCTAAAAAGGTCTGCTCAGTCACCCCTGGATGCTGCCGAACTGTTCTGCTGCCTTGGGTACAGAGCAGAGCGACCACTTGTCCAAGGGCCGCCTACGTGCAGGTCTCTGACTACAACTCCCAGTGGTCATCTCCACCTGTTGCGTCGCCAGTCGCCCATCGCCGTAGGACTTTGGTAGGTGTAGGTAAGAAGCAATGAGTGTGATGATAAGGATGAATGATAGGTGCACAACATAACCTGTGCGTGAAGGAGATTAAAGTGAAACAGCCTTTGCACAGAGACAGTCTCACTCTCTCGGCCTTGGTAGTTAGAACTCAGTGGTACGAAGATTCGTCACGGCTGGGGACTACTTCGGCTGCATTGGATGGCTATGACGTCTTCCGTGCCTTGTCATACCCTACGCTCTCCACAAAGCGTTTGCAGATTCGCCATTGTGGCCGTTGGATCACCCAGTTGATCTCTTCCGCCCACTCTGCCGAATCTGGCTTTACATGCAAGGATAGGCAAGCTCCTAAGTCACCGAGGGTTTAAGGCCTGTCGGCTACCCTCCACCTGGTTTAGCCGGCCAGTCGAAGCCGTTGCCCGTGGTGTGGCCGCTGTGCATGCTACAGCTGCTTGGAGCCACAGGTGAGGGCTGAGCGCCTGGTGAGGACCAAAGATGGGCAGGCTACTCCCGAAGGAGCACGACATGCCACCCACCAGAGGTACTACCCCTCCCAGAGCACCCCGAACACCAATACATACATACATACATACATACATACATACATACATACATACATACATACATACATACATACATACATACATACATACATACATACATACATACATACATACATACATACATACATATCTACCTGTTCGGAGATTAAATTGAAATAAATACATACTGTGACTGACAATGAAACAGAAGCACTAAATATAGACGAGGTATCGAATCTACATAGTTTAAATATTATATCAATCTTTCATTTTCATGCTATGAGAAAGGACGGGAAGAACAAATAAATGAAGGTTGGCTCCATATGGGATTTAATTTGGAAACTTAAATCTTACAGACTATTTTGCAAATACATTTTATTTGCAAAAATTATCCAAAAATCTTTTAGAGAAAAATTGATAGTGCATGGCTTTGATACTCGTGGTGATGATATGTTCAGGAAAAAAAATTACTTAATTACACAAGATATAGGGCACGAGTAGGATTTCCATGGAAGAAATGAATAACAAAATCGAAGGAAAAATGTTTTCCAATTTCCTTATTGAAAATGGTGGATGCGCAGGAATGATTACCAAACTGGTTGAATGGGAGATCGGTTGAAGATGCATTGGAAAATAACAGGTTATGTCTGTTATGTTACGTCTATTGGATTTAAATTATTTATTTTTTAATTGTTAAATCCAAATTTGTCATTTAGGGTTTAATATCCATTAATTGGGAAATTATTCTAGAAAGTTCAGGCTGACCTAGACTCTAGCTGTAAACACAGGTTGACCTTGGCTTGTTGACCTAATTCCTGACCCTGCTTTAGACATTGTCAACAAGCTTCTAAAACTATTGGTCAATTTCAAGGACAACTTTTTATTTTTAGTTCTTGGGGGTAGGAAAAATCTAGATCTTTCTTTGAGTACGTGATTTAGTGAAGGTTGACTCTTCCTCTGACCTTCTATCAATTTCTAGAAAATTACGTGATCACTTGTTTACATATTAAAAACGGGTATTTAAATCATTGTACTGAGAGAGAGAGATTCAGCAGAATCTAGGCTTTTATAAAGTTAATAGTTGAGTTTTTCTGTTTGAGTTATACTTTTATGTACCTTGTACTGGACATTGTGTCAATTCATTGAAGCAAAAGGATTTATTTATTTATTTGGAGGAGAAAACATGTGCTCATAATTTCATTTGGATGATAATAAAACAAGAACTGCATCACGTGACATTGTCAGCCATTTTGGATTACATCGTCAAGATTCGAACCTGGAACTATTAGAACATTTATTTATCAGGACTCTTGCAATTCCATTAGTGGATTATTTTTGTGAATTCTATATTGGATTAATGTTGGATTTGATTCTCTAAAACCGTAAGTTTATTTATCTTATGAAAAGAATTGTACTTAATAAATTCATTGTTCAAGTTATACAAGCTTGTTAGTTTTCACTCTTTCTGTGTTGCTGCTTATTCAAGCCTAAGAACGTAACAGTTAGAATGGCACACTCATTAAGTTTGCTTCTCATAATCCATTCTACGTGCAAGTTTCCTTTTAATTTTGTGTGTCACTCTTACAATTAATGGAGTTAAACTAATTAAAAAAGTAATCGTTGCTTCCGTACTCAGAAATTGGTTATTAATTTCGACAGTGTCAGAATCGGGCTGCATGTATATACACGCTTTTTTCTAGAATAAAGGTATGAAAATGTTATTGTGTTCAATATATAATGAAATCTCTTTCATGCCACTGATGGTATCCGCATCTTGTGGACAGTGTTACGAAGAGACGAGTGGGTCTGTGCGAAATTGGTATGTATGTGTAGTTCTTCCTTAAGGCCTGTACTTACGCATCACCGTTTCTCTGGTTCATGGTTATTTCTCATCGCTTCCTTCCGCTTGAGCTCATCGTCTGCTATGCCTTTCTATTTTTGTTTATTAATTTTTAAATACCTGTCGGATGATATTTGTTCTTGTCAGATGGTATTTGTAAAGTATTAAAGACACAATTTTATACAATAACCGTATCGCCATATAGTGAGATATACCAAAATGGTATCGCAAAACGTATTCCAATACAGAAACTTTTAATGCAGACAATAAAATAAAATTTTAAAAAATTACAACATTTACTACTTGAAAAACATTACATCTCTAAGTGATGTTTCCTTGTAAGATATCAATTGGTAAGCACATGAACATATATCATTAAACGCAATATAACAGAAGTCCACAAACGCCTGAAAGCAGTACAATCTGGAGCACAAAAAATCTTACTGCCATTTCTAGTCAACCTGTGTTTTATATTAAACATCAAAGAAGCATTGTTTTGAAAGTTCCGACACAGCAAAACTGTCTTTTAAATTTTCTTAGCAGGATGCTAAATAAGTCACAGCATATTTTTCTTGAGGAAAACTAATGTATCGACCAAGCCCGAACGCAAAGCACCCATCTGTGTGGTAACGATGTCGTCTGTTTTGCTAAAGACTTTCTGAGATCATGGAAATTGCTGGAATGCATAGCCCTATCCTAACTACATATGCAAGGAATGGAAATTTGTATTGCTGAATACTAAAACATATCAATGGATCCTTTTGCAGAAGTATTATAGATTAATTCTTGAACGAGTCAGCATGATGCTTCAGATTGTCGAATATATAATGGGTAGACTTCTCCGCCATGACAAATAAAAACTCATCCAAAATTGACGCAACTGTTTTTCCTTTTCTTTAACCCGAAAATTTCACACACTGCAACTTTTGCATTTTTTGGGGGGGAATACTTTCAAAATCAAAAGTAAAAAAAATTAATGTCTTCAATTGAAATTCAGTTCTACTCGTTGATTATCTAACTTAAAAGGTCAGTCAATGTTAATTAATAATGGGAGACAAGGAAAGGAAGTTAACGTGACGTAAGAACTTTGATCGGACCGACCATGTATTTCACACGAAAACATCAGTTGCATCTGCTATTTGTTTGTCTTTTTATTCTTCGAAGCTAAAGTATGAATCATCACATCAGATGTTACATGCTTTGTTGTATGTGCATTCCTGACATAATAATTATTTTGATTTTGTGGAGGAATTGATGTATATATGAACACTGATTCTTGAGTGTAGTTCTTTGAGTCTCATTACTCTTGCCTGAAGTTCGTTGAGTCTCATTACTCTTGAATTTAGTTCGTTGAGTCTCATTATTCTTGAGTGAAGTTCGTTGAGTCTCATTAACCTTGAGTGAAGTTCGTTGAGTCACATTAATCTTGAGTGAAGTTCGTTGAGTCTCATTATTCTTGAGTGAAGTTCATTGAGTCTCATTACCCTTGAGTGTAGTTCTTTGAATCTTATTACTCTTGAGTGTAGTTCTTTGAGTCTCAATACTCTTGAGTGTAGTTCTTTGAGTCTCATTACTCTTGAGTGAAGTTCGTTGAGTCTCATTACTCTTGAATGAAGTTCGTTGAGTCTCATTACTCTTGAGTTAAATTCTTTGAGTCTCGTTACTCTTGAGTTTAGTTCGTTGAGTCTGATCAGGACATAAATATCTGAGGCAAAGCGATGCTTAAAAATAATTACTTTTATCTCTTACTCTAGTCTTATCACTCCCACCAAACCCTATTTAAACTTTGCCTAAAAAATGGTCATGTCCTGTTTATCGTCTTTTAAATATATTGCGATCTCGCGCAGGGTGCATGCAGGAGAAAAAGAAAATATGGTTCTTGCATTAAACTGGATTAAAGAAGGAATAGACAGATTTGTTCGAATAAAACAAGACCATGAAAAATCGTGGTACATTGCATGTGCCTGATTTAACCACGTGAAGGCCCTTAAGCAGTTCGAAATCTTCCCTCCCACCCCCACCCCCAATGCAATATGTCTTCTATCAATATTTTTTTAATCCGTTGTCTTGGGGCCCCTAAAAGACGTGTTGCCCATATCCCGGTGCCTAATCTGCCTATTTGGTAATAATAATAATAATAATAATAATAATAATAATAATAATAATAATAATAATAATAATAAATATAATAATAATAATAATAATAATAATAATAATAATAATAATAATAATAATAATAATGAGAACTTTGTATAGTGCCTAGTTTTTAGAAGCTCTAATCGCTTTACACCATCTATAATGATATGACTACACTACAGAAAAACAAATGACAAAAACAATGAAACTGTAAAACATAAATACATGCTGAAAACAAATAAGATAAAACACATTATTAGGTCTCTAAGTTTGTCCCTGCAGGCGAAAAAGGTAAGTTCATATAACCTAGTAATACAGCACTGTGCATTGCCAGAACACCAAAACGCAATAGACGGTTTACCGGTATATCGTTGCATCGCTAGAGAGATATGTATGATAAATGTGATGTATATTTAATTTATACGACGTTAATGACTTTTGTACGTCATTGAGGGTTGAGTTCCTGCCTACTTGACTACTGTAATGCTTTTATTATCTGTACTTAAATTTTAGTTTAATGCCTAGCCTTGTTTACGAGCTTAGATTGGTCTGGAACCTAGCTTATTGGCAATTTGGTTAAATATTGTATTAGTGTTTAGGTAAATCTATTACGCCGAAAGTCAAGTGCGGGATATATATATATATATATATATATATATATATATATATATATATATATATATATATATATATATATATATATATATATATATATATATATATATATATATATATATATATATATAGAGAGAGAGAGAGAGAGAGAGAGAGAGAGAGAGAGAGAAACATTTCATTCATGTCAATGTGTGGGAATCTGCCATCAGAGTTGTTAGTAGTGGTGAAATATAATTTAAGAGGAATTAGAGGAATTATTGCTTTAAGTATTTTATTGGAATTATAAAATGCTTGTTGACGTTTTGGACTAAAACATTAATTTGGGAATATTCAAAACTCATTCAAAGACACATACTATTTTGAATGAATTCTTTATTATCCCCGCTGGGTGCAAGATTACCGTCCCTAGGTCACCTTACAATCAGAAATTTTTTTGTTATCAATTAATCCAAGGACAATAAATAATGCAGTAAAATGAATACATGCAAATGACATGTAATCTCATTCGACATAATATTTATAGACTGACAGAAAGTAACAGTGTTAGGTGAGATAGACATCACAGTAGTACAGTATCAATTCCTATTTTACGCATTGCATAAGTTAAAAGTGCATGGTTGAGGCCAAATGTTTTTTTTAATAAACAAATTCGTCCTCTTTTTTGTTTAACTTATAACCATATTTTCAATGTTCTTATGCGCTTCAATTATTGGCTTAAAACATAAACATAATTATATCGTATGTTGAATCTGCAGTTGTAAATATAAGATGTTCCCTACTTTTTGAAGTATTACTGTATTCGTAGAAAAGATGTTCCCTACTTTTTGAAGTATTACTGCATTCGTAGAAAAGATGTTCCCTACTTTTTGAAGTATTACTGCATTCGTAGAAAAGATGTTCCCTACTTTTTGAAGTATTACTGTATTCGTAGAAAAGATGTTCCCTACTTTTTGAAGTATTACTGCATTCGTAGAAAAGATGTTCCCTACTTTTTGAAGTAATACTGTATTCGTAGAAAAGATGTTCCCTACTTTTTGAAGTATTACTGTATTCGTAGAAAAGATGTTCCCTACTTTTTGAAGTATTACTGCATTCGTAGAAAAGATGTTCCCTACTTTTTGAAGTAATACTGTATTCGTAGAAAAGATGTTCCCTACTTTTTGAAGTATTACTGTATTCGTAGAAAAGATGTTCCCTACTTTTTGAAGTAATACTGTATTTGTAGAAAAGATGTTCCCTACTTTTTGAAGTAATACTGCATTCGTAGAAAAGATGTTCCCTACTTTCATTCTCACTCTAGCAGAGACTGCATTCATTCGTCATCTAACAGGTTCATTCTTTTTAAAACCTTATTAGTTACAATTATTCTATGAATTAATATAAAATTAAAAGAAATCAACTTTGTATCCTTAGACCAAAGTTTTGCCTGTCTATGCATCTGAAACATTTCTTCTCCACTTAGATTTTTATTTAATAATTGCATTTACGTTTTTTGCTTAGCAGTGTATTGCCTCTTTAAATTTTTTAAAAAATTCTTTGCATACAAACATTTTTATTTTCGCACGTTCATTATTTTATATCCTTCTGCTTATCAAAACCCTTGAGCCAAATCGTTTATTTAAAAAAAAATGCTTCATTCCAAGATTTTGTAATTTTGGATATTAATGAAACGTATTTTAAAACATTGTCGCATCCTGTATTTTGTTTTATGATTTCAAAACATTTTAAATTTCCGCCATCATCAACTAAACCATTAAGAATTTCAATGAGGTATCTTTGTTGCTTATATCTGATTAAATTTATATTTGATATAAGATAATTGTCTGTTTGGTAGTTTTAACTTTTTAAAATTTTTCATTACATATTATTGTAATGTAATTTTACTTACTGGACATGATATTTTCCAGAAAATCAGTTGACCTGACTCTTTTCTCGTGAACACCTGAGGCTGACCTAGATCCTGACCTTAATTCAAAATTAGTAACTGCCAAGAAAGCAAGTTCTTTTTTACATTTTTTTTATTCTGAGAATAATAAAAACGAGATCTAGTCTGTACTGGATACGTGACCCTATACTTGTAAATAGTTTTGGTGAAGTTTATAACTTTTTTATTCATAGAGTAAAATTATCGGTTTTATGCACCAGGGCATTCAAGATTATTGGAATTCGTTCAGAACATTATATACCTTCGGAATGTGATATAACAATTAGGATTATCTGCTATTTAATTCACAATATTGTAAGCGTCTTTTGAATTTGTACTTTGTATCCTAGGGCAATAAATTATTTGTTGATTTACTAAAATTGGTTGTTTTGCCTTTTTTAAACAATACATAGCTTAAGACCAGAGAGCCATACAGTCAAAACCCTGGCGCGAGTCACGCTGGAAGTCATATTTTTTCCCCAAATTTCCAAAGACTTCCATACAACTTGAGTTGTAAAATGGAAAGAAAGACGTGTCTGCTATAATTAATAATCTTTGCTCTAATCAATTGGCGACCCAGAGGAGACAACTTGCCCAAGAGTCCATTAACCGCACCTTAGCATGGTTTCTCTTCTTTATCATCCTATTTCCGTACCGCAAGCCCGTCATGCCATAGAAATTCCACTAGTATCCCCTTACTAACTGGGAAATATTTAACTGCGCGACCCTAGGCCAGTCAATTCACAGAATTTCCGGCGTATCACGCTCATATACATACGCCCATTTTCCACTATGGACACATAAACGGTACCTACCAAGTTCCAACCCATTGATTCCATTCTATAATTTATTGATTTCCAACCATAAATACTGCCTTTTCAATCACATCACTTTTATACACCGCGGAATTTTAATATGGACTATGTTACAAAAAGGGACAGTCATTCGGCTTGTACCCAAATTCACTACTAACGACCCCAGCATGGTTCAAATTCACTAACACTCGGCTCTGTGATGTTTGCTCCTACTAACTGGCTAACTATTTCGGGTTAGTAATGTTTCCATGGCACCGAAGACCAAATACTCGCACAAATTAAAAACGGGATGCTGTCAAATACACATACTCTCAAAAAATTTATTACAATATATATATATATATATATATATATATATATATATATATATATATATATATATATATATATATATATATATATATTCCATCGTCAGGACTAAAATCCCTTGTACACTAGTTTTATCGTTTACGCATATTGAACCAGATGAATAGACATATAATACTATACCTACGCGATACACAAATATAACAACTTCGTTTTTAATGTATTAAAACAATAATATACAGTATACAACTTATCTTTTACACGCGAACATACCAAAATCTGTGTCAAAGACACATACCATACTTTTAAACTAAAAAATGTTGCATGATTCATTTACGCAATTTAAAACAAAAAAATGAATTTATAACATAAGTTCAGTCAAAGGGACTCTGTAAAATGAACGTCATAATATTCAATGAAAACGCTGAAATCTTGAAAATAATGCATCAAAAAAGGCAGCTTGAAGAATACAATGTCATCAGAACGCAAGACATCTAATCAGTTAATTTAAATAGGACGATAAAATAATAAATTTTTATATCCAGCTTCAACCGCCACCAAGGACATAACATTCCTTTAAATATTTTGACAAACAACGCATTTACAACATTTACCTTTCCAAATAGCAATTCGTCTTTACTAATTCATTTTAACTGCTGGAATGTATGGTTTCATCTAATATGCAGTTCCACACCTACTGATGGAATGTTTATATGTCATGGAATTCCACATCTATTGTTAGCATGTCGAGCTCGTGTGGAATTTTACAATTAAGCCGTTAACTTGCTATAGCTGTTTATACCAACACATGGTGTCCG